>CM066578.1:7347500-7577500 GCA_033816785.1 Picus viridis | reverse complement strand
TCCCTGCCCATGGCAGGGGGGTTGGAACTAGATGATCCTTGTGGTCCCTTCCATCCCTGACCGATTCTATGATTCTATGATTCTATGATTGTGATGTTGTGGTGGGGAGGAAATGTACAATAGGATCCAGAATTCTCTTTTTTATTCCATTGTTGAAGCAGAGCTAAACAGCTGTATCTCTCTTTCTTTGGACAAGGACCAAAATATGTGCTGATTCTTGTGATTATTTTTTATTATTAATGTGCTCATTAGGGACAATTTTCAAAGTCTCTTTGGGACCTGCTGTAAGCTTCAGCAGAAGTCTGAGAAGATACACTCGGATTTTATGTAAGAGATTTTACTTGCACTTAACAGTGTAATTAAATTTTGGAATCCATTAGAGATCTGCTCATTCATTTCTTCAGGCTTCTGAGGAAGACTGCCCTCACCTCTGCCCTTTGCATGCCTGACCTGAAGTCCAGGTGGAAGTTCTAAACCTCTGGCTGGCCCCATAGACATGCTCTGCTTCTGAACATATCCAGAACTGCTTCTGTCTTATCACAGCAATAAGGTAATGCTATCTGTGGATTACCCTTAGACAGGGCTTAGAATGAGAAACGATCCATAAAAGACAAAAAGATACAATATATGTCATCTGAAGAAAATGGATTTGCAAGTTACAATTAGATTCTCTGATCCTTTTTTAACGTGCAAGCTGCAGAACTATTCAATATGGATATTTTCCTCCATTATATCAGTTCTTCCTTTCAGAGAACAAATTTGCAAGAGTAATTCAAGCCTTCATCACTATCATATTGGCTATTGCCATGTGTTCTCAAGGAAATTACTTTTACATTGCAAAAGAACTGTTTGATCAATGCAGACACCACAGAAAAACAGCAGCAAATATAAACCACAGTGAACTTCCTCACTCCTGACTGAAGGTATCTGTGCTATCAAATATCTATTTGTACAAGCTAATCTCGGTCCCCCCAACAAGTGAATGAAGTCTAGCACTAATATCAATAGCATTCAAGGGTAAATATAGGCAGATAGTGCCTAGGCAATGGGAACCTAGAAACATGCTTGGTCAGACACATGCACCATAGACAGATGAAGGCATGTGAGAGGAGCTTCAGCCCAGACCTCCAAACGCAGTCTCAGCTCATGAGTAGACATAAGATTTTGAAGACCAACCCTTGATGGAAGAATGGAAAGGTCAAGCTTTTGTTCTCTGGAGCTGTGACACAGGAAGAGGTAAGCAGAGAGGATAGGGTGATTCATCTCCTTCTGTGAGCATTACACACAGCATATGCTCAGCCTAGTAAGGAGCAAGTAATTTCCTATGGCTGCTATTAAAAATATGCCAAAGTGAAATGACCGTTCATACAGTGGGTTCAGTATGTGGCTAAATACAAACAGATGCACAATGGAGAGCCAAGAATTCCTTTGAGCAAGCCCTTATTTCCTGGAGCTGGCTATGGAAAGATCTGATTTAACCATCTACCAAGAGTACCAGTAGTTTAAATTCATTGGACATACATGAGTATTTGTAGTATTGTAGTATTCTAAACATATCTAATGATTGCCAGTCACTAGTGGTGTGCCCCAGGAATCAGTGCTGGACCCAATGCACTTTAACATCTTTACTGATAATCTGGATGAGGGCATTGAGTCCATCAGCAGTAAATTTGTGGATGACACCAAGCTGGGGGCAGGAGTTGATCTGCTGGAGGGCAGAGAGGCTTTCCAGAGGAGCCTTGACAGGCTGGACAGATGGGCAGAGTCCAAGGGCATGAGACTGAACACATCCAAGTGCCGGGTTCTGCACATTGGCCACAGCAACCCCAGGCAGTGCTAAAGGCTGGGGTCAGAGTGGCTGGAGAGTGGCCAGGCAGAGAGGGACCTGGGGGTACTGGTTGATGGGAGGCTGAACATGAGCCTGCAGTGTGCCCAGGCAGCCAAGAAGGCCAATGGCATCCTGGCCTGCATTAGGAAGACTATGGCCAGCAGGAGCAGGGAGGTCATTCTGCCCCTGTACACTGCACTGGTTAGGCCACACCTGGAGTCCTGTGTCCAGTTCTGGGCCCCTCAGTTTAGGAAGGATGTTGACTTACTGGAACGTGTCCAGAGAAGGGCAACAAAGCTGGTGAGGGGTTTGGAACACAAGCCCTATGAGGAGAGGCTGAGGGAGCTGGGGTTGCTTAGCCTGGAGAAGAGGAGACTGAGGGGTGACCTTCTTGCTCTCTACAACTACCTGAAGGGAGGTTGTAGCCAGGCAGAGGTTGGGCTCTTGTCCCAGGCAGCCAGTACCAGAACAAGAGGACACAGTCTCAGGCTGCACCAGGGGAGGTTTAGGCTGGATGTTAGGAAGAAGTTCTATACAGAGAGAGTGATTCCCCATTGGAATGGGCTGCCTGTGGAGGTGGTGGAGTCACCTTCATTGGAGGTGTTCAGGAGGAGACTTGATGGGGTGCTTGGTGCCATGGTTTAGTTGTTTAGGTGGGTTGGATTGGTTGATGGGTTGGACGCAATGATCTTGAAGGTCTCTTCCAACCTGGTTTGTTGTATTATTATTGTATTGTATTGTATTGCTCATACAGGAAATGGAAGCAGCCAGATGTTTATTTCCTCTGTTTATCCAATTTACTTGCTGCTCCCTGAAATCTGTTAATAATAAGGTCCTATTCCTTTCCCTCTTCCCATATGCCCCATCTCTAACAAATAATGAGAATTTAATGCTTTAGCTAATAACTTTGGGTATGTCCTTTATCATTACACTACATACTATAAAGAACTAATGAAGCTGCTCACTGAAATTCCACTTTAATAGATGTCTACCTGTTCATATAAAAGTCACTCAAATTCTGAAGAAATAGAAATATATCTCTAAAGCCTTCCCTTAATGAGTAGTCTTGTTCTGATGTGGGTTTTGTTGGTAATGCTGTGGTCATAAATAAAGCTGAATGAGCAGAAAGCATATGCTGGGCAAATCAGTTTGTATGGAAGAAAAATGTAGCTCAAATTTTCACTTTTGAGCATGGTCACAACTTCATTTTTCCTTCACCATGAAGTGGTAGCATCCAAAGATGCTCTATTTAAAATAAGTTCAATTGTTGACAAGTTTGAGAGCTACATGCTTGCAGCTTCAGCTTTAAGATGCTTCCTTATCTCCTTTTCTTTTAACTTGAAATTTTTTCCCACACTGAAAACCATCACGCTTAGAAAAAAATCCTGTGCAGTTCTTCCTGTTATCTTATCAAATCAGTGGCTTAAAGTAATCTTCTAGGTATTTGGAGTTGAAAAGGAAACACTCCTCAGGACTACTTCTGTCAGAACTGCTGCATGCAGGTATAGTTTTCTCCCTTTCAATGAAATATGTCGTCCTGGTCACTCTTGAAGACAAGACCCCATGAAGAGCAATCACGGTGTTCTTTAGAATTTTTATATTTCTCAAGAACCAGAATGAGAGAATAGGTCTTTCTGCAATTAACTGAATTGTATCTAGATAGTCTAGTCAGTCGAAGTAATTGGATATAGGGAAATATGAAACTGGAAATATGATGGAAACAGGAAATAGGATGACGGTGTAACTGTAGGCTCAGTAGGCTGTTCCCCATTTCAGACTCATTCTGGGCTTTCTATAAATACTTCTACTTTATTTCTCTGTTTGGAATTAGTCTAATCTCCAACAGTTTCACTGTCATGGGTTGAGTTGAATCGGCTGCTGTACAAGCCATGTTCATGTCAGAAGAGAAGAGAAGGGAAGAGAAGAGAAGGAAGAGAAGAGAAGGGAAGAGAAGAGAAGAGAAGAGAAGAGAAGAGAAGAGAAGAGAAGAGAAGAGAAGAGAAGAGAAGAGAAGAGAAGAGAAGAGAAGAGAAGAGAAGAGAAGAGAAGAGAAGAGAAGAGAAGAGAAGAGAAGAGAAGAGAAGAGAAGAGAAGAGAAGAGAAGAGAAGAGAAGGGAAGGGAAGGGAAGGGAAGGGAAGGGAAGGGAAGGGAAGGGAAGGGAAGGGAAGGAAGGGAAGGGAAGAGAAGAGAAGAGAAGGGAAGGGAAGGGAAGGGAAGGGAAGGGAAGGGAAGGAAGGAAGGGAAGGGAAGGGAAGGGAAGGAAGGGAAGGGAAGGGAAGGGAAGGGAAGGGAAGGGAAGGGAAGGGAAGGGAAGGGAAGGGAAGGGAAGGGAAGGGAAGGAAGGAAGGGAAGGAAGGAAGGGAAGGGAAGGGAAGGGAAGGAAGGAAGGAAGGGAAGGAAGGGAAGGGAAGGGAAGGAAGGGAAGGGAAGGGAAGGTTTGGGAAGGGAAGGTTTGGGAAGGGAAGGGAAGGTTTGGGAAGGGAAGGAAGGGAAGGGAAGGTTTGGGAAGGGAAGGGAAGGGAAGGTTTGGGAAGGGAAGGGAAGGGAAGGTTTGGGAAGGGAAGGTTTGGGAAGGGAAGGGAAGGAAGGGAAGGGAAGGGAAGGAAGGGAAGGGAAGGGAAGGAATGAAGGAAGGAAGGAAGGGAAGGGAAGGGAAGGGGAAGGGAAGGGAAGGAAGGGAAGGGAAGGAAGGAAGGGAAGGGAAGGGAAGGGAAGGGAAGGGAAGGTTTGGAAAGGTTTGGGAAGGGAATGGTTTTGGGAAGGAAGGGAAGGTTTGGGAAGGGAAGGGAAGGGAAGGTTTGGGAAGGAAGGGAATGGAAGGAAGGAAGGGAAGGGAAGGAAGGGAATGGAAGGAAGGGAATGGAAGGAAGGGAAGGGAAGGGAAGGAAGGGAAGGGAAAGGAAGGAATGGAAGGGAAGGAAGGAAAGGAAGGGAAGGGAAGGAAGGAAGGAAGGGAAGGAAGGTTTGGGAAGGGAAGGGAAGGAAGGGAAGGAAGGGAAGGGAAGGGAAGGGAAGGAAGGGAAGGGAAGGGAAGGAAGGAAGGGAAGGGAAGGGAAGGGAAGGAAGGGAAGGGAAGGAAGGAAGGGAAGGGAAGGGAAGGGAAGGGAAGGGAAAGGAAGGGAAGGGAAGGGAAGGTTTGGGAAGGGAAGGGAAGGGAAGGGAAGGTTTGGGAAGGGAAGGGAAGGGAAGGTTTGGAAGGAAGGAAGGGAAGGGAAGGGAAGGAAGGAAGGGAAGGGAAGGGAAGGAAGGGAAGGGAAGGAAGGAAGGGAAGGGAAGGGAAGGAAGGAAGGAAGGAAGGGAAGGAGGGAAGGAAGGGAAGGGAAGGGGGAGGGAAGGGAGGAAGGAAGGAAGGAAGAAGGAAGGAAGGGAATGGAAGGAAGGAAGGAAGGGAAGGAAGGGAAGGGAAGGAAGGAAGGGAAGGAAAGGAAAGGGAAGGAAGGAAGGAAGGAAGGAAGGAAGGAAGGAAGGAAGGAAGGGAAGGAAGGAAGGAAGGGAAGGAAGGAAGGAAGGAAGGAAGGAAGGAAGGAAGGAAGGGAAGGAAGGAAGGGAAGGAAGGAAGGAAGGAAGGAAGGGAATGGAAGGAATGGAAGGAAGGAAGGAAGGAAGGAAGGAAGGAAGGAAGGAAGGAAGGAAGGAAGGAAGGAAGGAAGGAAGGAAGGAAGGAAGGAAGGAAGGAAGGAAGGAAGGAAGGAAGGAAAGGAAGGAAGGAAGGAAGGAAGGAAGGAAGGAAGGAAGGAAGGAAGGAAAGGAAGGAAGGAAGGAAGGAAGGAAGGAAGGAAGGAAGGAAGGAATGGAAGGAAGGAAGGAAGGAAGGAAGGAAGGAAGGAAGGAAGGAAGGAAGGAAGGAAGGAAGGAAGGAAGGAAGGAAGGAAGGAAGGAAGGAAGGAAGGAAGGAAGGAAGGAAGGAAGGAAGGAAGGAAGGAAGGAAGGAAGGAAGGAAGGAAGGAAGGAAGGAAGGAAGGAAGGAAGGAAGGAAGGAAGGAAGGAAGGAAGGAAGGAAGGAAGGAAGGAAGGAAGGAAGGAAGGAAGGAAGGAAGGAAGGAAGGAAGGAAGGAAGGAAGGAAGGAAGGAAGGAAGGAAGGAAGGAAGGAAGGAATGAAGAAGGAAGGAAGGAAGGAAGGAATGGAAGGAAGGAAGGAATGGAAGGAAGGAAGGAAGGAAGGAAGGAAGGAAGGAAGGAAGGAAGGAAGGAAGGAAGGAAGGAAGGAAGGAAGGAATGGAATGGAAGGAAGGAAGGAAGGAAGGAAGGAAGGAAGGAAGGAAGGAAGGAAGGAAGGAAGGAAGGAAGGAAGGAAGGAAGGAAGGAAGGAAGGAAGGAAGGAAGGAAGGAAGGAAGGAAGGAAGGAAGGAAGGAAGGAAAGGAAGGAAGGAAGGAAGGAAGGAAGGAAGGAAGGAAGGAAGGAAGGAAGGAAGGAAGGAAGGAAGGAAGGGAAGGAAGGAAGGAAGGAAGGAAGGAAGGAAGGAAGGAAGGAAGGAAGGAAGGAAGGAAGGAAGGAAGGAAGGAAGGAAGGAAGGAAGGAAGGAAGGAAGGAAGGAAGGAAGGAAGGAAGGAAGGAAGGAAGGAAGGAAGGAAGGAAGGAAGGAAGGAAGGAAGGAAGGAAGGAAGGAAGGAAGGAAGGAAGGAAGGAAGGAAGGAAGGAAGGAAGGAAGGAAGGAAGGAAGGAAGGAAGGAAGGAAGGAAGGAAGGAAGGAAGGAAGGAAGGAAGGAAGGAAGGAAGGAAGGAAGGAAGGAAGGAAGGAAGGAAGGAAGGAAGGAAGGAAGGAAGGAAGGAAGGAAGGAAGGAAGGAAGGAAGGAAGGAAGGAAGGAAGGAAGGAAGGAAGGAAGGAAGGAAGGAAGGAAGGAAGGAAGGAAGGGAAGGAAGGAAGGAAGGGAAGGAAGGAAGGAAGGAAGGAAGGAAGGAAGGAAGGAAGGAAGGAAGGAAGGAAGGAAGGAAGGAAGGAAGGAAGGAAGGAAGGAAGGAAGGAAGGAAGGAAGGAAGGAAGGAAGGAAGGAAGGAAGGAAGGAAGGAAGGAAGGAATCCAACCCACCTAAACAACTAAACCATGCAGCCAAGCACCCCATCAAGTCTTCTCCTGAACACCTCCAATGAAGGTGACTCCACCACCTCCACGGGCAGCCCATTCCAATGGGCAATCACTCTCTCTGTATAGAACTTCTTCCTAACATCCAGCCTAAACCTGCCCTGGTGCAGCCTGAGACTGTGTCCTCTTGTTCTGGTGCTGGCGCCTGGGAGAAGAGACCAACCTCTGCCTGTCTACAACCTCCCTTCAGGTAGTTGTAGAGAGCAATAAGGTCACCCTTCTGATGTCCATCACCAGTGGCAGAGGAACAACAGACCACAGCACGATGGGTTCAGCAGGCTGTGTGTGTGTTGGTGTGTGCAAGGGGGTTGGTACTACGCTGCAGATCAAAGGGAAAATGAATCTCCAAAATGTTTAGTGTATGAAGTGTATTGTGGTTGCACTGCTGCCCAAGGTCTTCAAGGGGGCTCAGATTTACTGTCTCAGCACAGTTCAGAGATATTTGTTGTATATTAAAAATGGGGGGGGAAAAAGGAAGGGGGGCAGTTGTGTAAATTACTGAGGAGCTCTTACATTTGTTTGCTGTGTGAACTGGAGTTTGATTGTTTTCTTTTCCTCTGCCAGTGCTTTTTGCCCCTCCCCCTTCCAACCGTTCCTGAGGGCCCAGGGGTTGTGCCTGTGTTTTCTTGTGTGGCCACACGGAGTATGCTCTGACAGTTCTGCTATCTCTTAGGCAGAAACTGAGACTATCCAGGCACGGCTCTCGGAAACAAAAACTCATTACAGCAAATCTGCTGTGCTTTTATTACTGAAGGTACCGTTTAATCTCAGCCACTGCCTGCCTCTCTCCCCACGACTCCTCTCTGCTTAGGGGAAAGTCATCTACTCAACACATGACAAAGAAATTAAGTCTACTTTGCTGACACAGACTTTAAAGAGAGGAGCAGTGATTTGCATTCTGCTCAGCTGGTTGTGCAATGCAGTCCAGAGAGTCTGAGCAATGGTGTCAGCTCATTGGCAAACTGGGGCTGACACCTCCCTGGCAGGATGTGCCCAGGTGCAGGCTGTGATGGTGCCTACAGGCAGCCACAGCATGTAGAATAGGATAGAATAGAATAAACCAGGCTGGAAGAGACCTTCAAGATCACCACGTCCAACCTATCATCCAACACCACCTAATCAACTAAACCATGGCACCAAGCACCCCATCAAGTCTACTCCTGAACACCTCCAGTGATGGTGACTACATCACCTCCTCAGGCAGCCCATTCCAATGGGCAATCACTCTCTCTGTGTAGAACTTGTGTGTACCCACACTGCCAAGGAAACCCTCTGTCTGGATTCATGCAGGGGGTTTGCCCAGAGCTTCAGCCCTCATTTAGACCTTGTACACTGACCTTTCCCACCAAACCCGTGGGCTGAGGCTGGAGAAGCACACCTCAGCCAGGCAGTCTCTAGTAATAGAATCATAGAATCAACAAGGTTGGAAAAGACCTCAAGGATCATCAAGTCCAACCTGTCACCCAACACCTCATGACTACTAAACCATGGCACCAAGTGCCATATCCAATCCTTTTTTGAACACCTCCAGGGATGGCACCAGGGCAGGTTGAGCTTCACCTCTGGGTTCATCCAGAGCCCTGAGAGGCTGAGCAGTAGTTTCTGCTGTTTCTTGGTACTTTCTGCTCCTCTCACATCATTGGCACACATCTCAGAAGCTTTTCTGAGCTACCACTGCTCTCTTTTTTTGTCCCCAGGACATGACCTTGCCAGGGTTCAGCTTGTCAAGGCTTTGATCTCAGAGGCTGGTCCTGCAGCCACGTTTCCGAGCCACACGAGCTCTTGCTGGGTCCTCTCCTGTCAGCCTGAGGCAACTGTGAAGATTCAGGATCCAAATCCTGTTGCTTGAGGGGACTATCATCTTCATACTGAATGTGACCCCTATCTGTGTGAAGCTTACACAGCTACAAGGAAAAATACTTCATCCATGCTCTGACCCTGTTGGGTGACAGAGCATCCCACACTGGACTCTTGCTAGTACTCATCTTTCAGGGATTTCAGCTGGCTATCTAGTAGCTATTAGATGATGAGCTGGAAGCTATGCCCACCTTGCTGGATGCCAGGGACCCCACTCAGCAGTCTGTGGTGGTGGTTAATCTTATGGGTGCTCACATCACATTCACCTTGTCACCTTTATCTCTCCATCCTGCTGTCAGTGGCAGAGACTACCACACATTAAAAGATTGCTGTCTCCAGTGAAGTTTGTGTATAGATCCTAATATGGTAATTATGGCATGTAAACAAAATACCACTTGATAATTAAAAGCATATTCACCAAAGCTGAGCTCCCATGCAAGAGATACATCTGACTTTAATTGCTGTTAAACCTCTGCAAATGTGCTTTCAGTAAGGGATTATTTAGCACACAGCAAAACAACTCCTGAAGTCTGATGCTGGAGGTTGGTCAGTGTGGGCATTGGCCATTTCACAGTGCTGGAATGAAGGCAACAAAGCTGGTGAAGAGCCTGAGGAATAAATCTTATGAAGAGCAACTGAAGGAGCTGGGGCTGTTCAGTTTGAAAAGGAGGAGACATCATCACTCTCTGCAGCTGTCTGAAAGGACATTGTGGAGAGGCTGGTGCTGGCCTCTTCTCACAGGTAATGAGTGGTAGAACATGAGGGAATAGCCTCAAGCTGTGACTGAGTAGGTTTAGACTGGACATTAGGAAAAACTTTACATGTAAAGAGTGGTCAGGCAGTGGACTGTGCTGCCCAGGCAGGTGGTTGGGTCACCAACACTGGATGTGCTTAAAGGTGATTTGGATGTGGTGCTTGGGAATATGGTTTAGGCGTGAGCCTTGTAGAGTAGGGTTATCAGTTGGACTTGGTGATCCCAAGGGTCTTGTCCAACCTGAAAGTTTCTGTGATTCTATAAACTGATTATCAGTGAGACACTTGCTGCATTTTGGCAGCTGGCAGGACTGTGCCATGCCCATGACATTCAGCTCCAGTCACTGGTCAGACCCATCCAGTGGTTTCACTTGAACTTCACTCACGGGAGAGCAGATGAGACATAGGTCCTCACCAGCCAGGGGCTGGGCTATCTTTCATACCAACAGTCAGCAACTGAATAGCCTTGCAAATGTCAGCAAAGCCCAGGTGCTGCCATGGGTGAGAGTGAGGGCAATGCTGCCTTTGCACAGGATGCCCACTCCAGATGATCAGCATGCTTGTGACAGCCCTATTGCCTTTCCAGCTGCTCTGTCACCCACAGCTTGGAGGCTCACTTCTGCTGCCGACATCTGGAGCAAAAGCATATCCAAAAGACAATACAAAACAAAACCACACTGCAGTATGAGATTAGGATCTTTTGAGCCTCTTCCAGGCCCAGCCTCCCCCAGAGCTCTTTGCTATGTTTTGCTTTGTACTTTGGGAAGAGAAGATTTTGATTAGAGAAAAAAAGACATTTTATAGATCAATGAAGCCTAGATCTGTTCCAGGTGTTGCTTTCCAGGTCTTTTCATATCTGGTGACACCAGAAGATGTTTTGCAGAGCCCAGAGGGTGGTGGGGAAGCCTGGGAATCTCAGAATCACAGAATGTTAGGGGTTAGAAAGCACCTCCAGAGATCATTGAGTCCAACCCTCCCCTGCCAGAGCAGGATCACCTAGGGCAGGCTACACAGGAACACCAGAGGCTTCCAGGTGAACTCTGTGCCACTCATCACAATTCACTGAACTCTGTTCCACTTCACAGTCCAATCATCTAACCCACTTTTCTTGAATTTGCCTACAAGGATGTTATGGGAGACAGTATGAAAAGCTCTGCTGAAGTCAAGATAGACCATATCCACTGCTCTTCCTTCATCTGTACATCTGGTTGTCCCTTCTTAGAAGGCTCTCAGGTAGTCAAGCAAGATTTCCCCATAGTGAATTCATGCTGGCTGCTCTTGACAGTTTAGAAACAAGTGATTTCCACAGCCTTTCCAGCCTGGTAGCCCAGCAATGGCTGTCTTTGGCTAATTTTAGCAAGACACCCTCAAGAGCATCAAGCTACCCAAGTAGGAAGCCTTGTGGCATGTGGATATCGACAGGAAGTCCTTTGGACAGCAGGGCAGGAGCAGCGTGAGGGCATGAAGCCTCTGGCTCTGGTCCTGGCTCAGGAGCTCCTGGTGTCTGCCAGTGCTGCCCATGTTATCAGGAGGAGTTTCTGTCTACTCATAAACTGAAAATTTGAGGTGCTGTTATCTGTATTTTAAGATAAAGTATTTAGACATCAAACTCCCAGTTAAATCCAGGAGAATTCAATACCTAAATGCCTACTTGGATCTAAGTGATCTGCTGATAACATGTGAACAAAATCTTTACCTTCCAAACCTTTATCTGCTGGCCTAGCCCTGAGGCATCTTTCTCTGTCAGAGTACATGTCTCTGCTCCAGCACCTGGCAGCCAAATAGCTTGTGGTCACTTGGTGGCATTTGAGCGTGCCTCCAGCCTGGTAGGTGCTCTCTTGTGGCACTATGAGGGCCTGGGAAGCTGATAGGAGGAGAGCTGCAGGGAAGGACTGTCCTCAGAAGAGGTGGGACATCAAAGTTCTGGCCACACACAGCAGCAGACATTCTACAGCTTGCCTCTTCCTTCCTTCCTTCCTTCCTTCCTTCCTTCCTTCCTTCCTTCCTTCCTTCCTTCCTTCCTTCCTTCCTTCCTTCCTTCCATCCTTCCTTGGCCACAGCAACCCCATGCAGTGCTACAGGCTGGGGTCAGAGTGGCTGGAGAGCAGCCAGGCAGAGAGGGACCTGGGGGTGCTGGTTGATTGTAGGCTGAACATGAGCCTGCAGTGTGCCCAGGCAGCCAGGAGGGCCAATGGCATCCTGGGCTGCATCAGGAACAGTGTGGCCAGCAGGAACAGGGAGGTCATTCTGCCCCTGTACACTGCACTGGTTAGGCCACACCTTGAGTCCTGTGTCCAGTTCTGGGCCCCTCAGTTTAGGAAGGATGTTGAGTTGCTGGAAGGTGTCCAGAGAAGGGCAATGAAGTTGGTGAGGGGTTTGGAACACAAACCCTGTGAGGACAGGCTGAGGGAGCTGGGATTGCTTAGCCTGGAGAAGAGGAGACTCAGGGGTGACCTCATTGCTCTCTACAACTACCTGAAGGGAGGTTGTAGACAGGCAGAGGTTGGTCTCTTCTGCCAGGCAACCAGCACCAGAACAAGAGGACACAGTCTCAGGCTGCGCCAGGGGAGATTTAGGCTGGAGGTTAGGAAGAAGTTCTACACAGAGAGTGATTGGCCATTGGAATGTGCTGCCCAGGGAGGTGGTGGAGTCACCATCACTGGAGGTGTTCAGGAGGAGACTTGATGAGACATGATGATCTTGAAGGTCTCTTCCAACCTGGTGTATTGTATTGTATTGTATTGTATCAGAGAGGTCACAGCTGGATGTAATACACAATATACATCAATAATTAGAATAGAATGGAATGGGATGGAATGGGATGGAATAGAATGGAATGGAATAGAATAGAATAGAATAGAATAGAATAGAATAGAATAGAATAGAATAGAATAGAATAGAATAGAACAGAATGGAAAAGACCTTTTTGATCATTGAGTCCAACCTATCATCCAACACCATCTGATCAACTAAACCATGGCACCAAGCACCCCATCCCTGGGCAGCACATTCCAATGGCCAATCTCTTTTCTATGAAGAACTTCTTCCTAACACCCAGCCTAAACCTCCACTGGCACAGCTTGAGACTGTGTCCTCTTGTTCTGGTGCTGGTTGCCTGAGAGAGGAAACCAACCCCCACCTGGCTACAACCTCCCTTCAGGGAGTTGTAGACAGCAATGAGGTCTCCCCTGAGCCTCCTCTTCTCCAGGCTAAGCAACCCCAGCTCCCTCAGCATCTCTTCATAGGGCTTGTGCTCCAAACCCCTCCCCAGCTTTGTTGCCCTTCTCTGGACACCTTCCAGCAACTCAACATCCTTCCTAAACTGAGGGGCCCAGAACTGGACACAGGACTCAAGGTGTGGCCTAACCAGTGCAGTGTACAGGGGCAGAATGACTTCCCTGCTCCTGCTGGCCACACTGTTCCTGATGCAGGCCAGGATGCCATTGGCCCTCTTGGCCACCTGGGCACACTGCTGCCTCATGTTCAGCCTACTATCACCCAGTACCCCCAGGTCCCTCTCTGCCTGGCTGCTCTCCAGCCACTCTGACCCCAGCCTGTAGCACTGCATGGGGTTGCTGTGGCCAATGTGCAGAACTCGGCACTTGGATGTGTTTAATCTCCTGCCCTTGGACTCTGCCCATCTGCCCATCCTCTGCAGATCCCCTACCCTCTTGCAGAGATGCAAATCTGAGCAAAGCCTTTTTGGTAAAAAAATAAACAAAACATGATAAAAGATGAGGCTACTCCAAACCCTGTAAACAGAATTTAAGGCCACAGTGGAAGAATAAATTGTCCAGTCACAGGGGCAGGAAGTGGTTGTAAGCACTGTTAGGGTTTGTTTATTTTTAAAGCAAGTGAGAGAAAAGGAAAGACACTTTATTTCATAATGTCTTTCTTGTACCCCCAGGGACCATCAGCAGGGTCATGTCCATGACATCTATTATGCCCCTGAACTAGCAGAGTATGTGAGGACAACAGCTATTTGTCAGTCTTTGTGTAAGCCTGCTCTGAACAATTGGCCTATGGGTTTCACAGACGAGTGTTGACAGTGAAAAAATAACAAGGCACCAATCACTTTGTCACTCTAGGAGCTGTACATCTAAGTCCATGTGTCTCCCACCACCATCAGGCTGAACTGCATGTTACTCACCAGTGTGTCACCCATGTACTTCCAAAACACAGCCCCCTGGACCTGTAATATAGCTGCAGATTAGCAAGGAAGATTGGTCTCTAAGCACAGCAATTTGGGGCAAGAAATAAAAACATCCACAGCTCAAAGAAAGAAAGTGATATCTAGTGTGAGAGGAATGCATGGCCCAGGCTCATATTTCTGGGTCATGGTGATGCAAAGTTCCTGTTTGGAATGGAATGGAATGGGATGGAATGGAATGGAATGGAATGGAATGGAATGGAATGGAATAGAATAGAATAGAATAGAATAGAATAGAATAGAATAGAATAGAATAGAATAGAATAGAATAGAATAGAATAGAATAGAATAGAATAGAATAGAATAGAATTAACCAGGTTGGAAGAGACCTTCGAGATCATCAAGTCCAACCTATCACCCAACACCATCTAATCAACTAAACCATGGCACCAAGTGCCTCATCCAGTCTCTTCTTAAACAGCTCCAGTGATGGTGACTCCACCATCTCCCTGAGCAGCACAATGGCCAATCACTCTTTCTGTGAAGAATTTCTTCCTAACATCCAGCCTAAACCTCCCCTGGTGCAGCTTGAGACTGTGTCCTCTCATTCCTTTGGTGGTTGCCTGGGAGAAGAGACCAACCGCCACCCAGGTGGCCAAGAAGGCCAATGGAATCCTGGCCTGCATCAGGAACAGTGTGGCCAGCAGGAGCAGGGAGGTCATTCTGCCCCTGTACACTGCACTGGTTAGGCCACACCTGGAGTCCTGTGTCCAATTCTGGGCCCCTCAGTTTAGGAAAGATGTTGAGTTGCTGGAAGGTGTCCAGAGAAGGGCAACAAAGCTGGGGAGGGGTTTGGAGCACAGCCCTGTGAGGAGAGGCTGAGGGAGCTGGGGTTGCTTAGCCTGGAGAAGAGGAGGCTCAGGGAGATCTCATTGCTCTCTACAACCACCTGAAGGGAGGTTGCAGCCAGGTGGTTTCATCAGCTCAGTCTCCAGAGGTCAATACTCATAGAACCCTGTTTCAGTAGCTAAGGGTGAATGATCCTACCAAGACAGGAAAGAGGTTGCCATGTCTGGTGACTCTCCTCAGAGCACCAAGTGAACCAAGAACTGACCTGAATCACACCTCTTTGATGTACATGAACTAACAGAATCACAGGAGAGGCAAGGAGGTCCATGAGCATGTTGCCTACATTGCAAACAGATCAGCTCCAGCAGCGTCTGTGTGATGTGCCTGTTGGAGAAGCATGGTGTTAAATCCTGAAGGACAGACAGAAGGTTCCTCTCTCATTCTTACTCATAGTCTCAACAACCCAGTGCCCTGCTATTCTGCAAGCAATAATTCACAGAATCACACAGAATCACAGAATTCAAACTCTAGAACACTAACTTCTACTGAAGGTGAAAAGTTCAGCTCTGGTACCTATAGGAAAGCACACTGGGAGTGTGGATGAAGGTTAATTAATGCAATGTTGTCTTCCTGAGTCTGAAGAGAGTCTAAAACAACAGCTCTGCTAGGTGGAAAAGCCTTTATGCCACAGTAAAGTCCTAATTCTGGGATAAATTATTTAAGTATCACGGTTTTGCTTCCTAGGATTTTAGCAGAAACATGTAGATTAGATGTCCATGCCAGGTCTTAAATGGAATGGAATGGAATGGAATGGAATGGAATGGAATGGAATAGAATAGAATAGAATAGAATAGAATAGAATAGAATAGAATAGAATAGAATAGAATAGAATAGAATAGACCAGGTTGGAAGAGACCTTCAAGATCATCATGTCCAACCTATCAACCAATCCAACCCACCTAAACAACTAAACCATGGCACCAAGCACCCCATCAAGTCTCCTCCTGAACACCTCCAGTGACGGTGACTCCACCACCACCCCAGGCAGCCCATTCCAGTGGCCAATCACTCTCTCTGTATAGAACTTCTTCCTAACCTCCAGCTAAACCTTCCCTGGCACAGCCTGAGACTGTGTCCTCTTGTTCTGGTGCTGGCTGCCTGGCAGAAGAGGCCAACCTCCACTTGTCTACAACCTCCCTTCAGGGAGTTGTAGAGAGCAATAAGGTCTCCCCTCAGTCTCTTCCTCTCCAGGCTAAGCAACCCCAGCTCCCTCAGCCTCTCTCACAGGGCTTGTGTTCCAAGCCCCTCACCAACTTCGTTGCCCTTCTCTGGACACCTTCCAGCAACTCAACATCCTTCCTAAACTGAGGGGCCCAGAACTGGACACAGGACTCAAGGTGTAGCCTAACCAGTGCAGTGTACAGGGGCAGAATGACCTCCCTGTTCCTGCTGGCCACACTGTTCCTGATGCAGGCCAGGAGGCCATTGGCCCTCTTGGCCACCTGGGCACACTGCAGGCTCATGTTCAGCCTACCATCAACCAGTACCCCCAGGTCCCTCTCTGCCTGGCTGCTCTCCAGCCACTCTGACCCCAGCCTGTAGCACTGCATGGGGTTGCTGTGGCCAATGTGCAGAACCCAGCACTTGGATATGTTCCATCTCATGCCCTTGGATTCTGCCCATGTGTCCAGCCTGCAATAACAATCTTCTACCCTTTCCCTGCTGCCATACTGCCTTTTGCTCAGTAACAAGATCTTTAGTTTGTTCCCTGCAACTTTTAATAGGGACTGAGTTTGCCAGTGCATCAGTCTGGTAATGTTTCAAAACATGGACCCAGCCAAAGAAAGAGGCCCCAGGGAGGAGAGGGAAGGATGCCCAAACCATGTTCTAGAACCAAGATGCTTTTTGGGCTGCAAAATCCTGCCACCAATCTCCTCAGCAGTTGTCACTGGGAGTTTTCACATATTTCCAGGCAACAGCATGGGGAAGAACTGCACCAGGCACACACAGCCAGAAGAGCAGGGCAATAGCTGCTGCTTACTAAAATAACAGCATCCTCCATCCCCTGCCCTCCAAGAAGCAAAGGAAAGACAAAAGACAATTGTCTGACACAAATTAATTTCCTGGAAAGACTGCAGAGTTAAAAGCACAAGCAGTGCACACACACAGACCTTGCAATCTGATCCAGCACAGGCTATGGTGAGCAAGCCTGATGTGGGGGGATCTGGAAGGCTCTCCTTCCCTGCAGGAGGAGATGGCTGCAAACTGTCTTTGTCCCCTCTTTGGTGCAAGTCAGCAAGAGGAGGGAAATTCTGGGGTTTGGAAATATGCAGGTCTGTGTCACAGGCAGAAGGGCTGAGCAAAATGCTGCCCTTTATGGGTCCCTCCTTAATAATTTTTCAGATTCCTTTCATCCATCCCATAGGACTTGCTTCCCAGCTGCTTCCCAGTTTCCTCTCACACCTGATGCAACAGCAGATGTCAGCGAGACACCCCGATTTGCTATTAGCAGACCAGACTGGATTGCCCTCTGATCCTTCAAAGAGGAGCTACAGATAGCAAAGTCTTAAAGAAATACATTTCAGGCTTTTTCATCTTCCTTTCAGGGACCAGAGAAGTGACAATCTTCTGGGGCTAGACACTGAAATGTGCAGTCCAGCTGTACCCCAGTAGTGAACTACCTCTGAGACACTGCAGAGAGTCCAGACTGTGATCTAAGTCTTTTAACTGTCAAGACTATTAAAACCAAGCTTCAGGTTCTCCCACACAAAATCAGAAAAGCCTTAAAATGTGAGGTGTTTTCTAAAGGGTTGAGTTCTTTGGTTTGCTTTCCTGCCTTGAAGGTTACATGCAAGCTTTCTCCTCCCCTCAGAAGCCCTGTGACAGCTGTGTTGTCACATGAGAGATGAGAGCCACATGTAACCACAGTGCTCCTAGAGCTGGAATTTCAAGAGTGTTCAGACAGCAAACCAGAGGGCTTGAAAAGGGGGGGTAAGTATGTCTCTACTTTCACAGGTCACAAATGGGGGCTGGATGTACTGAGCTTGGGATCTGTTGGCTGTGCCAAATATTTTTCCCCAAACAATTAATTCTGCTCTCAGACTGTTTGCACAGAGAATAAGTATGGAACTAAACACTGTCTACCTCCTCTGTGTGCACAGAATTTATAGGGATGTGAATTTTGACCCTCCCTGCTCATACTTTGCCCCTTAGAATCATGGAATCAATAATGTTGGGAAAGACCTCAAAGATCATCGAGTCCAACCTGTCACCCAACACCTCATGACTACTGGCACCAAGTGCCATGGCCAATCCCCTCCTGAACACCTCCAGGGATGGTGACTCCACCACCTCCCTGGGCAGCACATTCCAATGGCCAACAACTCTTTCTGTGAAGAACTTTCTCCTCACCTCAATCCTAAACTTCCCCTGGCACAGTTTGAGACTATGTCCTCTTGTGAGATGCCATGCCAGCTCACCATGCCATTGCACAACAGTGATGATACGACACAGCAAGGCTCCAGTGCCCATGAGCACAAAGCACATGTGAAAGTAGAGTGGACTGTTGCCACTGGGAACACCTAAGGGCATTCACAGATCCTGTCTGTCATACTCCCTGTTGAAGATCAGAGGAGCTCAGAAATTAGGACTGGAAAAGGACTTCTTTAAGACATCTTCTCTATCAGATTTCCACCACACCTTTATATGATCCATTAGCAGGGAAGACCTAGGACAAGCTTAACAGTTTGGGCAGGGACAGAGAAAATAAATATGGGAGTAACTTTACTTTCCAGGCTGAGGGAAGAGAATTCCAACAGAAATAAGGAGAAGGATGGGAAAGCTGAGAAGAGCAGCAAAAAATCCGCAAAGATTTTGATTCACATCTCCTTCAAACCTCCAAGAGCTAGACAAAGCCCAATCCTCCTCTCATCACATCTGGAGACCCAAGAGGCTTCCAGATGGTCTACAAATGAAGAGTGTCTGCCATGTCTGCACCCCACTGGGAGGTGATGCGTGAGAGTGTGACTGTAAAACCCCAGCCTTTGTCACAACTCGGTGCTAGCTCCAGGAGTAGCATTGTGTTAGGGAACACAGTCAGTGGCATGTGGCACTGCTTCCTCATATTCAAACAGCCTCTTCAGGTTGTCAGATGTTGCTAGTGCCAATGTCAGGGCCTTGATGCCACAGCAGCCCTCTAGTAGATGGCTTGTTTCAGTCCAGGGTTACAGGACTCTAATAAAAGAGCAGCTCTGCACTTTAACTTCACCCCTACTGTTGATCTTGGTGTATTATCTATCTGTCTTCCCAGACATAAATTCCCTTCCTGGACTCCACGACTTGCTTTCTAACTTCACTCCTTGCACTGGGACTGCACAGCCCAAGGGACAAGACCTTTGTCTCCATGCTTTCTATTTAAGGACTATGCAGCTTTACAATACTAACAGACAGAAAAACTTCCCAGATGACTTTGCAGCCAGTGCAGTTCTTTGAACCGGTACTTTTCAGGTCAAACTTAGCAGGTCAACTATATGAGCAGGGATAGATGTCAAGCCTGAGCTGCTACCACATGGGGAGATCTTTGTAGCTTGCATGCAGACAGAACCTACAATTAACTGTAAAGTCTTTGCTCTGTTCTCCTAATGGATCAGCATGAAATTCTACCTCAGAGTCTCATTATCTGGCCTCTGTTTCCTAAGTTTAAAGCCTTGAAGGAGGTGAGCAGCCCAACTGTATTATCATCAGAGGCCTGCACTGATCTGTGCACCAAGTTCTGAGAGCTCAACCAGAGAATCATAGAATCAATAAGGTTGGAAAAGACCTCAAAGATCATCAAGTCCAACCTGTCACCCAACACCTCATGACTACTTGTGGTGGTCACAAGTAAAATGGTCACACTACTAAACCATGGCACCAAGTGCCACGTCCAATCCCCCCTTGAACACCTCCAGGGATGGTGACTCCACCACCTCCCTGGGCAGCACATTCCAACGGCTAACAACTCTCTTGAGTTGGCCTCAGAGAGGCCCTGAGCTTGTCAGGCCCTTGGCTTACACCAATGACCTCAGAAGGCATCTGATGACAGCATGAGCCAGCATCAGTTGGCTCACACTCTAGTGCCGCCCCTGAAGTCAGTTCTTCCTACCAGCCCCCTTGCTCCGAACCCCTGCACGCAGTCTGCTGTGGGTCTCTTTTCATTGGGGTGAGTAAATTTGAACAATGTTTTCCATCCCTGCCTGCCTCATCTCAGAGGAGTCCCTTGAGCACACCATGAAAGGAGAGGCACATCTGGGCTGGATTACAGGGTGGTGCAGTGCCTTTTATAGCTACAAATTCCTGCATATGTTTCCGAGCAGGACGTATATATTCATACATCAAAATGCAGAGAGCCCCCAGGGTTCAGGGCCCCCCTTATGAGTCGTTCTTGTTTGCCCCCTCTTTGGAGGGCTCAGCTACAGAGACCTTGGCAGGCTGGGATTCTCTGGGCTGCTGACAACCATCTCTCTCACTGGGCATGGAGAATTGCTTTCTTTAGGTAACAGAGCCCAAACAGAAGGAGTCATTTATGCCTTTGGGAATGGGTGCAGCGCTGCAATTTACTGGCGTATTACAGCCACATAGACACTGACTTTGCATGGATAAGGACAAGAGGACACAGTCTCAAGCTGCACCAGGGGAAGTTTAGGATGGAGGTGAGGAGAAAGTTCTTCACTGAGTCATTCGTCATTGGAATGTGTTGCCCAGGGAGGTGGTGGAGTCATCGTCCCTGGAGGTGTTCAAGAGGGGATTGGATGTGGCACTTGGTGCCATTCTAGTCATGAGGTCTGTGGTGACAGGTTGGACTTGATCTTTGAGGTCTCTTCCAACCTTGGTGACTCTGTGATTCTGTGAACTGTGAAGGAAACAAGGGAGAAGGCAACGAGACACAGAGAAAGTCCACAGAGATCAAAAGAGTTGGATCAGAACTGTGCCAGTTAGTAAACCAAGAGGTTGCAGTCTGCTCTCCCCAGCACTGGTTTATCACATCTTCTGATTTTACACCATAATCACTGAAACCAGGATCTCTCCTCTGAGGCTTTAGAAATAATCTCTTTCTCTGAACAATCTCTTACTTATCTCTGCAATGATTTGTGGATGGAAAAGCAACCAAAAAAAGAACTCAATTAAAACGCACCAAGGTTCCACGGAACGTGCAGATGGCTCTCCTCTTCTTCCCCCTGCTTCTCTGTGGTCAGCTGTAAATATTTATCTGTCAGGCCACAGTGAAAGGCACGGCCCAAAAACACTTAATCACCATTTCACTGTGGCTGTCTCCAGAGTGCCCCAAACTTGGGGGATGGTATTTTTTTTCCCTGCAGCCTTGTTAGAGAAAGGCATCTTGGGCCTTATGAAAGCAAACAAGCACTTCTAGGGCTACACTCTTCTTCTAGGATTTTTTCTCTTCTAAAGAGTCTAGTTCTCTTTTTTAACCCCATGTGGCAGTTTTCAACCCCCCAACAGAAGGAGCTGGGCAATTCTTGCCACCCCAAGACCACCAGCCTGGTGCTGATTGCCATAGAGAAGTGAAGGGGGAAATGGGAAGTTGCACTGCATCGGCCAGGAGCCCTGGGAAATCATCCCCAGAAGCTAAGAAAGCATGACATTTCTTTAGTTCCCCACATTGTGTTCCAGAAGTGTTGATGAGGCATGACCCCAGCTCCTGGCAAGGGTGGCTGTCTCTAGGGAAGAGCCTGGCAGATCGCGTGGGGGCTCAGCTCTTAGCAGAAACTGGGGAGAAGTGGAAGCACCCCAGAAGCTATTTTGGTGATGCGCTTTGTCCTCCTACTTTGAAAGCCAAGGCTTTTTTAAACTGAAAGGAAGAAGTGCCTTCTCTTCCTCCCAGCACCACTGGCCCTGCTCTCAACTGCAGGTGCTGCTTTCCCATGTGCCTCCAAGCTGCAGGTAGGTCTCTGCTGTTCACTCTTCCCTCTCGTCTTAAGAGATAAAGAGATAAAAATGAGATTAAAAAATGAGGAAGAAAAAAAAAAAAAAAGGAAAGAGAAAGCAGACAGGTCTGTGCTGTTTGTTTTTCCTCTCTGGGAATTGATTACACAGTATGAACAGCAGTTTGTCACCCTGACCAGTGCCATGCTCCTTCCCTCCCATTTTTTGCTTCAGACTTAGCAAAGCAGCTGGTCAAGCAGTAGGCTCAATCACTTGCAGGCACCACAGACACCTGTTTGCCTGGGAGTGGCTCCATTTGCTTCGTACATCATCTCCAAGGGTCATCCTGGGTGAGAGGCCACATCAGCTCACACATATGCCCACCTGCGTGGCTCTGGTCTCAGGGTCTTTCTGCCTTTAGCAGACCCAGGAGCCAGTACCTGCTAGCAGATGTGGTGGGATTCCTGGGATGCACATAGCACCAAGAAGAGGGATGGAACCTGACCCCACTGTGGGTACTGCTGCATGTACCCAAAAGCCCCTTGCAGACCAGCTCATGACATGAAAGGATGACTTCAGCTATACTTTCTGTACTTCCATCCCTACTCTTCCTGGCCCAGGAAGCCTAGATTGTTTACCCAATACATAGGGACACAATGGAGTGATCCAGAGATCAAGAAACAGTCTCAAGCTGTGCCAGGGGAGGTTTAGGCTGGATGTTAGGAAGAAGTTCTTCATAGAAAGAGAGCTTGGCCATTGGAATGTGCTGCCCAGGGAGGTGGTGGAGTCACCATCACTGGAGGTGTTTAGGAAGAGACTGGATGGGGTGCTTGGTGCCATGGTTTAGTTGATTAGATGGTGTTGGGTGATAGGTTGGACTCGATCTCAAAGATCTCTTCCAACCTGGTTAATTCTATTCTATCCTAAGATATAAACTTTCCCTTTTTAAAAGAGGGAAGAAATAGCACCCTGCTCTTTTGAAGTACCTAAACTATGAGACTGTGCCAGCACCAAAAGAAAACATGTTCTTCCAGGTTACAGAGAAGCCAGGCCACCAATGGTCTTTTTGCATAGGAGAAACAGCCATCAGCTAGAGACAATCTCCAAAATGTGATGAGGGTTTACAATCTGTTCAAATCTCCTGCACTCCAGCTGCAGTCAGCACTGTGGCTCTTCAGGAAAAATTCCTTTCAGGCATCAGGCAAAACATGATTACCCTTCCAGCCCTTCAAGAGCTAGGAGCAAGTCATGGAGAGAGGGGAGCAGCATCCACCCTTGAAGGTAAGTGATGCTTCTGGGGTGGGCAAGAGACACAAGTCTTGCCCAGCATCTGCTGCCAGTGCTCTTCAGGAACCTTGTGTCAAGGCGTGTGCCTGAGGTGCAGTAGGGGAGGAGCGGTGCCTTGGCATTGCCCAGACCAGGCAGCAGCTCGATGATAAGCAGGGGATGGTGAAACGTGAGAGGGAGCTGAGGATAAAGCCCATGCAGTGTTAGACACATTGCTGAATGAGCTGTCCTGTGGCCAAGGCTGGACAGGCAGAGCCTCCCTATCCCCCCCAGCACTAAGGGCATCTGAGAGTTGGGAATTTTGGAAACAAATATCTCATTTATGAACAACTTTGGGAGCTGTGGAAATGCACCCTGCACCTCGGAGGAAAGATACTCTTTGCCGTGAGAGCATCAAGACAGACTCTGGAGATGCAGGGCAAAGTCTTCATCCAACAAAGTCTCTCTAAGAAAATAATTTGCTTATGGTACACCATGTTTCAGATCCAAAGGGAGGATCTTTCCTCTGTGCAGTGCAAAAATAGCAAGAAAATTCAGTATTTTGGCGTGCAGAAGTAAACCCCTATTTACCTCGAATATTGTGCTGTCTCCCAGAGGCAATCACAAGGCCAGAGTTTGTAGAGCAAGAGAGTAATGAAAGCCCCAGAACTACCACTGGAAATAGAAAGGTCAGGTGATTTAATATGAACCACATGGGCTACTCAGAGTTTTCTGAGTAATCCAGCTCCTGCATGTTCTCACCACAGTACAGAAATGATGCATCATCTCCCCTTCACTTGGCTTTGTTGCAGGGAATGAATCTCCCCTGAGACCCTAATTGCTTCAAATGCTCTCTGCTCTATTTCTGTTTGATTTTACCCAGTGGTTTCAAGCAATACTGATCCTGAATGACTGCTGATTTAGGGCTGTACACTGACTAACATTTGCTTTGAAGCAGCTGCGTGCAGGTCTGTTTGAATAATATTACACAGAGCAGAGAGGATTTGGCTTTATAATGATCCTGTCAATGCAATGTTTTTCTTCACAAACAGAGCCATGTGACCACAACTGTTTTTCTATCTGTGGACATAATGTCAGGCTAATGTGTACCTTTCCACTATCCTTGTGTTGGGTCATTGCCTTACCTGCTCACTAACTCAATTTCCCTCTTCAAAACTTTGCTGTCGTTCCTCTTGCTCGGGCAAGGTTGCAGCTGGAACCTTGATAACCTATGTCCTACCTAATAAGGGATCTTGCCTTCCCTGCTTGGTGGAACTATCTGCAGAAGGCACTACTACTGGCAGCCCTGGTATCCAGAGGCCAGCAGAGACATGGCATGACTTGCTACTTCTGGGCAGAGCAGAGAGGAGAACATCTGCACCTCTCTCTGAGCACACAGAAACCTCATCGTGGACAGAGCAGAGAGATGCCTTCTCTCTGCTGTCGCAAGGACAGAGACATAGCTCAGCACAGGGTAGTCATTGTGCCCCTGTACTCAGCACTGGTTAGGCCACACCTTGAGTCCTGTTTCCAGTTCTGGGACCCTCAATTTAAGAAGGACATTGAGACTCTTGAACATGTCCAGAGAAGGGCAACAAGGCTGGGGAGAGGCCTTGAGCACAGCCCTGTGAGGAGAGTCTGAGGGAGCTGGGGTTGTGTCTCGGTCGGGAGAGGGAAAGAGACTCAGTTCTTATGAATATTCCCGTGCTGTGAAATGAGAGGCACAAACGAGGCCAAAATATCAACAGCCAGGCTATTGATTACATAAATAAAGTGGATGGATCAGAAGGGGAGAGAGAGAAACTAGAGAGAGAAGAGAGAAGAGGAAAGGAATTATATTACCACACCCCTCAACCCCCAAGACAGTTTGAGTCTGTGGAGGAAAGGTGCTGCAGGAGATGTTGGGTCTGTAGAGGAAGGGTGCTGAGGCTTTGGCTGTAGAAGGGATGAGGTCCTCTGGGCAGCTTCTTCAGCTCCATGAGTTGCAGCAGGCAGAACTTAGGGCACGGAGAGAGGGTTTTCAGAGTCCAGGATCCGTTGTGTTGCCCCGTGGTGATGTTTCCAGCGTGTTCTGCCGTCTGCTTTCTTCTGCATTTTTCTCCTCCAATTTTCTTCTTCCAAGCTAGTAGTTGCTCCAGTCTTTTATACAGTTTTTTAGTCCTTAGGCAAGTGTCCAGGTGTTGTTCCCCAGGATATCGTTCTGGGAAATCATCTTTAGGTAAGTGTCCAGGTATCGTTCCCCGGGAAATCTTTCTGTGTACTCAGGTGAGTTTGGGCAGGGTCTGGATGGAGGGGAGGAGGCCTCCGCCTTCTCCTTCTCCATCTACCTACCCACACACTCTTTACACATCAGGAAACAGGTGGTGAATCCATTGTCCTTTCCTGGGGTATCTGATGGCTGGAAATGGTCCTGTCCTGAAGGCGTGATGGCTGGGCCCTTGGGCCATTGTCGTAGGCCAGCTGCAGTCCCGTGAGCAATGTTATCTTTGCACCTTCCAAGAGTCCTTCCAGTGGCTCTGCCCAACACACATCAGCTATTGTCTGGGCAAGCAGCCAGTGATTTTCTCTTTGTTGAGTCACACCAGGAGAGACAAGCTTTAGTCTCTCACAGGTTGTTTAGCCTGGAGAAGAGGAGCCTCAGGGGAGACCTTATTGCTCTCTACAACTACCTGAAAGGAGGTTGTAGCCAGGAGGGGGTTGGTCTCTTCTCCCAGGCAACCAGCACCAGAACAAGAGGACACAGCCTCAAGATGCGCCAGGGGAAGTTTAGGCTGGAGGTGAGGAGGAAGTTCTTCCCAGAGAGAGTTGTTAGCCGCTGGAATGTGCTGCCCAGGGAGGTGGTGGAGTCACCATCCTCCGATGTTCAAGAGAGCACCTGAAGCCATGGTTTAGTAGTCATGAGATCCTGTGTGACAGGTTGGACTTGATGATCTTTGAGGTCTTTTCCAACCTTATTGATTCTATGATTCTGTGTGGTGTAGTGGGAGGAGGGAAGGAGAAGCACATAAAGCAGACAGATGGCTACAGAGCCAGCCCCATTATTACCAGAATAAATTGGGTAAATCACAGGCTAAGCAGTTGTTCTCCCTGTGGTAGAAGAGGATCTGACACTGTGATTGAAAATTAGCAGCATCTCAGAGGCAATCATGGCCTGGAAGCTTGCTGTGCTGGGAAGCTCTGCTCAATAGGGCGTTGCACTTGGACTATGTTACTACTGCACTTTAAACCTCAGGAACAAAATGTTTTGGACATGATAATGAGACCAGGAGAAACAGAAGCATTTTGATTTAATAGTAATTGCTGTAATTATTTGCTACCAGAGCAGACACAGATATAATATAATGGATCTGATTATTTATCAGCATTCAACACGAGAAAGAGAACAATGCCAGTAAACAGCAGAGGGTTTGTTTTAGGGAACTGTTTAAAGCCAGGAGAGGACGAAACATCTCTCTTCAAAACAGGAGCTGTGGAGGCTCTGCTCTGCAGCTCTGACAAAGGCTTTCATGATTCAGAAAGCCATATATGACTGGGGCTTTGCCCTGATGTATTTGGCTTGGTTGCACTGCCAGGGCAAGGTTTGTTGAGCAGCCTTCTGTTGGGCTTAGACTCTCAGAGACATCTTGCCAAATGTCACCCATTGGCAATGAAACCACCCAGAGTATAATGCTCTGGCTATCCTTTTTTGGGGAAAAAAAGTCAGACACTGTAACAGTTTCCAGGACTGCCACATAACTTTGTCTACATTAAAACTTCCTTGCTGCTGAGACTAAAGGCTGAAACAAAGTGGCCAAGGAAGAAAACGATGATGATAAAACTTGTGAGAGAAAAGAAATCGCACCAAGACTCCATCACCAAAACCTCTGTACTGGCTCATTGCAAGGTCTTGGTGGAACCTGAAACCATTGCAGGGCATGAAGAAACAGGGAAGGCCTGGAAATAGTCACAGAGAGAGACTGGATGTGGCTCTTGGTGCCACGGTTTAGTTGATTAGATAGTGTTGGGTGATAGGTTGGACTCGATGATCTTGAAGGTCTTTTCCAACCTGGTTAATTCTATCCTATTCTATTCTATTCTATTCTATTCTATTCTATTCTATTCTATTCTATTCTATTCTATTCTATTCTATTCTATCCCAGTGGGTTTCTGCAGAGTAACAAAACACACAGGCATTGCTCTTGTTTTGTTAATTTTGAATTCCTTTGCTTGACAGTTTGTGGAAACATCCCTTGCTATTCACTTCTTCCCTGCTGAGCTTAACACTCCAAATCTCTTAGCCTTCCAGAAAATCCATTTCACATCTTTCTAAGGATCAGAGCCTAGCAATAATTGCAGCACAAAGGCTGGTCCCTTGTTAAACTGACTGCAGATCTACCAAGGAACTTCATGGGATTCACTCTTATTCTGGCAATGCACTACAGTCATGTGGAGGAGAAGCATTATATGGAGGCCAGGGAGAAAAAGGAGTAGACCCAAGTGAACAAATTAGAGAGCTGTGGGCACACAGGGATAGGTCTCACACCAGCAACACAGAGCACCAAAGTCTCACCATCTCTCAGGGGGAGCAAATGCCTGTGACACCCACCAGTGCACTCCAAAGCCACTCTGCACCAAGGACAGATGCTGGCTAGCCCTCTTCAGGGTGTCTGCAGGACATGCCACAGGACTCTTCAGTAGAAAGCAACTACCCTTCTGTTGCCAATGGTGACCACTTTCCTTGTCAAAGGGATTTTGTTGGCTCTGTTCATGTCCCTGCTTAGCATCTGCTTCTCATGGCACTTTCAGTTCCTCCACTCACTTGACCTTCAAGCGACTATGCTATGAACATGTCAGATGGGAACATGCAAGCAGTGACAGCCAACCCACCAACAGTCCAAGCTATTATTACAGCAGGCAGTGATGTGGGCAGCCACAAAACGGAAAGCAGATCTTTGGGCTCCTTGTGTGTCTGGAGCTATCAGCACATCCTCCCCTGGGTTAACTGAAAATACGTGGTCAAGTTCTGCCAGGCTGGTGTGCAGCTATAGCCAGAGCTAGCTCTCAAAGCACCTGCATCTTCTATTTCCTCACCTCTTTCCTTGAGTAAGCCCACTAACATCTAGCTCAGGAAATGGTGGGATACCAGCATGCTTAAACATTCTCCTTGTCACTGATGTTACTTCTTCTACAGAGCCCTGGAGTTTCAGCTGCATTCTCTTTGGCTTGCTCACTCCCATGCAAGGGTTACCAATCACTGGAAGGCACTTGTCCTCGCTTTCCTAATGTGTTCCTACATACCAAAAGTACATTACACATATAATATACAGGAGACAATGCTCAAACCAAATTCACTGTGTCCTGTGACACATGGACAGCAGCCTGCCACCTGAGCACACCACTCAACCCTCATACTATGAAAGAAGTCTTGGAAAAGTAAATGCAATGGGCATGCATGCAGGGAAGTGCTGGTGTGACAGGGTGGTTGTTGGTGCATGTGCCCGTCTTGAGCCCTGGCAGCAGTGGGCTCTGCCACAGAGAAAGGTGAGATGGTGCTGGCAAGAGCACCACATGCCAGAAAACCCTCTCTCACCTCATCACCTTCCTTAAACAAAGGTGCATGTAGAGTTTCCTGGGGAGTAATTGTCTTTTTTTCCCCCATTTCCCCCTTCAGGTCTGAAGCTGTGCAAACACCACAGTCCCAGCATCCTGTGGAACAGCGCAACCTTGCGCTCCGCAAAGATCTGCCACGGGTTGTTTGCTTTGAACCTGCCACCTGCTACTTTTATTTGGTGTCCCAGAAGTTCTTGTCAAAGAATGAAAAGTGTACAATCACTTACTTCGTTTTGACTCACTGCTGTCCAGGTGCCTGCTTCTTTTTAACTCAACAGTGAGAGTTCCCAAGTGCCTCAAGGACACAGATCAGGCATCTGTAATTTTTCCTTCACTTTCCCTGAACGTTGCTAGAGTGAGGCATTGAAAGTCTGCCAGCTGTTACCACAAATGGCTGAGACTGCAGAAACGCTCACCACCCTGTGCCTTAGCATATGAAACCTATTTGTACAACCTCTGTGTATCCCCCTCTGCAGACACCTGCAAACACGCAGCCTCATTCACGCCTCTCCCCAGCACGAGCTCTTCTGTCCATGCCCCAGATCCACATCCACCAGTATCCACCCTGCCGAGCCCACACTTGCTTCATGCATGCCCCTTGCCAAGACTTACTTCCACTTTAAAAGATAAACAACAGACCATAAATACAAATGCCACAACCACATAAATGATGATGCAAACACGCTGTCTATACACCCACACTTTGTCAGCACATACCACACCCAAGCCTAACCTGATACGCACTCTTGAATGTATTCTGTCACCTTGTGTCTTGCCACAGCATGCTATACAGCTTCAGAAAGGGCAAGGGAAAGCTCTAAGTTGTTTGAAGGAGGCTGGCTGGCTGGCTGGCAATTCTGCTTCTCGTTTCTGTGCCAAGCCGTGGGTGTTTCAGTGGCCCCCATCTAGCACGGGAGAACCCTGACCCTAGCAGGACTGCTGGTTTTGCCAGTAGGTAGATGGATAGGTCAATACTTGGCACACAGTTAGAAATGGGGTGGTAGGTGTGTTTTCTGAGCATCATTGTGCTTTATAGCACAGAGATGGTGAGTGTGCCACAGGTGGGCTGTTAAGCAAAGCCCCAGGTGAGCACAAGGCACCCTGCTTGTGGGTGACTGTAAGAGTACAGAGAGTTCTACACAAATGAAATGCATAGCTATAACTATATCCATTAAGTGTGTACATAAACATGTGCATGAAAACGTTTGGACACGCAAGAAGAGCCAGCCTTGTGCTCTGGCTTCAAAGGGACTGACCCAGTCTCCGGGAACACACACAACAGCTCACTTTGCTGCTCTGAGCTTGGTTCCCCTCTGTGTTTTTTCTTTAATAAGGACAGAGCATTAACATAATTAATTTACTTTAAATTAAGAACAGTATTAGCCTAAATGGTCCCACTTGGATCACAACGAAGCTGCGGCCAGACTCGTCAATCGCCTGTCCCTGTTCACCCTCCTGCAGAGGGTTACCATAACTGAGTTCAGTGTGCCCAGGCAGCACCTTGACACAACAGCTCTCTCTTTCTGCTCTGAGGGGAAACACCTGCACATCTCCAAGCAAGACTGGCTCAGAGCAGAAAAAGGCCTCAGCTGAGAAGTTAAAGGCTCCCCTACAGAGCCACAACCCAAACCTGGTGGGAGGACTAACTCTGCAAAGCAAAAGGTCCCGAGGGACCTACACCAAGCTGACTGTGCTCACAGAGTGCTTCACTCTCACCCCAGCCAGCAGCCCTGTGTGCTCCAACAGTGGAAGGAGTGCTACAGAAGTGTTTTGGAAGCCAGACTGGTGAACAGCACAGATGTGTGCCAGAGGAAGCAGAAGGGTGTAGTGGCAAAAGCAAGGAGCAGCCTTCAGGAGACCACATCTCAGCTCGTTTCCTTGGTTCCTTTTGAGAACTTCTGCAGTGGTGTTTGGCAAACTCTTCCCCCTATGCCAGGGTCTGGTATCCAAATAAGGCCAATGTCCTTGCTCCTTGTCAGCCACACTGGTAACTAAAGCTGAAAAGTACCTCATACCTGGACCTGAGCAAAGCCTTTGACACTGTCCCGTACCACATCCTGGTCTCCAAGCTGGTGCAGGAGGGGTTTGAGGAATGGACCATTCAGAGGGATGGACCTGATGGCTACATGCAAAGAGTGGCTGTCAATGGGTCCATGTCCAAGTGGCAGCCAGTGACAAGTGGAGTCCCTCAGGGATCAGTCCTGAGACCAGTCTTGTTTAACATCTTCATCAGCAACATGGACAGTGGCATTGAGTGCACCCTCAGAAAGTTCACTGACGACACCAAGCTGTGTGGTGCAGCAGACACACTGGAGGGAAGGGATCCATCCAGAGGGACCTTGACAGGCTGGAGAGGTGATCCCATGACAATCTCATGAGGTTCAACAAGACCAAGTGCAGGGTCCTGGAAGTGCATCTGGGCTGGGGCAATCCCAGGCACCAATATAGGCTGGGCAGGGACTAGCTTGAGAGCAGCCCTGGAGGAAAGGACTGAGGGGTGCTGGTGGATGAAAAGCTCAACATGAGCCACCAGTGTGCACTTGCAGCCCAGAAAGCCAATCGAATAGAATCGAATCGAATCGAATAGACCAGACCAGACCAGACCAGACCGGAAGAGACCTTCAAGATCACTGCATCCAACCCATCACCCAACACCACCTAATCAACTAAACCATGGCACCAAGCACCCCATCCAGTCTCCTCCTAAACCCCTCCAATGATGACGACTCCACCACCTCCCTGGGCAGCACACTCTAATGGTCAATCACTCTCCTGGGCTCCATCAAGAGAAGCATAGCCAGCAGGTCGAGGGAGGTGATTCTCCCCCTCTACTTCACTCTGGTGAGACCCCACCTGGAGTACTGTGTCCAGTTCTGGAGCCCCTGCTACAGGAAGGATTTGGAGGTGCTGGAACATGTCCAGAGAAGGGCCATGAGGATGATCAGAGGGCTGGAGCACCTCTCCTATGAGGACAGACTGAAAGAGTTGGGGTTATTCAATTTGAAGAATAGAAGGCTCCAAGGAGACCTAACTGTGGCCTTCCAGTATGTTAAGGGGGCTACAAGAAAGCTGGGGAGGGACTTTTTAGGGTGTCAGGTAATGATAGGACCAGGGGGAATGGAGCAAAACTAGAAAAGGGTAGATTCAGAGTGGATGTTAGGAAGAAGTTCTTCCCCATGAGGGTGGTGAGACACTGGAACAGGTTGCCCAGGGAGGTGATGGAAGCCTCATCCCTGGAGGTTTTTAAGGCCAGGCTGGATGTGGCTCTGAGCAACCCAACCTAGTGTGAGGTGTCCCTGCCCACGGCAGGGGGTTGGAACTAAATGACCCTTGAAGTCCCTTCCAACCCTAACAATTCTATGATTCTATAAGAGCTTCATGAACACCACTGAACCTGCTTGCTTTTAGCTTCAGTCATCACCATTTCACAGTGCATTACTACATTTTACTACCAAAAGTGCCGTATTTTGTTGTTGATTCAGAGGCCCAGCTTGCAGAGAAAGATCAGAAATGACTGAACTTAACCCAAACACATGTCAGGGGCCCAGCCTACTGACCTGGGGCTATAGAAGCAACTCTACATCACAGCTTGCCCTAGCCAATTAGCAGACTGCACACTGCAACAGTTTCTGCCCTTCCAGCTGCTGCACTCTGCCTTGGCATCACAGGTGTCCATACCTACAACCTGGCTGGTCAACGCATTCCTCTTGCTGCATTTATGTACTTACAAATAAGCTTGACCTGGCAGATGTCTACAGCTAATCAGGGTTTGCAGAGCCATAGCATCCACCATGAGAAGCTAGTTAAGATACAGAGCTAGGAGTGTGTGGGAGAAACAGGAATTAGACCAAAGGGAATTAGCAGGGGGTGGGGAATGCACAGCAGAAATACCCGAGATGGAGTTTTTAAAGCAAAATCCAGAGGAAGGATTGAACTAGATTTACAAAATGGAGGAGCGTGAGTGCTCTGGCTGTAAGCAAAAGGGCTGCTGAGAGTCTTGGGACAGAGATCTAAGACTAACTGAGCCTAAAATTGTAAGCCAAAGGCTACCTATGTGGTCATCCGCCCTTTTCTTTTGAGGGGATGGAAACATCCAGCCAGGTTGAATGTTCAAGCCTCATCAACATGCAAGTCACTCAAAAGCCAAAGCACCTTGTTCATGAGGAAGCACCAGTGAGAGTCAATACCATACCAAGACCAGGCAGACAGGAAGCAGCTGCATGGGAAGCTGTTCTTCCATACAGAGAACTGAACATTTGTGGTTTTGAAAAGAAATTAGCAAGAGGAATTTCTTTCGTCTGCTGAACATGAGCTAGCAGTGTGCCCAGGTGGACAAGGCCAACGGCATCCTGGCCTGCATCGGAAATAGCGTGGCCAGCAGGAGCAGGGAATTCATTGTGCCCCTGTACTCGGCACTGGTTAGGCCACACCTTGAGTCCTGTGTTCAGTTCTGGGCCCCTCAGTTTAAGAAGGACATTGAGACTCTTGTATGTGTCCAGAGAAGGACAACAAGGCTGGGGAGAGGCCTTGAGCACGCCCTGTGAGGAGAGGCTGAGGGAGCTGGGGTTGTTTAGCCTGGAGAAGAGGAGGCTCAGGGCAGACCTTATTGCTGTCTACAACTACCTGAAGGGAGGTTGGAGCCAGGTGGGGGTTGGTCTCTTCTCTCAGGCCATCAGCACCAGAACAAGAGGACACAGTCTCAAGCTGCACCAGGGGAAGTTTAGGCTGGAGGTAAGGACAAGGTTCTTTACAGAAAGAATTTTTAGCTGTTGGAATGTGCTGCCCAGGGAGGTGGTGGAGTCACCATCCCTGGAGGTGTTCAAGAGGTGATTGGACGTGACCCTTGGTGCCATGGTTTCACAGTCCTGAGGTGTTGGGTGACAGGTTGGACTTGGTGACCTTTGAGGTCTTTTCCAACCTTATTGATTCTGTGATTCTGATTTTCTGGCAAACGTGGCCTGGCGTTTAGAAGTGTTCAGGACTGAGAGTGCTGCATCATAGATCACTCTGCTCCATCCCTGCTTCTACACTCCTGCCCAAAACCACCCAGAAGATAATAAGTACAGAAGATCCACTGGAGGTGTGAACAGAGCAGCTGTTACACTTCATTTCATTGTTGCTTTTTTATTATTATTTTTCCTCCTGATTGGAAAAGAAAATATAGATAAAAGTTACAAAAGTACTAAAAGGCAACAATATTAGTAGGCCATCCCTGTTCCCTGCTCCCACCCAGGGGAAAGCAGCCTGCGGCACCTACAGGCTGACTGAAACAGCTCTGGGCCTGAGCACTTCAGTAGCTCTTGTGGAGCAGAGCCTCAGAGCATCAGACCACTGCACCATCCATCTACATGGGCAATGTGCCTCCTCAGACAGGTAGTAGGCTACAGCTGTCCCTTCTGAGCACAGGGATTTAGTCTGAAGAGGCAATCCTGCACTGGTCACCTTGATTGGGTAGCAGTTAAAAAGCCAAGATGCCATCAAAACAAGGTAAGCAGAGCTTCTACAGTGGCAGAAGAAATCAGAAGTGGAATCTGCCTCCATTAGAAGAAGGGACTTCTTGCAGGGAGCCACAGTGCTCTAGTAGAGGTACCTCACCAGCAAGCACAAGACACCCCTTGGAGGCCATGCTGGTGCAGGGGTTGAGTCCAACTGTGACAGTCTTATGTGCCAAATAGCTGTCAGAGCTGGGGCAGCATCAGGACAGATGTCCTCTCACCACCTTGCCCAGCTGCTCTGCCTGAGTGAGAGGTGATTAGAGAGGGAAGAGGATAGGGCTAGAGAACTCAGGTCTCCAAGCCTACACATCCTTGGGGTTTTCCCCAAGGGTCTCTATCAAGAACCCAGAAAGCACCAGTGAATAGTGGTTCACCGTATGGCCTCCTCTTGGCAGCTGGCCTGAACATTGGTCTCCTTCAAAAGGTGGCACCAAAGACCTCAAACACTGGAGCAAACATTAAAAAAACCACACATACATATAAATTTATCTTACTCATAGACAAGAAGTAAACTACTTGCTCCTGCCTTCCACTCAGTGGTATACAAGCTCAAAGTGGAGAACATCTAGACACGTGTTGCTCTTTCCACCAGGTGCAGCAAAGAGAAAAGCCTTCATCCTCTGCCTTACCAAGAGAGGTTAGAGCTTGTTCTACTTCTAGCTGTTGCCTTGCAGCAAAAAACACATACAAACTCCCTTCCTGTTTCTTCCACCAACAGGGGGCGAACAAAAGAGACCTCTTTCTCCCGCTCCATCTGGGAATACTGTTTCACTGATGCAGGAATAGTCTACCTGAATTCAATAGCCAGCATAGCAAGAGAGTGGAAAGCTTGCTGGAAACATTACATTTGATTGAGTTTGGTGATACCAATTACCTTCAGAGTTGTGTTAGGAGGCAGAGTATTGGGACAATGCTATCCCAGAACACAGCCTCAGCAGAGAGAAGATCCAAGACCACACAGTTACCCCAAGTTCTCTCTGATGATGCTGAGAATTGAGGGTGGGTGCTGCATTTTTTTTGATGTCTGAACACAGATCTTCCACTCTAAAATTGTATTCTAACCTCTGACCTACAAGTGGGAAGCTCATCCTCTAAGATGGGATTGGCAAGGGAGGCGTATCACTGAGCTGCTAGCAGACCAGCTGGAACATGCAGCCAGGTGAGCCAGTTACCTCCTCCCTCCTCCCACCTCCCTCTCCCAGGCTCTTCCACTCAAGAAGGCCTGAAGTGAATGCCATTATCACAATCTCAGACAAGGGTCTTCTTGCACTGCAGGCAGAACTACACAGCTTCTGTCTCCCACTCAGAACTGAGCTCCTGAGTGGAGAAGTGTCAGGTCTGTAGCAAAGCACTGCAGACCCAGGTGGTCTTAGGAAACTGACTGAACTTGATTTCACATCCTGATCACTCATCCCTGCTGCCATGGAGGCCATGCTGGCCCCTGAACCCCTCAACGATATCCTCAACTACCACCATCCCTGTGTTTGACACTGTCTTGGCAGCTGCCCATCTAGTTAGTTAGTGTACCTGACTGGTTTGCTTTGCTCTGAAAGACAAAAAGTCTCTCCCTTTGCCACTATTCCATATGGCAACGCTGTGAAAACAGGCACTGCTGCAAAGCCATACACTTCCTGCTGCCAGGGAAGCTGTGCCGCAGACATGGTCACTGTCCCCTCCTCTTGCCAATCCCCTTGAGTATCACCACCTCCCCTTTTCCATGCCAGGCAGGGGTTGGGTTGACAGTTCCTGAGTTCTTTGGAGAAACTCCTTCAGTAGGCACACGACGGTTCTTCCACCGGAGCGATCGGACTCAGCGGCTTCAAGGTGCTGAGGGACCGGAAGGCAAAGGTGGATGGATCATACACAAAGTGGGGTGGAGGGCAGCCTCCGTTGATGCTCTGCAGGGGGTGAAGAGAAGGACAAAGTCAGTGCTCACACGTGCTGCAAACAGCAAAGCTCTTGCCTCAAGTGCTTTGGCACATCTCCCTCTGGTACAATTACAGCTCCTGACATGGACAGTCTTGCTTGTGCTTCCAAAGGGCACTAACACAAGCAGTGAAGCACTCTGCTCACTGGAATGTGCTGCCCAGGGAGGTGGTGGAGTCACCATCACTGCAGGTGTTTAGGAGAGCCTGGATAAGGCACTTGGTGCCATGGTTGAGTTGATTAGATGGCGTTGGGTGATAGGTTGGACTTGATGATCTCAAAGGTCTCTTCCAACCTGGTTAATTCTATTCTGTCTTTAGCAGGGCCTGTTGCAATAGGGGCAATGGCTTTGATACAAAAGAAGGCCCATTTAGACTAGATATAAGGAGGAATTCTATCCTTGCCTCTACCCCTCAAGAGGAAATAAATAAAAAAAAAAAAAAAAAGAAATCATATGTGTTCCCCCATTCCAAGACTGAGACCCCTGGGGTCCACACAACCAGGACCCCTGGCATCTGCAGCCAATATCCATGACACATTTAGAGTCCCAGAGTCAGAACAGCATCACTGCCAGAAGGTATCACATGGAAAGCTGAATTTAGATCCACTGGGCCTTGAAGAAGGATCTACTACACTTTTAGAGCTGGGAGATAAACCACATAGGACTGAAGAATGAGTCTTCAGAGACAATTTCTCAATAGCTTTCCAGTAAGGACTCAAAAATCACCCCTCCTTAAAGCCCCAGACACACTAAAACTCTCCAGAGTTTTGGCTCCAGACTCCACAGTTTAATGAGAAATGGCTGAGAGATGCTTCGAGGAAAAGATCCTACCCAAAGGCCTTACAGCCTGGTTTGTACCATGGCAACTAAAGTGAGCCCTCTCTTCTGCTCCCAGTGTTCACAGTATGGCCAGAGCAGATCCAGAGTAAGGAGTCCAGAAATGCCCATGCACTCCCTACATTGCACGACAGGACAGAAATTTCCTTCCCCACGAGGTGTGCTGGGACCAGTGGATCCCAGAGGAAAAAAGAGCATAAGAAGTGATTCCAAAGGCTTTTCCTTTTATCTATTAAGGACTATGCTTTGTTTCTTTCCTTATGCAAGCAGAAGCACCAGCTAGGCAGTTGTTTCACAGACACTCTTTGGCCAGGAGAGGTAGTCTCACGGGCAGACTGGGGCAGTCCCCACAGACTGGAAAAGGGGAAACATTGCTCCCATCTTCAAAAAGGGTAAGAAGGAGGAACCAGGGAACTACAGGCCAGTCAGTCTCACCTCTGTGCCCGGAAAGATCATGGAGCAGATCCTCCTGGAGGCACTAATGACACAGAAGAATAGTGAATAGGAGATGGGGAACAGTCAGCATGGCTTTGCCAAGGGCAAACCTGGTGGCCTTCTATGAACAGGTCACAACATTAATAGATGAGGGGCGAGCAACTGATGTTGTTTACCTGGACTTGAGCAAAGCCTTCGACACCATCCCACACCACATCCTGGTCTCCAAGCTGGTGACACATGGGTTTGATGGATGGACCACTAGATGGATAAAGAACTGGCTTGATGGCCACACCCAGAGAGTGGCTGTCAACGGGTCCATGTCCCAGTGGAGGCCAGGGACAAGCAGAGTCCCTCAGGGATCAGTCCTGGGACCAGGCTTGTTCAACATCTTTGTGGGTGACATGGACAGAGGCATTGAGTGCAACCTCAGCAAGTTTGCTGAGGACACCAAGCTGTGTGGTGCAGCAGACATGCTGGAGGGAAGGGATCCATCCAGAGGGACCTTGACAGGCTGGAGAGGTGGGCACAAGCCAACCTCATGAGCTTCAACAAGACCAAGTGCAGGGTCCTGCAGCTGGGTCAAGGCAATCCCAGGCACAAATCCAGGCTGGGCAGGGACTGGCTGGAAACCAGCCCTGAGGAGAGAGACTTGGGGGTGCTGGTGGACGAGAAGCTCAACAGGAGCTCTCAATGTGCACTTGCAGCCCGGAAAGCCAATCAGATCCTGGGCTGCATCAGGAGAAGTGTGGCCAGCAGGTCAAGGGAGGTGATTCTCCCCCTCTACTCAGCTCTGCTGAGACCTCACCTGGAGTACTGCATCCAGTTCTGGAGCCCCTATTACAAGAGGGACCTGGAGGTGCTGGAAGGTGTCCAGAGAAGGGCCACGAGGATGATCAGAGGGCTGAAGCACCTCTCCTATGAGGACAGACTGAAGGAGTTGGGGCTGTTCAGTCTGGAGAAGAGAAGGCTCTGAGGAGACCTTATTGTGGCCTTCCAGTATCTGAAGGGGGCTACAAGAAGGCTGGGGAGGGACTTCTCAGGCTCTCAGGTAGTGATAGGACTAGGGGGAATGGAATGAAGCTGGAAATGGGGAGATTCAGGCTGGAGGTGAGGAGGAAGTTCTTCCCCATGAGTGTGGTGAAGCTCTGGAATGGGTTATCCAGGGAGGTGGTTGAGGCCCCATCCCTGGAGGTGTTTAAGCCCAGGCTGGATGAGGCTCTGTCCAGCCTGATCTAGTGCAGGGTGTCCCTGGCCATGGCAGGGGGTTGGAACTAGATGATCCTTGTGGTCCCTTCCAACCCTGACTGATACTATGTTCTATGGGCCAGAAGAGTATTCATTCAGAGCAGTCATGATCCTGCATGAGTTCATTCCTCAGGAACAGGTGACCTACTGAGTGCCACATGCTGGGAAGTTCAGCAGCTCTGAAATGTGTGCAAAATGTGTGCAGATGCTCCCTCCCTCACTCCATTCCCATCACTGCTGGGAAGGGCTTTACTACTGTTTTCATGGTGTTAGAAAGAAAAGAAAACAACACAGTAAGGGATCTGGCCTGGGCCCTGGTGTTTTGCACCTCCCTGGTGCCTCTTTTAAGCCTTCTCCATCAAGGTCCATGGTTTCACTCGCTCAGGCTGCACTGAGGAATTGCTCCCCAGGGAAGTGGGCTTTTTAGAAACAGTTACCAATTCTGTGGTCTCTTCTGAGACAGAAGTTCATCCAAGCCAAGTCTATCAAACAGCTGCAATCACACAGCAGGGTGATATTTTGCCTCTGTCCTAGCTGAATTTTAACTTGTCACCACAGGACAAGCATCTGCAACTCTCCCCAGAAATCTGCTCAAACAGTCAGGTGCACCCAAACTCTCACACCAAATTAGACAGCTACAGAAGTGTCCAAGCCAGGTTCTGGGCACTGCACTGACTGCAGCAGTATCTGGAAGCCTTTAGCTCCAGGATCTTGGTCATAGCTGAGGCCCATGGGACAGCCTCTCACATCAGGGCCTTTCTAAAAGCCAGTGTGGGCAGCATGTTGCAGCCTAGTTGGTACCTCCTCTGCAAATTAAGATGGGCATTTGAAAATGGAAAATGCCAACATGGTGCTTGGCATCAAGCTGTGGCTGGAGTTTCAGCCAGCAATCATGCCCTGCCACATCCCCCTGACACCTTGGCCAGCAGCATAAGAAACAAGAAAGGCAGATTTAAGAGCCTTTACTCAATAGCCACCTGCTGTGGGGTTATACATGGTGTGTGCTCTGGCAAGCCTCAGAGCTGGAGGGTAACATAGCAACCCCTATTCAAAGCTAAGGGACAGAATAAATCAGAACAATTGTCCTTCTTCAGAGCAGAGAAGGTCCCCTGCCAGTGCCAAGAGGGAATGGGAACAAAGAACCTGGCAGTCCCCTCCACTTTGAAATGCCAGACAGGATTAGGGAAGGCAGCTGAAGCAGTTAATTTCTGATGGATAGCAGATGGAGAAGATGCTGCAGAAAGACAGGTTCAGAGAACAGACAAAAGTCATCCACAAAGCTCACCAAGCTTTGGGTGAGAAGGGGGCCTGGGGTTTCTCTCTGAGCCTTCTTCTGGGGCCTAAGTGTGGGGAAGAGTGCCTTCCCGGACACCACAAGTGAGAAGGCCACAAAACAAGGGCTGGGGTGAAGGACATGGAACATGAGAAGACAGAAGATGCAGGGATTGATGAGTGGTCAGGCAGCTGCAAGTAAGGGTCAAACTGCACCCAGTCCTGCCTTTTCATCATGGCACCTCTCAAGTGGCCACAAGACAATGGCTGGCTTTCAACTGTGCAGCCAAAACAGCATGTAAAGGCAGGGTGAGAATGGCCCCGTGTCCAATTGTAGGCAGTGACAGGAGAAGCAGCTATGCAACTGCCCTCATTCATGGGAACACCCAGCTCAATCTGCAGTCATTTATAACCCTGGGCAGCACATGCCTTGCACCTAACTCCACAACTTACAGGGCAGCACCTTGGCTAGGGGTCTTGATGGAGGAAAGGAGGAGTACCAGCACCAAGACACTCCACTTTCTTCTTGAGGAAGAGCATGTTTTGTCTGGAGCTCATAACCTGCTCTAGGGATGACCAGGATTGATCTGGCTTAGTCCACAATACCATTTGGGATCACAGCATGTGGTGGTCTGGCTCTGATGAGAAGCACAAGGCACAGCTCTATAGATGTATTGCCAGAAAGAAGATGGCTAGGGCTGTCTGCCAGACAAGGAAACACATTCCTCCCACCCAGTTGCTTGGACCAGCTGCCTCCCTGTAATCTGGACAAGTGTCCTAGCTGGCCTGCCCTTCCTCCTGGGTGCCTAGCACCAGCCTATGGTGCTTTGACTAAGGCAGGCCATTAGTGTTGCTGCTGCTGGAGCAGGCCTCCAGAAGGCTTGCCACAAACCTGCCTGACAGCCCCTGCTGAGCAATCCCAGGCTGGCTCCTGCAAAGGCTCCTTGGAGCCAACAGTTCATGCTTGACATGAAAGGCAAATGTATTCTCTCTAATGGCTTTTGGGCAGCTGTGTAGCTCACACAAAATGGGGCCTAAGATGGGCCCTGTACGAATGGCAATCATTAACTAAAGCCCTCAGTTTGTTAACTAATGTATTTACTGGAGGATGGCCTGAGGTACAAGCACGCAGCTGCTGGCAGGAGGACATGCCTGGATGCACACTCTGTCACACACAACCACCTTCACTTGGCATATGCACACCTGCTCTCAGATGCCTCTTGCTCTTCCCCAGTATACATGCACTCATCCAGTTACTTGTCCACCTCCCTCTGGGCATGCACAGACCTCCTGACTTGTGAATCTCAAGGAGAGATGGCCCTCTTCATACACACCTAGTTCATTTACAGTGTAACTCAAAACAGAGAATAGAGAGTCAACCAGGTTGGAAGAGACCTCCAAGATGATCAAGTCCAACCTAGTACCAACCCTAACTAATCAACTAGACCATGGCACTAAGTGCCTCACCCAGTCTTTTTTTAAACACCTCCAGGGACACCAACCCCACCACCTCCCTGGGCAGCCCATTCCAGTGGGCAATCTCTCTCTTTCCATGAAGAACTTCTAAGATCAAGCCTAAACCTCCCCTGCCACAGCTTGAGACTGTGTCCTCTTGTTCTGGTGCTGGCTGCCTGGGAGAAGAGACCAATCCCCACCTGGCTACAACCTTCCTTCAGGTAGTTGTAGATGACAATAAGGCCTCCTCTTCTCCAGGCTAAGGAGCCCCAGCTCCCTCAGCCTCTCCTCATAGGGCTTCTGCTCTAAACCCCTCCCCAGCTTTGTTGCCCTTCTCTGGACACCTTCCAGCAACTCAACATCTTTCTTGAATTGAGTTCCACCCTCACAGGAGGGTGGAAATGAAGTTACAGTATCACAGTATCACTGAGGTTGGAAGAGACCTCGAAGATCGAGTCCAACCTGTAACCACAGACCCCATGACTAGACCATGGCACCAAGTGCCACGTCCAATCCCCTCCTGAACACCTCCAGGGATGGTGACTCCACCACCTCCCCGGGCAGCACATTCCAATGACGAATCACTCTCTCGGTGAAGAACTTTCTCCTCACCTCCAGCCTAAACTTCCCCTGGTGCAGCTTGAGACTGTGTCCCCTTGTTCCGGTGCTGGTTGCTAGAGAGAAGAGACCAACCTCTTCCTGGCTACAACCTCTCTTCAGGTAGTTGTAGAGAGCAATGAGGTCTCCCCTGAGCCTCCTCTTCTCCAGGCTAAACAACCCCAGCTCCCTCAGCCTCTCCTCATAGGGCTTGTGCTCAAGGCCTCTCCCCAGCCTCATTGCCCTTCTTTGGACACGTTCAAGTGTCTCGATGTCCTTCCTAAACTGAGGGGCCCAGAACTGGACACAGGACTCAAGGGGTGGCCTAACCAATGCAGAGTACAGGGGCACAGTGACCTCCCTGCTCCTGTTGGCCACACACTATTGCTAATGCAGGCCAGGATGCCATTGGCCTTCTTGGCCACCTGGGCACACTGCTGGCTCCTGTTCAGGCAGCTGTCAATCAGCACCCCCAGGTCCCTCTCTGTTTGGGAGCTCTAAGTTGCCTAACACAATGTCTTAGAAGAGAGTGGTGTCTGAGGGGCAATATAGAACTAAGTCCTGCTTAATACTCTTTGGCAGTTTTTCAGAAGAGTTCTAGTATCATGGCATGATTCAAATAAATCAGGTCAGCTCATGTGCTCTGCCAGCCTGGCCTCTCCTCAAGATCAGTCCAGCACAGGATTTCCTTCTTTCCTACTCTATGGCCCCAGCAGTTGGGAAACTCTGCTGAGCTCTGTTTAACAGATGCTAGCTTCCAGTGGTGAGTGAAGTGATCCCATTGCAGTCTGCAGACTCACTTGTCTTTGGGGATGAAAGGCACCATGCAATTGGTAGTTGTAAAGGCACATCCGATTCACACTTGTTGCCTGACATGGAAAGGAACAGATCCCCAGAAGAGCTTGGCAAAGACAGAGGCCTGCCTGCAATGCCTGTCTGTAAGACAGCTGCCATGCCCAGGAGAGGACAGACCCAAAGGTAGCAATGATATTCAGGCAGGGCACAGAGTAACATCTGTCAAACTCTACAGTGGAGCATTTACAGGTACCTGCTTTTAATATCACTTTGTCCTCACTTTGATCTGTTAGAGGGTAGGAGAGCTCTACAGAGGGACCTTGCCAGGCTGGACAGATGGGCAGAGTCCAAGGGCATGAGATTTAACACATCTAAGTGCTGGGTTCTACACATCAGCCACAACAACCCCAGGCAGTGCTACAGGCTGGGGTCAGAGTGGCTGGAGAGCAGCCAGGCAGAAAGGGACTTGGGGGTACTGGGTGATAGCAGGCTGAGCATGAGGCAGCAGTGTGCCCAGGCAGCCAAGAAGGCCAATGGCATCCTGGGCTGCATCAGGAACAGTGTGGCCAGCAGGAGCAGGGAGATCATTGTGCCCTGTACTCAGCACTGGTTAGGCCACACCTTGAGTCCTGTGTGCAGTTCTGGGCCCCTCAGTTTGGGAAAGATGTTGAGTTGCTGGAAGGTGTCCAGACAAGGGCAACAAAGCTGGGGAGGCCTTTGGAGCACAGCCCTGTGAGGAGAGACTGAGGGAGCTGGGGTTGCTTAGCCTGGACAAGAGGAGGCTGAGGGGAGACCTTATTGCTGTCTACAACTACCTGAAGGGAGGTTGTAGCCAGGTGGGGGCTGGTCTCTTCTCCCAGGCAACCAGAACAAGAGGATAGAGTCTGAAGTTGCACCAGGGGAGGTTTAGGTTGGATGTGAGGAAGAAGTTCTTCAAAGAAAGAGTGATTGGTCATTGGAATATGCTGCCCAGGGAGGTGGTGGAGTCACCATTACTGGAGGTGTTTAGGAAGAGACTGGATGAGGCACTTGGTGCCATGGTTTAGTTGATTAGATGGTGTTGGATGATGGGTTGGACTCGATGATCTCAAAGGTCTCTTCCAACCTGGTTAATTCTATTCTATTCTCCCTCCACTCACTCCTACCAAGTGCTTAGAATAGGAACCAGTGACACTTGAACTTCGATGTGTGAAACCATCAGCTGTAAGCAAGGGAAGGGGAACCTTCATGCCTGCTCCCAGCTACTTCTGTAATTTCAGACAGTCCTGACCAAGCTAATCCGCATCACCTGTGCTCCGCTTTCTCCTGTGCAGTCTCAGACAAACTAATTAGCACCTAGGTTTTGTGACCTTCTGATGAGGGGTGATTTCCTTTTAATTACAGCATTACTTCAGGCAGTTTTCAAGAAACAGTGGCTAACAAGCAGGACCAGCTCCTCCAGTTAAGCAGCAATTCACGTTTAACGGCTTCTTCATTAACTCCAAGAGGGCCTCCGACAATTTATTCCAGTCACAGACCTTGAGCGGCTCAAAGAATAACTTTGCAAGAGCAAACCCTTTCCTCCTGAAAATCTCTCCTCCAGCTCTGGTCTTATGTGCAGTTTAACTTCAGGGGACAGCTAAGAGACAGGGCCACCACAGAATGTCTTAAAGGCTTCTCTTGTGCCTTCTCTTCCAAGAAAAGGCAAGATCAACTCCAAATGCTGGGGCTGTCAGGAAAAACAAAGCTTTGCATTTAGCACGGTTTTCCCATGTTCTCCCTCACCCTTCCCCCTAAAAGGCTGTGGCAGTTTGGGCTGGGCACCTCCTGCTGCTGCCATGCAGGGTGCACCTCTGGTGCCCCGGGTGTCCAGCCCAGTGGGTGGACACAGGAAGCTGCATATTTCATACCCATAATATCCTGCTCCCTACAAATCCATCAGCAAGATCTCACTTCCCCTTTCTTCCCTCACTGCTCCCATGGGAGATGCTCCCTAGCTGGTAATGGAAGGGGAGTTATCTCAAGGCCTCTTGGGGCCTGGCTAGGTCTAATGCCAGAAGGAGAAGGGGGAAGGGCAGTCTCAGATCTGGCCAGCTGAGATTAGCTTAACAGTGGAGGGGAGCTGGGAAAGAGCCCTGGGGGTTTTGGGTATGCCCTCAGGTAGGGAGAAGGGAAATGCTGGGATGCTTCTGGGTATGCTTTGGGATCTCTCTTGTCACTGTGCTTGTAGTTCTCTGTAAAACACTCTCTGCTTTTCCATTTAAGCCTTCCATCATTTCTGCAATCCGTTTGTCTGAGCCTCATTTTGCTGCCCCGGGGGGAGATCTGCCTCAAACTGGGACAAAGGCTGGAAGGCCTGTTCTTCTCCACCATAGTAAGGCTGCCTAACACTTACTTCCTTCTATGTAACCACAATGCAAACAGCAGTTCAACAGTTTACAAACATATCCTTGCTTTGGAAGTGTGTGGGGGGGATAAATAAAAATCTATCAAACATTTGCAAATGTGTGCAGAGAGTTGTCAGATGGCAACTACCAGGCTCAGTGAGGTGCTACCAAACAGCCAACACAGAACTTCTTCAGAAAACACTTCAAAGGGCCTGGCATACGCTGGCTGGTCACTTGCCCAAAAGCAGATAGGTCAGTTTCAGCTCCGGGTCCGTGCTGCACCAGCATGGTAAGCCTTGCCTTTCGTCTCTCTTACACATCTTTGAGATGAGTCTCTGTGCAAGTTGACTGCAGGCTTTGATTCTGCCTGCCTGACAATCTGAAGAAAGGAGAAAGGGGCAGATGGAACATGCAGAGAGGCAGGTTTTGCCAGCACTCCCTAGCCAACTTGAGGAACTCGCTGCTCTACCGTCCCGGTGAAGATCATGCTCTGAAGGCCTCTAATTTTAACAAGCAAATGAACCCATATCCCTCTGCTAGCAAGCTGTGTCTAGTTTTTGCTTTCTCTCCTTCTGCAACAAAATGGCCTGTGCCTCCCTGCAACAAAATGGCCTGTGCCTCCCTGCGCACAGCTGCAGCAGTTCCTGCACACGCCACAGGGTCTGCATATGCCTGATAGCAGGAAGATGAACAGGCACAAGAAGAGCTCCAAGCAGGCACGATCTCACTCAGTCTCTCCATTACATCCAAGTGGAGTCCTCAGCAGTTTTGGTCTGTACCAAATGACACTATCTTGTCTTCTCCTTCCTCCTCACTTACCCCTTTCCAAGCCTCCCTGTGTGGACAGAACACCCTCCTTCCAAAGAAATCATAGCCAGCTGCCCTCTCAGTCCTCCCTTTGAGCCAGGAACTTGGGTGTCACACTGCTCACTAAGCCAACACGTGGAGCATATTTGGGCATGTGCAGCTTCCAGTTTGGTTAAGACCAACACAATTCCCTCCAGGCAGGCAGGCTAGCACAGAGCAGCATGCTGCTTCCAACTCAGAGGGAACCCAAATTCAAAGTGCAAAGTGAGTATTAATTACTCATGAGCATGAGCAGGCTGTGAGCACATGCTGACACAGTGCACTTGCCTCTGGACAAACTACTCCTGCCATGAAGCCAAGTACAGGAGGTGGATGCATTTTGGGAGAAGTGTGTGGGAAAAGAGGATTACAGCTCTGGGGACAGGGAGAGAGAATTTGTGCCAGGTTCCCACAGGCACGTGAACAGAAGGGAGCAGGAAGAAATTGCAGGAGGCCTGGTTGCAATGGTATAAGCCACCCCTGACCTGCCAGCTCGGGACTTGAACCATGCCAGAAAAAGGTGGCAGAGCTGGTGTGACCCTCTGCCATACCCAACCCCTCTCCCTCTGCTTTATCACCCAGGTGTGACACAAATGTCACCAAATCTGTCCTCCTCTGGAAACATGCCTTGCCATTTTCCAGCTGCTTGACTCATAGTACTACCAGCCACAGACCACCACCACAGAGAGCTGTCCCAGAAACAGCCTGTCACTGTGCTGCACCTCAGTTCTAATCTCATTTCTACCCCTCTGCACCCCCACCTTCTTTTAAATCAGGCTCACAGAATCACAAAACTAACCAGGCTGGAAAAGAACTTCAAGATCAGCAAGTCCAACCTACCACCTAATACCTTCTAATCAATTAAACCATGGCACTGACTGCCTCATCCAGTATTCTTTTAAACACCTCCAGGGAGAGTGATGCCACCACCTCCCTGGGCAGCACATTCCAATAGCAAATCTCTCTTTCTGTGAAGAACTTCTTCCTGACATCCAGCCTAAACCTCCCCTGGTGCAGCTTGAGACTGTGTCCTCTTGTTCTGACCAACCCCCAGGTGGCTACAATTTCAGGTAGTTGCAGATGACAATAAGGTCTCCCCTGAGCCTCCTCTTCTTCAGGCTGAGCAACCCCAGCTCCCTCAGCTGCTCCTCACAGGGCTGTGCTCCAAACCACTCCCCAGCTTTGTGGCATCTCAACATTTTTCTTAAACTGAGGGGCCCAGAACTGGACACGGGACTCAAGGTGTGGCCTAACCAGTGCTGAGTACAGGGCAGAATGACCACCCTGCTCCTGCTGGCCACACTGTTCCTGATGCAGCCCAGGATGCCATTGGCCTTCTTGGCTGCCTGGGCACACTGCTGCCTCATGTTCAGCCTACTATCACCCAGTACCCCCAGGTCCCTTTCTGCCTGGCAGCTCTCCAGCCACTCTGACCCCACCCTGTAGCACTGCCTGGGGTTGCTGTGGCCAAAGTGCAGAACCCGGCACTTGGATGTGTTCAATCTCATTCCCTTGGACTCTGCCCATCTGCCAAGCCTGTCAGGGTCCCTCTGCAGAGCTCTCCTGCCCTCTAACAGATCCTCAGCTTGGTATCATCTGCAAATTTACTGATGAAGGACTTAATCCCCTTATCCAGATCATCAATAAAGATATTGAACAGGATTTGGTCCAGCATGATCCCTGGGGGTCACCACTAGTGCCTGGCTGCCAGCTGGATGCGGCACCATGCACCACCACTCTCTGGGATCAGCCTCCAGCCAGTTCCTAACCCAGCTCAGAGTGCTGCTGTCCAAGCCAGGGGCTGACAGCTTGGCCAGGAGTTTGCTGTGGGGGACGGTGTCAAAGGCCTTGCTGAAGTCCAGGCAGACTACATCCACAGCCTGCCCCACATCCACCAGGCAGTCACCTGATCACAGAAGGAGATCAGGTTGGTCAGGCAGGACCTGCCCCTCCTAAATCCATGTTAAATCCATTAGACGCTCTGCTCAGCAAGAACACTGTGAAAGTGCTCCACTAATGTTACTAGTAGGTCACTGTCATCATCCGCCTCATCCAGGGGAGAATAAGATTAATCCTTTTGCCTTCAAGCTATTCGGCAGCACAAGAAACAGGGGGACAAAGTAGAGCTCCTTGCTTCAGACTCTCAGCATAACCTATCAGATATCCTGCCTGCTCCTCATATCAGTTCACTCACTGTGCCTCTGATCAGCTTTACACTGTCTGGATATCACTGCCCACCTCAGCTCAGGAAGAGACTGCACGCTCCTCACCTCCGCTGAAAGAGAAGTGCTCATGCATCAGGGCTTTGCAGAGCTGCAGCAGCACAAGCAAACAATATTCCCTGTTCAGACACACAGGTGACTTGTTCCTACTGTAAGAGCTCATCATCCCATTTGCTATGAGAGGTCTGTCCTCTTTTCTTCCACCCTCACCTCAATGGTAAAACCCCCAACAATGATCCCAGGTGGCTTCTCTTTTTAGCTCTCTGCTTTTTTGGCTCCTCATGCAGCAGACACCAGCACCTGTGATGCACCAATGGGCCAGGTGCTGCCATAAACTAAAGACCTCTGGCTTGGCACTATATTAACGAGCTCCTTGTGGAATGGCTAATCCACATGCTAATTGGAGCCTGCCCCAGGAGTGGTGTGAGTCATGCCAGCAGAAATAGCAAAAACCAAGCCATGAGAGTTGCATTGCTGGAGGGGTCTCTCCTCTTAACACATCCTGAGGGGACAGGGCAGGGGGATCCCGTGTACATTTACAAGGCACTGCACAACTGCAGGGTGAAAACTGTCAGAAGAAAGTGGAGAAGTATCATGAAGGGGAAGGGGTTGGTCTCTTCTCTGTAGCAGCGAGCACCAGAACAAGAGGACACAGTCTCAAGCTGTGCCAGGGGAAGTTTAGGCTGGAGGTGAGGAGAAAGTTCTTCACTGAAAGAGTTGTTAGCCATTGGAATGTGCTGCCCAGTGAGGTGGTGGAGTCACCATCCCTGGAGGTGTTCAAGAGGGGATTGGACGTGGCACTTGGTGCCATGGTCTAGTCATGAGGTCTGCAGTGACAGGTTGGACTCAATGATCTTTGAGGTCTCTTCCAACCTTGGTGATACTGTGATGAGAGCAATAAACAGGGCACTTATCTCCTCCTTAATCACAGCCCAGCCTTCAGGAGGTCTGCAGGGAGAGCTAATGGATTAAGTACAGATAGAATAGAACAGAGTAGAACAGAGACCAGACCAGGTTGGAAGAGACCTTCAAGATCATCATGTCCAACCTATCATCCAGCACCACCTAATCAACTAAACCATGCAACCAAGCACCCTATCAAGTCTCCTCCTGAACACCTCCAATAATGGTGACTCCACCACCTCTGAGCCTCAGCAACAGAAAGCCACGCCTCTCACCTTGCCTACTACTGCCATTCTTTCCAAAAGCCACATTCAGCAGGGCCTCAGAATGGCCCTCCCAAGTGAACTAAGGTTGCTGGTGTGCTACAAATCCATTACTGAGCGCTGGACAAGAGCCAGAAGTCACAGAACAGCTGACATTAGCAGGCACCTCTACAAACAGTTTAGGTCAACCCCCCTCAGAGCAGGGTCAGCAAAAACATGTTTCCCAAGACAATGTCCTGGTGTATCTCCATGGATAGAGACTCCACCATTTCTCTGGGTAACCTGAATTTTTTGTTTCAATTTGTGCCAGTTACCTCTTGTCCTGCTGCTGGGCAACAGAGCAGGAACTCTGTGCCAAGCATGTCTTACTGGCTGGGCTGAAGTTTCTCTTTATATGATGAGAGCACAACATCATCTTTCAGAAGTACTGGCCCCTCTTCAGTTGCTTCCAGAGCAGAGGCACTTTGGCAAGGACCTGCTGCCTCCTTTCCAAGCTGAACACACAAAAGTGAACACATTTGAAAAAAGAGAGGCAAAAATGCTTCCTTTACCTAACAGCTCTGAACCATGACAAACAAGTGACTATGAAGTATCATACGCTATTGTCATGGAAAGCACACAAGCACCTCAGGTATGGATGTGCTGTCCCAGCTGGGCAAGGCTGGCCAGAGAGGCATGGGTTCTGTGCCATCTGTCAGAAAGGTGTGCTCTCAGTTTCCACTGTTTATTTTAGTATACACTGACATGGGCTCAGTAGGCGCAAAGGGATAATTCTGCCTCTAAGATTCTTCAGGAGCACCAGAGTAAGCCACAGTAATGAGCTCAATGTGCCAGGGAAAGCCACCCCACTGAGGCATTGCTTAAACTGAAGGGACCAAGCACTGGAAATAGCTGCAGCCTAGGGACACACAGAAAAAGAAGTAAAAGCACAGTGGGCAGGGATAAAGAAAGGTGATAAACAAGTGGGCAGAATCTAAGGGCATGAGATTGAACACATCCAAGTGCCAGGTTCTGCACATTGGCCACAGCAACCCCAGGCAGTGCTACAGGCTGGGGTCAGAGTGGCTGGAGAGCTGCCAGGCAGAAAGGGACCTGGGGGTAGTGGTTGATGGTAGGCTGAACATGAACCTGCAGTGTGCCCAGGCAGCCAGGAGGGCCAATGGCATCCTGGCCTGCATCAGGAACAGTGTGGCCAGCAGGAGCAGGGAGGTCATTCTGCCCCTGTACACTGCACTGGTTAGGCCACACCTTGAGTCCTGTGTGCAGTTCTGGGCCCCTCAGTTTAGGAAGGACGTTGAGTTGCTGGAAGGTGTCCAGAGAAGGGCAACAAAGCTGGGGAGGGGTTTGGAACACAAGCCCTATGAGGAGAGGCTGAGGGAGCTGGGGTTGCTTAGCCTGGAGAAGAGGAGACTCAGGGGTGACCTTATTGCTCTCTACAACTCCCTGAAGGGAGGTTGTAGACAGGTGGAGGTTGGTGTCTTCTCCCAGGCAGCCAGCACCAGAACAAGAGGACACAGTCTCAGGCTGCACCAGGGGAGGTTTAGGCTGGAGGTTAGGAAGAAGTTCTACACAGAGAGAGTGATTGGCCATTGGAATGGCTGCCCAGGGAGGTGGTGGAGTCACCATCACTGGAGGTGTTCAGGAGGAGACTTGATGGGGTGCTTGGTGCCATGGTTTAGTTGATTAGGTGGTGTTGGATTGGTTGATAGGTTGGACTCAATGATCTTGAAGGTCTCTTCCAACCTGGTGTATTGTACTGCAGCAGGATTATATTGTCAGCAGGCCTGAAGAGCAGGCACAGACTGGAGAGAGTTCACAGAACATGGGAGAATACAGCTCTGCTGAAAGCAATCCAGAGAAGCACGAGATAATGCATAACAGATCAGGTTTCATTGTCTGATCAGAAGTATCAGGTTATTGGCAGGCTGCTGGAACACAGGACTGAAGTGCCCTAGCAGAGGGCATATAAATAGCTGGAGAAATACCACCCATCTCTGCGTGAGACTCCAGCCAACCCTATCTGCTCCTCCTCCTCTCAAATTTCAAATTCACCCACAGATGCTGTGAGAGGCAGGGGCACCCAACAGCACAGCCATAAACAGCAGTTCTGGGCACACAAACACATTAGCTCTTGTTCTCATTAATAGGAAAGGGCTGGATACCAATATGAGGCCCAGGGACAGCCTTGGCTGCAGTGACCATGATGTGCCAGAATTTAAGATCCTCAGGGCATCATGGAGGATGTATTCCAAGCTTATGACCCTGGACTTTAGGCATGCAGACTGATGGCTTCAGGGATCTGGTGGCCAAAGTATTATGGGACAAAGCCCTAGAGGGAAGGGTGGACCAACTGTCCTGGGCCCTATTCAAGGATCACCTTCTCTGTGCTCAGGAGCAAAGTAGAGCAGCAAAGAGGAAGGCAGGAAAGAATGTTAGGAGACCTGACTGGATGAGCAAGGAGCTCCTAGACACACTGTCACACAACAAGAAACTGTACAAGGAGTGGAAGAAAGGACAGCTGGAACGGGGACCATATAAGGAAGCTGCCCAAGTAGTATGAGAGCTACTTAGACGAGATAAAGCTCAGATAGAATTAAATCTAGCCAGGGAGATCAAAAGGAATAGCAAAAGCTCCTACAGGTACATTAATGGCAATAGGAAGACTAAGGAAAGTGTAGGCCCCCTCAGAAAGGAAACAGGAGAACTGGTGACAAGTGACATGGAGAAGATCAAGGTTCTCAATGACTTTTTTACCTCAGTCTTCACTGGCAAGAGCTCCAGCCACACTCCCAAAATCTCAGGATATAATGGCAGGGGCTGGAAGAAAGAACTGCCCATTGTAAGTGAAGGTCAGGTTCATGACTATCTGAAGAACTTGAGAGTGTACAAGTCCATGGGACCTGACAGGATACACCCACAGGAACAGAGGGAATTGGTGGATGAGGTCACTGAACTGCTCTCTGTTATTCCAAAAGTCATGGCACTCTGTGGAAGTCCCCACTGACTGGAAAAGGGGAAACAAAACTCCCATTTTCAAAAAGGGAGATGAGAATGACCCAGGGAACTACAGGCCAGACAGCCTCACCTCTGTGCCTGGTGAGACCATTGAGCAGAGCCTCCTGGAGGCACAGCTGAGGCAGAAGAGTAACAAAGAGGTGTTAGGTACAATCAACACAGCTTCACCAAGGGCAAATCCTGCCTGACAAACCTGATAGCCTTCTATGACAAGGTCGCAACATTAATAGACAAGGGGAGAGCAAACAATGTCATTTACCTGGACCTGAGCAAAGCCTTCGACACTGTCCAGCACCACATCCTGGTCTCCAAGCTGGTGCAGTATGGGTTTGAGGGATGGAGCATTCAGAGGATAAAGAACTGGCTTGATGGCCGCACCCAAAGAGTGGCTGTCAACGGGTCCATGTCCCAGTGGAGGCCAGGGACAAGCGGAGTCCCTCAGGGATCAGTCCTGGGACCAGGCTTGTTCAACATCTTTGTGGGTGCCATGGACAGTGGCATTGAGTGCACCCTCAGCAAGTTTGCTGAGGACACCAAGCTGTGTGGTGCAGCAGACATGCTGGAGGGAAGGGATGCCATCCAGAGGGACCTTGACAGGCTGGAGAGGTGGGCACAAGCCAACCTCAGGAGGTTCAACAAGACCAAGTGCAGGGTCCTGCATCTGGGTCGAGGCAACCCCAGGCACAAATCCAGGCTGGGCAGGGACTGGCTGGAGAGCAGCCCTGAGGAGAGAGACTTGGGGGTGCTGGTGGACGAGAAGCTCAACAGGAGCCAGCAGTGTGCACTTGCAGCCCAGAAAGCCAATCAGATCCTGGGCTGCATCAAGGGAAGCATAACAGCAGGTGGAGGGAGGAGATGATTCTACCTCTCTACTCCGCTCTTGTAAGATCCTACCTGGAGTACTGCATCCAGTTCTGGAGCCCCTGTTACAAGAGGGATATGGAGGTGCTGGAAGGTGTCCAGAGAAGGACCACAAGAATCAGAGGGCTAGAGCACCTCATCTATGAGGACAGGTTGAGACAGTTGGGGCTGTTCAGTCTGGAGAAGAAAAGACTCCAAGGACACCTTATTGTGGCCTTCAGTATCTGTAGGGGGCCTACAAGAAAGCTCATGAGGAACTTTTCAGGGTGTCAGGTAGTGATAGGACTATGGAGAATGGATCCCAGCTAGAGGAAGACAGATTTAGATTAGACGTCCGGAAGAAGTTCTTCCCCATAAAGTTTTTGAGACCCTGGAATGGGTTGCCTGAGACTGTGTCCTCTTGTTCTGGTGCTGCTTGCCTGGGAGAAGAGACCAATCCCCACGTGGCTACAACCTCCCTTCAGGTAGTTGTAGATGACAACAAGGTCTCCCCTGAGCCTCCTCCAGGCTAAGCAACCCCAGCTCCCTCAGCCTCTCCTCATAGGGCTTGTGCTCCAAGAGAAAGACTTAGAGGTGCCAGCAGCACAAACAGGAGAGTTGAGCAAACACTGTCTGTGCAACCCATTTCTCTCATCTGCAACCATTCTGTCCCACATCCCATACAGTTCTGCAGATGCCACAGTACCATGCAGGTATCTATGCAGGTTTCTGCAGTTATCTATCAATACCTCTTCACTCCTACTGACCACCACTTGTTACTTTACATTAGCACTACTTTGGTCAAGAAAGATGGAAATGACAGCTATTTATAGCTGGTATGAGCTTACAGCTGGGGAGGTAGACTTGTACTGCAGGAAAGCTTTGAACCCATGGTTTCCTAAACAGAAAAGGCAAACTAAATTGCCACTGCAGTCTATGCTTTGGACTAGCAACTTTTGTTACACATCTGTTCAAGCCACAGGAAACCTCCATAATCTTCTGGGGACAGATGTTGAAGGAAAATCTTATGTGGAAAGATGAAGGAACTGCACCAGAAAAGGGCAACTTACATGAATTTTAATAACTCTAGTCTTTGCTCCACAATTCTTCTTGAGCAGCATCTTCTGAAAGAGAAGGAGAATCCAGGGATTAGTTGCAGTAGCATGAGGGAAAAGAAAGACATTGTAGGGAGTCTCTTTTCACCAAAATTTAATTAGCAAACAAGATGGATGAGTGCTTGAGTGAAATATGAAAGACTAAGACTTAGCAGAGTGGGCTATCAAGTAATCAACCTGAGACTGTCTTGCCCAACCTGCAGTCTCTCCTCTGGCAGTGGCTGAAATATGTTTTGTATGTTTTGAAAGAACATACAAGCAATTCCACAGAGAAAGGGATAGAACAAAGGCCTAAAAGGAGGCTTCTTCCTAATGTCTGTCAATTAGTGGTCAGACTTTGCCCTAAAGCAGGTGAGCTGAGCTTGTTTTTATGAAGAAAACAAACAATAATCTGTTTGCTGTGAATGTGGACGCTCCCATTATTCTGCAGTCATCTTCATTATGTTTATTTAGAACTAAAAAAACAAGTTAAAAAGCACACAGGCAAAGGCACAAGGCAAAAAGGCCCACAGGCCTAAAACCCTGTCACAGGCTAGAACAGAAATTAAAGTGGCATTGAGTGCAACCTCAGCAAGTTTGCTGATGACACCAAGCTGTGTGGTGCAGCGGACACCAGAGGGACCTTGACAGGCTGGAGAGGTGGGCACAAGCCAACCTCATGAGCTTCAACAAGACCAAGTGCAGGGTCCTGCAGCTGGGTCAAGGCAATCCCAGGCACAAATCCAGGCTGGGCAGGGACTGGCTGGAGAGCAGCCCTGAGGAGAGAGACTTGGGGGTGCTGGTGGACGAGAAGCTCAACAGGAGCTCTCAATGTGCACTTGCAGCCCGAAAAGCCAATCAGATCCTGGGCTGCATCAGGAGAAGTGTGGCCAGCAGGTCAAGGGAGGTGATTCTCCCCCTCTACTCAGCTCTGCTGAGACCCCACCTGGAGTACTGCTTCCAGTTCTGGAGCCCCTATTACAAGAGGGACCTGGAGGTGCTGGAAGGTGTCCAGAGAAGGGCCACGAGGATGATCAGAGGGCTGGAGCACCTCTCCTATGAGGACAGACTGAAGGAGTTGGGGCTGTTCAGTCTGGAGAAGAGAAGGCTCTGAGGTGACCTCATTGTGGCCTTCCAGTATCTGAAGGGGGCCTACAAGAAGGCTGGGGAGGAACTTCTCAGGCTCTCAGGTAGTGATAGGACTAGGGGGAATGGAATGAGGCTGGAGGTGGGGAGATTCAGGCTGGATGTGAGGAAGAAGTTCTTCCCCATGAGAGTGGTGAAGCCCTGGAATGGGTTGTCCAGGAAGGTGGTTGAGGCCCCATCCCTGGAGCTGTTTAAGCCCAGGCTGGATGAGGCTCTGGCCAGCCTGATCTAGTGTGGGGTGTCCCTGCCCATGGCAGGGGGTTTGGAACTAGATGATCCTTGTGGTCCCTTCCTACCCTGACTGATACTATGATACTATGAAGCTGTCATAGCATATGAACCACACAACTCAGCAAACATGAAACACCAATTACTGTGCAATGATAAACAACCTGGTGAGTTATAGCTCTATCCAGCTCTGAGGCAGTACTTTGTAAGGTGGCAAGTGACTAAATTCACTCTTTCCTGTCAAAAAAAACCTCCAGAAAACCAACTCAAATGGAAAATTAGACTTTAAGACAACCATTTACCCATTAAAAAAGATACTTCAGTGACATTTTCCCTAGTGAAAAACCTGAAGATGGAGGTGTCAGGAAGAAACTCCCCATCAGCTTTTTAAAGAAATAGATTTTCCTAGCTCCTATTTTCCACCCAGCTTTCCAGATGAAAATGTGGAAAGTGCAGAAATACACCTCCCCTCCCACGTTTTAAGAAAGCAACTGAAGCGTTTCCCAGATTCAGTTCCTTACAGAGAAGACCTGTGGAAATACACCTAACAGTTTTACCAAGGATGGTAAACAGTGAGACTTTTCTCCTCCCTCTCTCCTTTTGTTTCTTGCCTTCCTGCTTTGTTTCAGTAGAATACAAATTAGAAACACAGTAAAGGGAGTCCTGGGAACTCAAACAACAAAAAACCCATCCACACAAACAAAAAAATCACAAAAAATACACAAACAATCCCCCCAAAAAAACAGAAGAATGAAAAACACAACACCAACCTGAATAGAACAGAATTAACCAGGTTGGAAAAGACCTTCGAGATCATCGAGTCCAGCCTATCATCCAACACCATCTAATCAACTAAACCATGGCACCAAGCACCCCATCAAGTCTCTTCCTAAACACCTCCAGTGATGGTGACTCCACCACTTCCCTGGGCAGCACATTCCAATGGTCAATCACTTTCTGTGAAGAATTTCTTCCTCACATCCAGCCTAAACCTCCCCTGGCACACCTTGAGACTGTGTCCTCTTGTTCTGGTGCTGCCTGCCTGGGAGAAGAGACCAATCCCCACTTGGCTACAGCCTCCCTTCAGGGAGTTGTAGAGAGCAATAAGGTCTTCTCTGAGTCTCCTCCTCTCCAGGCTAAGCAACCCCAGCTCCCTCAGCCGCTCCTCACAGGGCTTGTGCTCCAAACCCCTCACCAGCTTTGTTGCCCTTCTCTGGACACGTTCCAGCAACTCAACATCCTTCCTAAACTGAGGGGCCCAGAACTGGACACAGGACTCAAGGTGTGGCCTAACCAGTGCTGATTCCAGGGCCACAATGACCTCCCTGCTCCTGCTGGCCATACCGTTCCTGATGCAGGCCAGGATACCATTGGCCCCCTTGGCCACCTGGGCACACTGCAGGCTCATGTTCAGCCTACTATCACCCAGTACCTCCAGGTCCCTCTCTGCCTGGCCGCTCTCCAGCCACTCAGACCCCAGCCTGTAGCACTGCCTGGGGTTGTTGTGGCCAATGTGTAGAACCCAGCACATAGATGTGTTCAATCTCATGCCCTTGGACTCTGCCCATCTGTCCAGCCTGTCAAGGTCCCTCAGCAGAGCCCTTCTACCCTCTAACAGGTCAACACCTGTCCCCAGCTTGGTGTCATCTGCAAATTTACTGATGATGGACTCAATCCCCTCATCCAGATCATCAACCTCCACTCCTTGGTGGGCACAGAGGAGAACATTGTAACAAAGGATGAAGAAAAGGCAGAGGGACTTAACACCTTCTTTGCCTCAATTTTTACTAGCAGGGCAGAACGTCTTCCAGACAGCTGGCCTGCAGAGCTGGCAGAAGGAGCCAGGGAGCAGCATAGTTTCCCGCTGTTCTAGGAGGTAATTAGAGATCTCCTCAGGAACTTGGATCCCCACAAATCCATGCAACCAGACAGAATACATCCTAGGGTGCTGAGAGAGCTGGCAGATGAGCTGTCCAAGCTGCTCTCCATCATTTTTCAGCAGTCCTGGCTCACTGGAGAGGTCCCAGAAGACTGGAAGCTGGCCAACGTGGTGCCCATCCACAAGAAGGGCCGGTTGGATGAGCCAGGGAATTATAGGCCTGTCAGCCTGACCTCAGTGCCAGGCAAGATTATGGAACAGGTCATCTTGAGTGCAATCACACAGCACTTACAGGATGGCCAGGGGCTCAGGCCTAGCCAGCATGGATTTAGGAAGGGCAGGTCCTGCCTCACCAACCTGATCTCCTTCTATGATCAGGTGACCCGTCCCATGCTCTTCAACATCTTTATTGATGATCTGGATGAGGGCATTGAGTCCATCATCAGTAAATTTGTGGATGACACCAAGCTGGGGGCAGGAGTTGATCTGCTGGAGGGTAGAGAGGCTTTACAGAGGGACCTCGACAGGCTGGACAGATGGGCAGAGTCCAAGGGCAGGAGATTGAACACATCCAAGTGCCAGGTTCTGCACATTGGCCACAACAACCCCAGGGAGTGCTACAGGCTGGGGTCAGAGTGGCTGGAGAGCGGCCAGGCAGAGAGGGACCTGGGGGTACTGGGTGATAGTAGGCTGAACATGAGGCAGCAGTGTGCCCAGGCAGCCAAGAAGGCCAATGGCATCCTGGGCTGCATCAGGAACAGTGTGGCCAGCAGGAGCAGGGAGATCATTGTGCCCTGTACTCAGCACTGGTTAGGCCACACCTTGAGTCCTGTGTCCAGTTCAGGGCCCCTCAGGCAGCCAGCACCAGAACAAGAGGACACAGTCCCAGCCTAAACCTCCCCTGGTGCTACCTGAATGTTAGGAAGAAGTTTTACACAGAGAGAGTGATTGCCCATTGGAATGGGCTGCCCGTGGAGGTGGTGGAGTCACCATCATTGGAGGTGTTCAGGAGGAGACTTGATGGGCTGCTTGGTGCCATGGTTTAGTTGTTTAGGTGGGTTGCATTGGTTGATGGGTTGGACATGAGGTTGAAAGTTTCTTTCAACCTGGTGTATTGTATTGTTGTAATAAATATACTGAACAGGATTTGGTCCAGCACTGATCCCTGGGGGACACCACTTGTGACTGGCTGCCAGCTGGATGTGGCACCATTCACCACCACTCTCTGGGCAAATGTACAGGTGCAGTATACATTCTTTTTCCAGGAGCACATACTGCCAGGGTAAAGGGAGAGAAGGCCCACTCCACCACCACCTTCTGGCATTCTGTACCCCACCAGCATGTCTCTGCAGTCCCAAACCACACAGCTGCCCAAAACTTGGTGAGGGAGTCAGAGAATAACCCACCACTTCTGCACACAGCAGCCTTTTGTATCTATGTAGTTAAGTGCCTGGAAAAGAGACATGGACTGCAGCAAATTTTGGAAGTTGTGCATGGGTAGTTTGGAGCCTAAGAAAAGTGCATTTTACTGTCCAAGCATGCATGGGGAAGAAAGGAGGTGCTGCAAGGATTTTTGTTTGTTGGGTGGTTTTGTTTTGGGGTTTTGTTTGTTTTTTTTTTTCTTTTTTTTTTTCTCCTCTTCTTAATCCTTTAGCAAGTGAATCCTAATGCTGTCTTTATTATTCATCAAAGGGCTCGAGAGTAGCAGTGTCTGATGCTTCTGCCCCCAGGTCTGACCTGATAGCACAGGCTGCCCAGTCAGCACAGCACCAAGGTTTCTAACCTAAAGGACTCAACAGGTGTTTGCACAAACCAGAGAGGAGACAAAGGGAACTGCTGAACTGAACTAATCCAAGCCCATGCTGTCCAGCTAAGTAACTCTCTAGGAATCCCTACAAAACAACATGGGGCTCCATTCCCAGCCAGGCTGCAAGGCAGTTAGTGTAAAGCTGGTGTTTACCGGGAGGTTACTGCCTCACATAGTGAGGCAGCCACAACCTCACAACGAAAAGACTGAAGAGCAGAGAGAAATTAGTGGAGCTGACAAACCCCAGGGGTGCAGGGAGGGACAAAGTGAGGAGTTGTAAAGTCTTGTGAAGAATTGATCTCTCCTTAAGCTTTTCTAGATTGCTATGAAATGTTGGCTGGTGGGGACAAGGAAACTGGATAGCTTAAGCTTCAAGATCACTAGCGGCATAAAATGCACAAGACAAAGTAGGGCTGAGAAATGAAAGTGAGAATCAGAAGCCTGGATTTTGAGCTCCATCCTTCAGAGGAAGAGCCCTGTGCCAGTGGGACACTGTTTGACTACAAGCTGCATGACTCCAGGCAAGACTCAATTTCTCCAGTCTGCTGCATGCCTGAGTTTGCATTGGTACCTCAAATGAATTTCCAAGGATGGAGTGACACCAAATTCCTCCCTGCCTTAGCGGCACAACAGGGCCCTCTACTGAACAGTGAAAAGCATTTTTAAACAGATCTGTTAGCCAGGGAGACAAGTACAACACCTCTACTGTACAATCCAGCAGGTTCCAATGCCCAAGGAGGTCCATTCCACAGTTCCTCCAACTGGGGTGCAACAGAAAAAACACATTTCCCCGATGAAAATCAGCAGAGGCAGCAAGACCTTACATTTACACATCCTAGCTTTCTATTAAAACACAAAGAACAACAGAAACAGCAACTGCAAGACTATAACCAAGACTAACTGAAAAGTTTGAACTAGCCTGTGAGTGGATGGACAACCAGGCATACTCTACCAAGACCTCAGCTGTACCCCAGATGCTGGGCTTCTGGCAGAACACAGAGGTGCTCTTTTGATGATGCTGTTTTAATAAGCATTAATCATAGGAGGATCTTAACATTATTTACAGTACTGCTACATTTCAAAGAGGTCACATTGTGCAGCAAGAGCAGGATACCCTACATAACTGAAGTGAGCTCTGATATGCTGCTTGATGAACTCAGCAGTACAATGGAAACATGACATCCCCTCATCCACAAACTGTAGAACTAGAGCATAAACTTCAGCAGAGGAAACACTGGGACTTACTAAATCCACTTAGACTGGAAGCAGAGCAAGACTGTTGGTGTTGTAGTCTTCTAGCTTCACTATAAGGATCCAAGACCATCATGAGAGGCAAAAGCAGAGAGAAAGCCATTCAAATGATCATGCAGCTGAGAACAGAGGGCCAGTTATAGAATCTTTTCTATCTAAACAAATTGCTTCCATCTTACTTCCAGCCACATGCTCTCTGCTTTACAAAAACTCAGTCAAGCATCTTTGTTTGGTTTTCCATCTCTCAGTTCTCCCTTTCCTTGCCAAATCTGAGTACAGATTTTTGGATAGGGAAGCTAAGACACACTACTGCCTAGCAACAGCCAGGAACTTTCCACAGCAGCCTCTCCTCATTCTCTCTGGAGACCTCCATGTCACAAGCCAGGCATGAGATGCAGCAACTCATTGACTCCTATTCACACAGATTCAAGGCAGAGATTAAATAACATTTATTTGGCAACCTGACATGCAGTAGCCTAAAGCCAGGGAGAGTGGCCTCTAAGAAAGCTGACAATCAGTTTAGTAAAGCTGGAATCATAGAACATAGATTATTCTTAACTACTATGTCAAGCTGGAAGGGCAGTTTTATTTCCTTAGTTTTTTGGGAGCTGGCATAAGATGAGAAGAACAGAGATTAGCTGAAGGTCATGGAGAATATTAGTAGCAGAGCTAAGAATAAATCTTAGAGTTTGGTTTCTCAGATTTTCTTGCACCTGCACAAAAGGAAATGGAAGAAAATGGCAGCATCAGTGCTCTGTCTTCCCTATTTCAATTAAGGTCTCTCCTGTTGGTGTCCAACAGAACCACTGGCATCAGAGCTGAACCCTACAGCTTGGGAGCACTATTAGTAGTATGAAGGAAAGTTTATTTCATGATCTGCAGTGGCTTCTACTTAAAAAGAGGAAATGACTTAGTGTGGAAAGTCTTTTTGAGGGCACAGGAGTTAGGCCTCAAACCAGAAATGAGGCTGAATTGGAACATTTTAAGATTAAACATCCAGAAAACAGCAGACTCGGTTCAGCATAAGAACCCTCCCACAAATCTCACCTCCTGTTATACAAATACTCTCTGCTCATAATCCAGTGACCTTCTCCATCCTGGACCTGGATTCAAAAGAATTTGTTGAGACTCAAAATGATCACTTCAAGGATCAGAGCTTTACTGAATGACATGCAATAATACACCCCTGAAGTGGTACAAGTGGCTTTGCTCCACAGCACTGCCACATCAAAACACCACATGAGAAGCTCAGCTGAACCACCTCCTCGCTTTTCTTGGAGTACAGCTCTGCAATCCAGCCTGGCTTCAGGAGTCATCTCCAATTCAGCAGCAGCGCTCCAAGTCCTCCAACACTAACTTGAGCTGTCCTGAACTAATCAACTCAGTAAGTGGTGCACACACATGTGTAATATATATTGACAACCAAAATCCAAGTATTCTTCATGTAAGGAATAGTGAAATCAAGAAGGAGGAATGTGTCACATAACTGCAGTTCAAAAATAGGTATTTCAAACTCTGACAATGAACATTTGAGAGGCTGGCACCACAGCTTAACTTTATAACATTTGAGAGCCTGAACAATCTCTTAAAACAGTGTACAGTGCAAAACATCAGCTTTCACATTAGCAGAATAGAATTAACCAGGTTGGAAAAGACCTTTGAGATCATCAAGTCCAACCTATCATTCAACGCCATCTAATCAACTAAACCGTGGCACCAAGCACCCCATCCAGTCTCTTCCTCAACACCTCCAGGGATGGCGACTCCACCACCTCCCTGGGCAGCACATTCCAATGGCCAATCACTCTTTCTGTGAAGAGCTTCTTCCTAACATCCAGCCTAAACCTTCCCTAGTGCAGCTTGAGACTGTGGCCTCTTGTTCCAGTGGTGGTTGCCTGGGAGAAGAGACCAACCCCCACATGACTACAGCCTCCCTTCAGGTAGTTACAGACAGCAATAAGGTCTCCCCTGAGCCTCCTCTTCTCCAGGCTAAACAACCCCAGCTCCCTCAGCCTCTCCTCATAGGGCTGTGCTCAAGGCCTCTCCCCAGCTTTGTTGCCGTTCTCTGGACATGTTCAAGTGTCTCAATGTCCTTCTTAAAATTGAGGGGCCCAGAACTGGACACAGGATTCAAGGTGTGGCCTAACCAGTGCTGAGTACAAGGGCACAATGACTTCCCTGCTCCTGCTGGCCACACTATTCTTGATGCAGGCCAGGATGCCACTGGCCTTCTTGGCCACCTGGGCACACTGCTGGCTCATGTTTAGGCAGTTGTCAATCAGCACCCCCAGGTCCCTTTCTGTTTGGCAGCCCTCCAGACACTGACCCCCAGCCTGTAGCACTGCATGGGGTTGTTGTGACCAAAGTGCAGCACCTGGCACTTGGATTTGTTGAATGCCATCCTGTTGGACTCTGCCCATCTGTCCAGGTCCCTCTGCAAAGCCCTTCTGCCCTCTGACAGATCAACATCTGCTCCAAACTTGGTGTCATCCACAAATTTACTGATGACTGACTCAATCCCCTCATCCACATCGTCAGTGAAGATAAAGAGGATGGGGCCCAGCACTGATCTCTGGAGGACTCCACTTGTGACTGGCTGCCAGCTAAATGTTACACTATGAGCAGAAGCTATACTCTAAGTCACAGCAGAAGGCTGATGATCCAGTGATGCAATATCTATAACAAAAAACATACTAACAGCAAGGTAGTAAAGCAGCTCCACGGCCCAATAAGCAGAAGGTTGTAGGGCCCTCAACAAGATGCTTCTTGCATCAGGGAGGTGAAGCAGATGCCAGAGCAGAGACAACACCAATGTGAGAGCTCCAGCCCACTCCCTTGGCATCCCAAGATGGCCAGGGGCATACTGTCCCATAGCCCTTCCCTCCTCACTGAAGTCATTGGAGAGCAAGCAGCTTGCTCAATCTCCTTCCCTACCAGCCACCAGAGCCAAGTTTGGGTCAGGAAGAGCAGCCTTCCCCCACCAGACAGCTGCCAAATAAAGCCTGCACCCTGCCTTGCAGAATGCTAAGGTGCAGGGCAGGAGTGCAGGTAACAGTGCAGCAGGCAGATGGGGTCAGGGTGCTGCACAAAGTGGGTACCGTGCAGCATGCTGCAGGCTTCTGCTTGACTCAGTCCCACCTTCAGATTGCCGTGTGGCACAGGGCAGACAGCCGGGCAACTGCAAGGGCAGGGGGCCTACAGCCACTAGCCATCAGAGAGCAGGGACCCATGCATGCAGGGGATCCGGCAGTAGCCTCATGTTGCTGAAGAAGCTGGTTTACAGCACAGGCTGAATTGAAGAAAGGGGATCAGCTACCCCCAAAGGCACTGCTCCCACAAGTCAGGCATGAAAGCCCACAAGGCCCCAGGCAGAGCACAGCAGCAAAGCTGAAACTTACAGTGACTCCTCAACCCAACAGATTCAGACACTCACAGGCTAAAATACTGCAGCCCAGTGTCCTCTGCTATTGCAGACATCTCCCCCAAACAGACAAGCAGTGCTCTATGCCCACATAACAAGGCATGAGGAAGCTGGGCTACAGCTCTTGTCCTTTTGCCAACATGCTGATGGGTACCCTATAAGAGGCAAAGCCAGCTCAGCCCTCCCAATTGGTTGGGGTGGGTACAAAAGAAACTTTTAAAGCTATTTTGTAGGTTGATTTTGGACTGTTTAATTCCTTGGCACCAAGCAATGTTGCTAGGGCACGGGCATCACCTCTTAGCTCTGCAGTACAAGAACTAAGAAAAGAATAGATTACAGACTCCTCTTCACTGCTGTAAAGTTCAAGCACCTTCAGCTGATCTTAGCTCTCACGCAGGCTCAGGCTCTCAGGCACACATGACTTCAATCAGCAGAGAAACAAGGGGGACAGGCCTTCCTAGCTATTACCTGAGGGTACTCTGCATCTGCACTGCCAAGGTGCCCTGTGCCAGAGGAGTTCCCACTGTCTGGGCCCAGGCTTAGCAAAGCCAATATCCAGCATGTCTCTATGCCAGATGAGAGCTCCCTGCCCAGCCCCTGCAGCAGCACAGCACCAGGAGTGCTGTATTTCAGCCATAGCCTTAAACCACTATTATCATCTGTCACAGGCCACAGACTGCTCACTAGAATTTCAATTGCCTCACAATATTTTAAAACCCAGACTAATTCAAATGGTTTGGCCAACAGTCCCCTCCAACAAAACTAAACCCAGCATCCAAAGATGAAGATGTGGTGACACTGTGGAATATCTTGAAAAGCCTCTGAAAGCTTTAGGAAGTTATTTCTATTTCACATTCTGTTGAATTGGTCATTAACACTCTCTATTGGCCACATTTATCACCAGTCTGCCTGAAACCCCTTCAAACCACCCACAAATTGGGTCCCATCTCTACCAGACAGGGTAGCCCCAGTTCCCCAGGTAGCACTTCTGCCAGCAAGTGCCACAAATCCACAGCATAACCCTCCCATGGCAGGTGGACTGGAACCAGATGATCTTTAAAGGTCCCTTCCAACGCAAACCATTCTACAATTCTAAGAATATGGGGGAAATACTGAGTGCTTAGTGCCTCTGAACAGATCAGCAGAGGAAATTCTGATTACTAAGTGATCATGGGGGGGTTGTCAAATTTCACAAACAATGAAACCCCAAATAACAAATAAAACCACATATAATTGAACCAAACAGTCCCAATAAAAAGCCACTACCAACACCAAACCAACCCATACGTGCAAGGCCTTGCAGAAAAAGTGTAGTATGTGCTACAGGGACATGGAGACTTGCCCAGGTTCACACTGAGAAAATGGCTGGCCATGAAAAGCACAACAAAACTTCTGTGGTCACCAAAATCCCCTGCAACGTGGTGTCAGTCTCCTCCTCCTGTGCACTGCTGGGAGGGGCTCAGCTGCTACTGCTGAAGAGAAATGGCTGAGAGCCTACAGCAGACACAAAATTACCCTGAACCACAAGTGAGTCTTAAGTAGAATAGCAAGTCACTCCCACTAGTGATTTCTCTTTAAGTGAGCACAAGCCAGTTACATCTCAATCCAGAAAGACTTGCAGGTGATCACTTCAGAGTGGCACCAGGCTGCTGGGCCTGGTCAATGGCTGCTACAGAAGAGCATGAGCTGAAGCTTGGCCAGCCAGGTCTGCCACCTGTCAAAGCATTTGAAGTCTCAATGCTCCCAATGCCCAGAGAGAAGACAAAGTTATTCAAACTGCAAGCTGCTTTTTGATGTTCTCCCTGAATATGATACTAGAGCCACAGTTAATGAAATACAGCTACCTACTTACACAGATACTCTAAGCAAACACTCTGCCTGTCTGTAGGTGACTATGGTCCTCTACTGCTCTTCTGTCACCTTTGTGGAATACGGTCTCTAGATACCCTCTGAATGTGTACAGAAGCCATGTGCCCCTAGGCACAGATAAAACAGGCTAGATTTGCCACAGCACTTTTACCACTAGCCCTTGGATGTGAACTTGGAGATGGAGGAAGTGAACATACTGTATGGAGCATCTCTGGCTGAGCAGCCACTTCCCCTGCTGGTCTGGCAGAGTCTAAGTCTGCTGATCTGCAGGATACATCAGATGGTTCATATATTCACTCCTTGCCAATCCCAAATCCTTTGCTGAGTTTTCTTTTGAGGCCTGGAAAAAATGCAAAGCATTGTTTGTGCAGGAAACAGACCTGACTGAAAACTCCAGCACCTGTGGAATAACAAAAACATGAGAGGAGGGGCAGTATTCATTAATGTTCTATCACTCATCTGCACATGCCAAAATTACCCAAGCTCAAATGCTGGGCTTGCCCCTCCTGCTCAGCAGAGCCTGCAAAGGGAGGAGGGGTGTGAAGGGACAGGAGGTCCAGTTTCACAGCTGGCAGGCATGGTAGCAGCTCCTGAGAAAAAGCTTACAAGCCTTTTTAATTCAGGCTTGCCAACGTGACTGTTTCCTCCCTTGGTTTCTGGCCTTGGCTCCAAAGCTGTCCACAGGGAGCATCCAGCCTAGCCTAAAATATCATCTGATGTCTCTTATAGTTTGTCTCCCTTCTGCAGTCCCAGCTTGTGACTGTTAACTGAAATCTTGGCTCAGACACGTCTCCAAAGCCTCCCCTCCCCACAGGCTTTTTGCTTGCACACGGCCTCCTGTGCTTGATCCTGTTCCCCCACAGCACTGCTGCTGCAGCACGCAGGAGATGACAGTGCTGTGGGTTTGAACCAAGCAGATGCACACACTTCCACCATTCACTACTTAAACACTGCCACCAAGCATGCCATGAAGGGCTGAAGGCATTAGCACAAGTCAGGTTAAGATCAGGCAATAAACAGCTTCCTTTAAGCAGAGAGACCCAGAGAGGGCTCTGCAAGTCACCCTGGGAAAGAAGGTGGTGGGGGTGGAAATAAATCAGTGAAAGCTACAGACTTTTGTCAGCTGTGAGGGTACAGGGACACAAAGAAAAGAGTCCACAAATGGCTGGTCCAAATCCAAGGGACACAGGTGCTTCCAGTATGTGCCGGATTACCTTTATACTATCCTCAGCTAACTGAAAAAACTACAAGACGCTCTGCAGGCTCTATTCAAGCCACAAGGCCTTCTGCACGCTCCCCAGAAAGTGAACAGCCAAGCATCCATGCCACCTCACTTCCAGGAAAGACTTTCTGCTTGCATAGGTGGCTTGCCCCAGCAGAGGAAAGAATAGCTGTGCACATGGAAAGCAAAGACAAAAACCAAACAGCTCAAATTGCTTCAAGTTTAGGTTTTTCAGCTGACTTACTAGTGGTTTTGAGCCAATCTGAGTGTTTTAGATGTTGATATCAAGTATTCATGTTTAAAAGGATTCATTCCTGGCCCTGAATACCATTTGTCAGCCCAAAAGCCTGTCCTGAGGAGCATAGTTAGCACAAGTGGCTTTTTCAGGAGATATAAACCCCACACAGTATCTACCCAATTCATTATAGAAAACACCCAATGGAGATCAAAGGGTTGGTCTGGGGAGAATCTGCTCTTAGTGGAGATCCTCCAAAACAAGACAGCATGGGGTATATTCACTGCACCAAATGATTTTTCAGTAGCATGGAAGGCAGACATGGCCTCCTCTTCACAACAGAAGCCTCAAAATGAGACTCTGAATGGCCTCCCACTCTATCTTCAGCTAAGTGAAAAGGACAAACTCAACACAAACTCTTTCCTTGGGCTCAAATGGTGCTGCTGGGAGTACTCACAGAGACAGCGTTAAGCAGAAGACACATAAGGTCGTGTTTTCAGACAAAATCTTGGATTTGTGGACAGTTGAGAAGCTCTGAGAAAGCCAAAGACAGGCTGACTGCATAAACAACTCTGGGAACCTAAAACAAGTCTGTTTCATACAAGTAAGCAAACACCTCAAGCCATGGGGCTCACTCAAGCTTTGCAGAGTCTGAATCCCTGCTTCTTCCAAGACACATCAAAGTATCACAGTATCACCAAGGTTGGAAGAGACCTCAAACATCATCAAGTCTAACCTATCACCACAGACCCCATGACTAGACCATGGCACCAAGTGCCACGTCCAGTCCCCTCTTGAACACCTTCAGGGATGGTGACTCCACCACCTCCCTGGGTAGCACATTCCAGTGGCGAATGACTCTCTCAGTGAAGAACTTTCTCCTCACCTCCAGCCTAAACTTCCCCTGACGCAGCTCGAGACTGTGTCCTCTTGTTGTGGTGCTGGTTGCCTGGGAGAAGAGAACAACCTCTTCCTGGCTACAACCACCTTTCAGGTAGTTGTAGAGAGCAATGAGGTCTCCCCTGAGCCTCCTCTTCTCCAGGCTAAGCAACCCCAGCTCCCTCAGCCTCTCCTCACAGGGCTGTGCTCAAGGCCTCTTCCCAGCCTCATTGCCCTTCTCAGGACACGTTCAAGTGTCTCGCTGTCCTTCCTAAAGTGAGGGGCACACGTACATGTCCATGTCACACCCACACAGCCTCATGGTGCATTTCAGCATCACCTTTCCTGTGGCCATTCCTAATGGTGAGATCCTCTTTGCACCTCATAACCACATGAAAATAATTTTACATACAATACAATACACCAGGTTGGAAGAGACCTTCAAGATCATCGCATCCAACCCATCAAACAATCCAACCCACCCAACAACTAGACCATACATGAAGTACTCTATTAGAAATTAGAGGCCAAAAGATGATGATCAAACCAAAGCAAGCTTTTCTTTGGTCTTCAAATAGACATCTAAGAAATGGGGGTAGAAGAACTTTAATAACAATAGAGAGAAAGTATGTAACCCAATTGTTCCCACGTTCCCCAGCCTATCACCTACTTTGAGCCAGCAGTGTGCCCAGGTGGCCAAGGCAGCCAATGGCATCCTGGCCTGCATCAAGAATAGTGTGGCCAGCAGGAGCAGGGAAGTCATTGTGCCCCTGGACTCAGCACTGGCTAGGCCACACCTGGAGTCCTGTGTCCAGTTCTGGGCCCCTCAGTTTAGGAAAGATGTTGAGTTGCTGGAACATGTCCAGAGAAGGGCAACAAAGCTGGAGAGGGGTTTGGAGCACAAGCCCTAGGAGGAGAGGCTGAGGGAGCTGGGGTTGCTTAGCCTGGAGAGGAGGAGGCTCAGGGAGACCTTCTTGCCCTCTACAACTACCTGAAGGGAGGTTGTAGCCAGGAGGGAGTTGTTCTCCTCTCCCAAGCAACCAGCACCAGAACAAGAGGACGCAGTCTCAAGCTGCACCAGGGGAGGTTTAGGCTGGATGTTAGGAAGAAGTTCTTCATAGAAAGAATGATTGGGCATTGGAATGTGCTGCCCAGGGAGGTGGTAGAGTCACCATCACTAGAGATGTTTAGGAGGAGACTGGATGGGGTGCATGGTGCCATGGTTTAGTTGATTAGATGGTGTTGGGTGATAGGTTGGACTCGATCTCACAGATCTCTTCCAACCTGGTTAATTCTATTATCTTTTAGTTATTTGGTCTTGCCATGGAGAAGAAGAGTTCATTTCTGATTTACTGGTTATTATTGCCTCAAAATCAGCTGCTCCTCAGCAAGAAATGTGCATCTGAGAACACAGCTCTGGAGAAGGGCTCTGGTTTAACTCAGTCACCATGTACATGAGAAGTAGATGCCTCTATTGAGAGCTTCCTCCTGTGAGATGAGCCATGGACCAATGCCCGAAACTCCTATTCACATCAACAGGCTGAAAGAAAGCACAAGCACAGCCCAGCAGTGCAGTTCTTGTGTAAACCAACAATAGAGAGGCTATTCAGAACTAAGGCAGAAAATCAGAGCTAAACCCCAGCCCACGCCAAGGACAGCTGTGTTGTTGACAGCCAGTCTGAATATTCTACCATGCCAAAGCTTGTCTCAAAAACACTATTTCCTAGAGTGTTGACTCTAGTCATGGGTTTGGCCTTACAAGCTTAGACAGCTTCTGTCTATTGTGCATTAATGGCTGCCACATTTTCAAGTTTCAGATATGCTCTAGAAGAAACTGCTTGCTTTTAGTGTGCTGTGGCAAAACGGGAGCACAAGTGTCCAGCATTAATAGCTCATCTGCACCACCGCACAGCCAGCCTGTTTCTGTCATTTCAGACACACACTACCACCTCCCTCCTTTTTTACTCACAGGCAGAGCCCTATGGGGGGACTACACAGTGCAAAGCACACCTGCATCACCTCTCAAACACCAGTGCCAACCATGATAGATAAGCAAGTTTTCCTACCTCAGAGATACGGGGCTAAGCAGCGCCAGTTAAAAGCAAAGGGAATATAGTAGTATCTTGCTTTCCAGTCCTTGCTACCATTGCTTTAAAGAAGTTTCTTACCCTCTGACTGTTAAGCAGTAGGAGCCCCTGTTACCTTACGGGTGCCGACTTCCAAGAAACTGGTCACCTGTGCAAGTGCTTAAGCTGTGAATTCAACACTTACTGCTGGTGGTGGTATAGGAGCCAAAGCAAAAGCCTAATTTCTCTCTTCTGTTCATTTCAGGTTTTTACCTATAAAGTCAGAAAAGCAAGCAACAAACTGCTATGACCATAGGACACTCTCTCAACTACCCAAGGGAAAAACAGCTTGGTTCTAAAGAGGCATTTACCCTTTCCAGTTTCCTCAAGATCACATAGTAAAGTGTAAGGCTTTCTCCTTTTCAGAGGTTGCTACCATAAGCAAAAAATGTAATTTGCACACCTGAAGAGAGATCCTTTCATCTGCAGACCAAATACAACATGGGCAGTGACAGGATACAGCAAATCAGCCTGCAAACTCCTTTTCTCCCCAAGCAACAATGAGATATTTGTATCACAATGAGCCACAAGCTGCCAGAGGAGTGGGAAGGGAGAGGTATGAAGACAACTCAACAGCTACAATGGACCCAACCCAAGCAGCCCATCCAGACACATCAAGGCTAGGCAAGGCAAGGCCAGGCCAGCACTGCAGACAAGGTGACAGAATCAATAAGGTTGGAAAAGACCTCAAAGATCAAGTCCAACCTGTCACCCAAGACCTCATGACTACTAGAGCACAGCAACAAGCACCACGTCCAATCCCCTCTTGAACTCCTCCAGGGATGGTGACTCCACCACCTCCCTGGGCAGCACATTCCAACGGCTAACAACTCTCTCTGTGAAGAACTTTCTCCTCACCTCGAGTCTAAACCTCCCCTGGCACAGCTTGAGACTGTGTCCTCTTGTTCTGGTGCTGGTTGCCCTAACTTTCCAGGTCTTGCTGAAAAGTATAAACACCTTACAGCAAAACTTCTTAGGCCCTCAGAGCTACTTGGGCTGAATGCAGAGAATGGGAAAGAAAATATGCCAGGATTACCCTCCTACACTGTACTGTGTCAAAACACAGTGTCCTTTGAAAAACCTCCTTCAAAAAGAACCTGCAACAGCCAAAGCAAGAGAGAACAGGGACATGCGGCAGGATGGCTATCCCTGGGAGAGCCACCCTTGGGTAACCAACCCAGCATCCATTCAGTGACTGCCACTCATCTCACATGATATCACATTTGAACCAACTGAGCTGTTGCGGCAGTTAGGATTCCCAGGTTTTGCCAGGTGACACTTTTTTGTGGCTTGCTGATGGCTCACCAAAAGTCACTGCCAGTAGATACAGGAGATTGGGCTTTTCCTTTTACTAGCTCATTAAGAATTAGTCTCCATCTTTCAAGAGAAAAATGCTGGGTGTCAATATACCAATCTTATCCATTCACCTGCAGAGATTCTGGCAGTCACTGTCAGGCGAGAGCACTTTCATTTGTTCCTCCAAATTTTCTCCCTCCAGGCCTACCTACACATTAGATTCTCACCAAGAGTTCAAGCCTCAGAGTATCATCAGCACCACCCAGGACTGCTCCATAACTAACATCCCAAGGACACGTGCCATTGATGCCCATATGCCCATTTGATCTCTCTGGTCTGCAGCCAAACGATCAGCTTTAGACTAATACCTTCTTACCAAGCTTAGAGAAAAGAGACCACCACCAGGGTTCAGAAGCTAGCCAGCAAGTCTGCCAATCCAAACAAACTGCTGGCTTTAATCTCTGGCTCATAATTTACTGTCATTAGTGCCAGGTGCCATGATGGTCCCTTAGGAATCTTAACAATATTACTCTCTAGCTGTCTCTTCTCACCATTCTCTTCCCTTTCCTATCCCACAGGAATCTTACTTTCAATGCATACTCTTCCAAACTTCATCCACATCTAATTTCCTTCATGTATCTTCCTTTTCCTTAACCATGCTCTCTGGTGCACTCCAAATCATCCTGACTAACTCAATCCTTGCTCTTTCATGATCCAAAGCAGCACCTCAAGCAACGAGGTTTCAATTGTTTCAGCAGATGTTCTAGATACTGGCTCACACTTGGAGACAGCCCAGATGACTCTCTGGTCTCATGGCAGTCCAAATAGCTATATTCACCAACACGCATGCTCCCACAGAAAGGCAGTGATGCTACATAGCCAGATACCTGGGGAAACAGATAAATATTTGCAGACAGAAGTACTCATTATAGTGACTCCTCCTTGAATCTCTGCCCCTTTTGCATGCATTACAAAACTAGATCAAAAATACACTCAGGCAAAACAGGGAAGAAAGATAAAAAGGGATAAAGGGATAAGAGCAGAAGTATTTGGCCCCAAGAATGGACAAGCCACTGATACATTGTGCCAGGGCTGACACAAGGATGGAAGAGGTCCAAGGACAGATGAACAGTCAAAATAAAAGACTGCTAGCAGTACACTTGAAAGTATGACATAGTACCAAAAGAAGTCATGGAGGCAGGACTGGAGTAGACTTGCACACAAATTCAGTCAGTGTTTCAGCAATGTACAGAGAACAGATTCTCACAAAGAAGCTGTTGATGTACAGGCTGAGACTGGTGAGTTTTAGTGCCAGGGAAAGGGCCAATGGGCATTAAAACACACAAGAGAATGCTCTCTCTGAACATCAAGACAGCACTTTTAAGGCTGACAAAACACTGACACAGATTGCCCAGGGCAGTTGTGAGCCTCCATCCTTGGCAATATAAAAAAGTTATCTGGACACAGCGCTAAGCAACTGGCTCCAGGTGACCCAGCTTGAGCAGAGAGTCCCCTTCCAATCTCAACCACTCTGAAAAAATCCTCTGACCGCTGTCATACTGATCCTGAAAGCTTAAGAATAGGCCTAGATTATCCTACCAGCCTTGCCCTCAGTGTTTACAGCTGGCACCATGGAAGCAGATAAGCCTTACCATCAGTGAAGGTGTGACCGTTTTAGGCTACGCCTTTAAGAAAGGGACAGTTACTGAAACACTCAAACTGGCACAGGTCACCTTGAGTGCAATCACACAGCACTTACAGGATGGCCAAGGGATCAGGCCCAGCCAGCATGGATTTAGGAAGGGCAGGTCCTACCTCACCAACCTGATCTCCTATGACCAGGTGACTGCCTGGTGGATGTGGGGAGACCTGTGGATGTAGTCTACCTGGACTTCAGCACAGCCTTTGACACCATCCCCCATAGCAAACTGCTGGCCAAGCCGTCAGCCCATGGCTTGGACAGCAGCACTCTGAGCTGGGTTAGGAACTGGCTGGAGGGCCAAGCCTAGAGAGCGGTGGTGAATAGTGCCACATCCAGCTGGAGGCCAGTCACTAGTGGTGTCCCCCAGGGATCAGTGCTGGACCAAATCCTGTTCAATGTCTTTCTTGATAAGGGGATTGAGTCCATCAGTAAATTTGCAGATGACACCAAGCTGGGGGCAGGTGTTGATCTGTTAGAGGCTAGGAGAGCTCTGCAGAGGGACCTTGCCAGGCTGGACAGATGGGCAGAGTCCAAGGGCATGAGATTGAACACATCCAAGTGCCGGGTTCTGCACATTGGCCACAGCAACCCCATGCAGTGCTACAGGGTGGGGTCAGAGTGGCTGGAGAGCGGCCAGGCAGAGAGGGACCTGGGGGCACTGGTCGATGGTAGGCTGAACATGAGCCTGCAGTGTGGCCCAGGCAGCCAAGAGGGCCAAAGGCATCCTGGCATGCATCAGGAACAGTGTGGCCAGCAGGAGCAGGGAGGTCATTCTGCCCCTGTACACTGCACTGGTTAGGCCACACCTTGAGTCCTGTGTCCAGTTCTGGGCCCTTCAGTTTAGGAAGGATGTTGAGTTGCTGGAACGTGTCCAGAGAAGGGCAACAAAGCTGGGGAGGGGTTTGGAGCACAAGCCCTATGAGGAGAGGCTGAGGCAGCTGGGGTTGCTTAGCCTGGAGAAGAGGAGGCTCAGGGCAGATCTTACTGCTCTCTACAACTCCCTGAAGGGAGGTTGTAGCCAGGTGGGGGTTGGTCTCTTCTCCCAGGCAGCCAGCACCAGAACAAGAGGATAGAGTCTGAAGCTGCACCAGGGGAGGTTTAGGCTGGATGTTAGGAGGAAGTTTTACACAGAGCGAGTGATTGCCCATTGGAATGTGCTGCCCAGGGAGGTGGTGGAGTCACCATCACTGGAGATGTTTAGGAAGAGACTGGATGGGGTGCTTGGTGCCATGGTTTAGTTGATTAGGTGGTGTTGGATTAGTTGATAGGTTGGATGCGATGATCCAGAGTCTCTTCCAACCCGGTTTATTCTCTTCTAACAGCCTAGTTGAATGTTTTGGTGTGAAAAGGAAAACAAAAGATAGTTCTAAATTAATTTCATTGGTAGATGAGTGTGAATGCAACTTTAAATTTTTTTTGTTCAGTTTGTGTCTCAGTCTGCCTGGACAGCTGCTTCTCTTTCTGTGCTTGGCTGACCTTGGACTAATGAGATAAACTAATTCTTTTTCTTGCCTTAGCATACACTTTGAACTAACAGAATTTCCCCCTTAATTACTTTTCTCTCTCTAACCCTTTTTGGGGAAAAAGGGAGGAAGGCGGAGGAGGGGATTTTGGGGGGGCCCTCCTCCAGCCAGGAAGGTCAGCTTTCCTGTGTTACCTTCTTTGCTGTGTATTTTTGTATGTACTGTAAATACTGTGCATTGTGTATATATTCATCACATTTCATAGTATCATAGTATCACCCAGGGTTGGAAGGGACCACAAGGATCATTGAGTTCCAACCCCCCTCCCACGGGCAGGGACACCTCACACTAAATCAGGCTGGCCAACCACCTTCCTGGACAACCCATTCCAGGGCTTCACCACTCTCATGGGGAAGAACTTCCTCCTCACATCTAGCCTGAATCTCCCCACCTCCAGCTTCTTTCCATTCCCCCTAGTCCTATCACTACCTGAGAGCCTGAGAAGTCCCTCCCCAGCCTTCTTGGAGGCCCCCTTCAGATACTGGAAGGCCACAATGAGGTCACCTCAGAGCCTTCTCTTCTCCAGACTGAACAGCCCCAACTCTTTCAGTCTGTCCTCATAGGAGAGATGCTCCAGCCCGCTGATCATCCTTGTGGCCCTTCTCTGGACACCTTCCAGCACATCCATATCCTGCTTGTAAAATACAGCTTTTCCATCTGCTCCTCCAACTGAGACAGCCATGGTTTGTGTGTGTGGGAGAACTGAACCAATCACCACCACAGAAGGGAACCACAGCCAATTCACTTGCCTCCTTCAGGAATGGAGAGGAAATCATTACCCTTTCTAGGAAACAGTTAGGCCAAGTTCCACATGGATTATTGCTCTTACATTCCAATCCATCTAACCCCACCAGCACAGACACTTTACCATTACAGCTGTTTTTGCATGGATTAGACAGCCACCCAGGGAACACTTCAGGGACACATAGAAAGACACAGAGATAACCTGCTGCCTGGCAGAGTCAATTACCTCCTCAGTGCAGGGTGGGGTCCCTCATGCCTTCCCTTGCTCCTGAATCTCTCTGCCTCCCAGATGGTACCCTTCCTTTGCATTCTCTGCCACTGTCAGAGACATCAGATGGATGGCACTTTGCTGAAAAGTCAAAAGAACACTTCTTCACCTCCCTAAAGGCATGAGAAATAATACACTTCTACAATGCTCCATCACACGCTCCTGTGGTATGTGTCTAGTGTCCAAAAGCCTCCTGCCACAGAACTAAAACCTTGCAGGTGAGCAGATTGGACAATCTAATCAATCATTTTCAGCCTCAAACTTTCTCACACTAGGACTGCTTCGCACCAGCCAGGCATAGCTTTTGTTCTGCTGGCTACCTCAGTGCCAAATGCTGACAGGGTCAGATACACACGGGCCTCTGGGCTCTTGTAGAATGTTTCTGATGTTGAAAATAAAAGCAAAATTCTAAGAGGTTACCAGAAGCAGGATCTCTTGTTCCATAATGGCACAACCAGCTCCTGCATGGGCAGAGTCCAACAGGATGGCATTCAACAAATCCAAGTGCCAGGTGATGCACTTGTGGCCACAACAATCCCATGAAGAGCTACAGGCTGGGGTCGGAGTGGCTGGAGAGCTGCCAAACAGAAAAGGACCTGAGGGTACTGATCAACAGCCACCTAAACATGAGCCTGCAGTGTGCCCAGGTGGCCAAGAAGGCCAAGGGCATCCTGACCTGCATCAAGAATAGTGTGGCCAGCAGGAGCAGGGAAGTCATTGTGCCCCTGTACTCTGCAGTGGTTAGGCCACACCTTGAGTCCTGTGTCCAGTTCTGGGACCCTCAGTTTAAGAAGGACATCGAGACTCTTGCAGGTGTCCAGAGAAGGACAACAAGGCTGGGGAGAGGCCTTGAGCACAGCCCTGTGAGGAGAGGCTGAGGGAGCTGGGGTTGTTTAGCCTGGAGAAGAGGAGGCTCAGGGAGACCTCATTGCTGTTTACAACTACCTGAAGGGAGGTTGTAGCCAGGAGGGAGTTGGCCTCTTCTCTCAAGCAACCAGCACCAGAACAAGAGGACACAGTCTCAAGCTGCACCAGGGGAGGTTTAGGCTCGAGGTGAGGAGAAAATTCTTCACAGAGTTGTTCACCATTGGAATGTGCTGCCCAGGGAGGTGGTGGAGTCACCATCCCTGGAGGTGTTCAAGAAGGGATTGGATGTGGCACTTGGTGCCATGGTCTAGTCATGAGGTCTGTGGTGATAGGTTGGACTTGATGATCTTTGAGGTCTCTTCCAACCCTGGTGATACTGTGATACTGCAACAGTTTCCTTACTCTGCTGCTTCAACAAACACTCCACTCAGCAACAAAGGATTGCTATGGCCCAACTCTTACACCTGGGAAAGACAAGTTCTGGCACAGAGCCCCTTAGGAAATACTGTAGGACACTGCACTCAGCACAGGCTTCTGAACTCCACTCAGTCACTCTGGAGAGCAAGGGCCAGGGCACAGACAGCGATGAAGCTTTCAACAGTGTCAGGTTTTCCACCACCAAGGAAAGCTCTGATGGGCAAACATAAGGTAACAATTTTTAGGAACTGACAAGGCCTGGATTTACCTTGGAGGCCAAGAGGTGAAAAGGACTCATGAGTTCACACGTTCTTTATCCAGAAGCTATTTGTCAAGTCCTGGAGAGGCAGGCAAGGGCAAAGCCCAGCTGTGCTAAGGATATGGAAATCTCACTCTGGAGCCATTAGCAGCCCAAAGCGCAGACCCCAGCATACCAGAGGTCACACACTAGCCCTTGGTTATGTGTGGTGAGTGCAGTCCCACAGCCTTGATTGAACAAGTATCATCCCAAAAGAAAGCTCTCGGTGTTGATTGCCCTACCCGGCTCAATCCAAACAAAATGCCAATGTCAAAATATTCCGAAGAGCTGTCTGGCTTGACACTACACAACTAAGCTCAGATAAAGGTTCATACTCCACCCAGGACACTTTCAGCATTAAGCCAAGACAAAGGTGCACTCATCATGCACTAAAATTTCTCACCCAACAAATGGGTGCAGCATGTGCAGTGAGAATTCCAAATGTTAACACAGGATGTTTCTCTCTCCTGTGCTGGTCTTTTTCATCCTAGCATCAAAAAGCATTTCGAAGAATGCATTAGGCCTCCCTAAGGCAACAATATCATCTACTCATGCATGCAGGCAAACCATGGCAGAAAGGTTTCACAAATTTCTCAGAACTACCTAATGACTTTGCAGCACAATTGTAAGCACGCTCATGTACCCAAACTCCCTGCACTGTACTTGAAAATTATGCTTCCTTAGCAGCCACACAGGTTGCTCATTATGCCAGCCCAAAACCAGTCCCCTCAGAGAGACTACTTATGATCTCTCTCCCTGCAAGTGCTAGGCTCTGACTTCTCAAGCAGCTGAAAGTAGATTTCAGAGAGGCTCCAGGCAGTCTCGTTAAACAGCACAGGATGATGGACACTCTACTTCCTTTCCATTTACACAAGACACCATGACTAATTAGTCTAATTTCCTAGGAATAAGATCAGTAGTTCCAGTGAGTATTTACTGGAAAGAAGTCCTCCTGGACTTCCTTAAACTTCAGCCCACTCTTCCATTCTCTGGTGCCCTCACCTCAAACCATCAAAAGGACATCCCTTCTCTCCTTGACCCTGTGCTCTCAGCATTGCCAAGAAACCCAGATCTGTTGAAGTTAACAGGGCAGCAGCAGCCACAGTCTTTCTAGGATACGCACAGCCTTCTTAAATAGCAAGTGGCTGGCAGCAGGGCCCAAGGCTGTCCAAGGACCATGATTAAGGGGTGGTTAGGACAGGGCATTCACTGCAGCATCACGAGTGCCTGCAAAAGCCAGGCTATTTCCACCCAATTAGGGAAAAGAAAGGAAGAAGCCTTCAGAGCCGATTTTCTTGCATTGAATTGCCCTCTCTCAGCTTCAACAGAGAATATGCTGGGTGGCCAACTTACCAGCCAGTTCGGGTAGGAAATATGCCCACCAACTGTCCAAACTTATTGCTGGGGCACAGCAGGGCAGAATCACACTGCCCTGTTAAGATGAAAATGCATGGCCTGACCCCTAACCAGAACAGGGCCTTTTAAACCTGCTCCTGTGCAGCCTTTCCTCCTGAGGGAGGCTGAACTGAAAGGCCCGGGTGATGAAGATTTTAGTTTATCCACACACCACAGATGCAGAAGCACAGGAATTATTTAACCCCTTAGAAGCACTCAGATTGCCCCCAACCCACTTGTCCCCCAAATTTTCTCCACTTCCTTACCAAAAGGCATCAAATTATTGGAACATGGTGTGACCGGTTTAGGCTGTGCTCCACCACACATGGGAAGACATTTAGACACTGCATGCCACTGACATATGGCCTTCATGCAAAACAAGTTTTGCCTGTTCAACTCTCCAAATAACTTAAGCATCCCAACACTGCACAGAGCCACTCCACACAACAGTTCTATGGACCAATTTTCTACCATCTTCCAACAAAACCAGGATTTGATGTAAAGGTAAAACACTTGGCATCTTTTCATCTACCCTTGAGTAATGCATGATGCTCCCAGAATTGTCTTCTTGTCTCAGAATACATTTGTTTCCTGCACAAGTTAATCTTGCCTCATACTCTTTGTCATCTCTCAGCTCCACATAACTGCAGGAATGGGAAGTAATTCTCAAGGACAAGAGTGAAAACCACATCTGCTGCTCCAAAAAGCCACCATCTCATCAAGCTTTTCAGCTGTACTCCCATGGACAAGCAAAAGGTAGTCAGGATAAGAATTACTAAACAAGAGTAACATTAGGCTCAGAATCTAGATGAAGCCTTCAAATAGCCAGTTCATTATTATCATTCCTCATTTGCATTATTTAGCTGACTGAAAACCACATGATGCCAAGTGCTGCCCAGGTGTTCAACAGACATTTTTGTTGGACAATGAAGACCAACCAAGAAATAAAGACCCTGCTTCCACTTCATGGGTGAGAAACGGAGGTACTGAATGAGACTTGCTCAGCTTCATACAAGGATTTTGCAGCAGAACCCAGATTTCAAATCACTGTCATGAGAAGTGAGATGGTTGATTTGGGGAATCCATGTGTCAGTAGCAGACTGAGCCTGCAACACCTATTTCTATCATGACTTTTGCAGTGGAAACAAGTACAGAAAGCAAGGAAGAAATTATCATAAAACTTAAAGATGTTACTGTTTGAAAATTAGCAAACTGCAACTATACAAATAATACTAATGACCAAATACTGTTAAAATACTCAGGCTGCATCTCCCTTCGCATGTTTCTCCTCCTGTTCCCACCCCCAAAAGGTGCCTTTTTAAAAACACTAAAATCACTCTGTGAAGAACTTCTTCCTAACTTCCAGGCTAAACCTCCTCTGGTGCAGCTTGAGACTGTGTCGTCTTGTTCTGGTGCTGGTTGAGGGGCCCAGAACTGGACACAGGACTCAAGGTGTGGCCTAACCACTGCTGAGTACAGGGGGAGAATGACCTCCCTGCTCCTGCTGGCCACACTTCCTGATGCAGGCCAGGATGCCATTGGCCTTCTTGGCCACCTGGGCACACTGCAGGCTCATGCTTAGCCTACTATGGACCGGGGGCCCCCAAGTTCCTTTCTGCCATTAAGGGGTGGAGGGGTGGCCCTGTACATCAGGGAGGCTCTTGATGCCATTGAGCTAGAGATCAGGGATGATCGGGTTGAGTGCGTGTGAGTAAGAATTAGAGGGAAGACCAGCAGGGCAGACATGCTGGTTGGAGTCTGTTATAGACCACCCAACCAGGAGGATGATCTTGATGAAGCATTCTATAGGCAGCTTAAGGCTGTCTCAAGATCGCCTAACCTTGTTCTCGTGGGAGACTTCAACCTGCCTGATATCTGCTGGGATCACAACATAGCAGAGAGGAGGCAGTCTAGGAGGTTCTTAGAGTGCATGGAGGACAGCTTCTTATCCCAGGTGCTGCGCGAGCCTACCAGGGGTAAGGCTATGCTTGACCTCCTCTTCACCAACAGGGAAGGGCTGGTGGGGGTGTGGTGGTCGGAGGGTGTTTAGGCACCAGTGACCACGAGATAATTGAGTTTTCGGTATTCAGCCAAGCCAAGAGGGGGAGCAAGGAGACCTCCACTCTGGACTTCCGGAGGGCGGACTTCAGGCTACTCAAGGAACTAACTCAGAAGGTTCCTTGGGAAACAGCCCTGAAAAACAAAGGGGTTCAGGAGAGCTGGACCTACTTCAAGAAAGAACTCTTGAAGGCGCAGGAACAGCCTGTGCCAGTGTGCCGGAAGATGAGCCGCCGGGGCAGACGGCCAGCCTGGTTGGGTAATGAACTTCTAAAGGAACTAAGGGAAAAAAAGAGGATGTATTATCTTTGGAAAAAAGGGGAGGCAACCCATGGAATGTTTAGGGATGTTGCTAGGTCTTGTAGGAAGAAAATTAGGGAGGCAAAAGCACATTTGGAGCTCAGACTGGCCTCTGCTGTGAAGGACAACAAAAAGTCCTTCTATAAATATATTAATAGCAAGAGGAAGGGCAAGGAGAAGCTCCACTCCTTGGTGGGCATGGAGGGGAATATTGTAACAAAGGATGAGGAAAAGGCAGAGGTGCTTAACACCTTCTTTACCTCAATTTTTACTAGCAGGACAGAACGGCTTCCAGACAGCTGGCCTGCAGAGCTGGCAGAAGGAGCCAGGGAGCAGCATAGTTTTCCCCTGTTCCAGGATGGGATAGTTAGAGATCTTCTCAGCCGCTTGGACCCCCACAAGTCCATGGGACCGGATGGGATCCATCCTAGGGTGCTGAGGGAGCTGGCGGATGAGCTGTCCAGGCCGCTCTCCATCATTTTTCAGCAGTCCTGGCTCACTGGAGAGGTCCCAGAAGACTGGAAGCTGGCCAACGTGGTGCCCATCCACAAGAAGGGCCAGTTGGAAGAGCCAGGGAATTATAGGCCTGTCAGCCTGACCTCAGTGCCAGGCAAGATTATGGAACGGGTCATCTCGAGTGCAATCACACAGCACTTACAGGATGGCCAGGGGCTCAGGCCTAGCCAGCATGGATTTAGGAAGGGCAGGTCCTGCCTGACCAACCTGATCTCCTTCTATGATGAGGTGACCCGCCTGGTGGATGTGGGGAGGCCTGTGGATGTGGTCTACCTGGACCTCAGCAAGGCCTTTGACACCGTCCCCCACAGCAAACTCCTGGCCAAGCTGGCAGCCCATGGCTTGGACAGGATCACACTGCGTTGGGTTAGGAACTGGCTGGAGGGCCGAGCCCAGAGAGTGGTGGTGAATGATGCCACATCCAGCTGGCGGCCTGTCACTAGTGGTGTGCCCCAAGGATCAGTGCTGGGCTCCATGCTTTTCAACATCTTTATTGATGATCTGGATGAGGGCATTGAGTCCATCATCAGTAAATTTGCAGATGACACCAAGCTGGGGGCAGGAGTTGATCTGCTGGAGGGCAGAGAGGCTTTGCAGAGAGACCTCGACAGGCTGGACAGATGGGCAGAGTCCAATGGCATGAGATTTAACACATCCAAGTGCCGGGTTCTGCACATTGGCCATAACAACCCCAGGCAGCGCTACAGGCTGGGGTCAGAGTGGCTGGAGAGCGGCCAGGCAGAGAGGGACCTGGGGGTGCTGGTTGATGGGAAGCTGAACATGAGCCACAGTGTGCCCAGGCAGCCAAGAGGGCCAACCGCATCCTGGCCTGCATTAGGAATAGTATGGCCAGCAGGAGCAGGGAGGTCATTGTGCCCCTGTACTCTCCTTTGGTTAGGCCGCACCTTGAGTACTGTGTCCAGTTCTGGGCCCCTCAGTTTAAGAAAGACATCGAGACACTTGAACGTGTCCAGAGAAGGGCAACAAAGCTGGAGAGGGGTTTGGAACACAAGCCCTATGAGGAAAGGCTGAGGGAGCTGGGGCTGTTTATCCTGGAGAAGAGGAGGCTCAGGGGAGACCTCATTGCTCTCTACAACTACCTGAAGGGTGGTTGTAGCCAGGAAGGGGTTGGCCTCTTCTCCCTAGCAACCAGCACCAGAACAAGGGGACACAGTCTCAAGCTGCAACAGGGGAAGTTTAGGCTCGAGGTGAGGAGAAAGTTCTTCACCGAGAGAGTGATTCGTCATTGGAATGGGCTGCCCGGGAGGTGGTTGGGTCTCCGTCCCTGGAGGCGTTCAGGAGGGGACTGGATGTGGCACTTGGTGCCATGGTCTAGTTGTGAGGTTATGGTTACAGGTTGGACTCGATGATCTTCAAGGTCTCTTCCAACCTTGGTAATTCTATTCTATTCTAATGACATCTACAGTAAAAATGTTATTTACAAAAACCATACCCCCATCTCCTCCACACCAGATTAAATTCTTTTGCAAAAATCTTTGCCACAATTAGTCCAAAATTGCAGACAGCAGACAGGTGAGGAAGCAAATAATTTTCACAAGGTTTCCCAGAAAAAAAAACCCCACCACACAACAGTTTAGAAAGTTCATTTAAATTCACCCCTAAGCTTCACACCACAGTCCCAAAAAAGCACTGTTGAAATGAACTTAAGGCAGAACAAGTAGCTGCTATGACTGGGACAGAAATCAGGTAAAACATCTGGGCCAGAAGGAACATGTCTCCATTTGCTCACATACTCTCAGTTGGGGAGGGGGAGGGTAGAAAAAAAGACTAGGCACAGGCTCACCAACTTACTTCTCCTCTCATTAAGATGTGAGACTAATTAAAGTCTATCAGTAGAAGATTTGAATGATGTGAAATGCAAGGCTGGAGCTTTTGAATATTCTGGGAGTAAATACTTGTCTAGATGGACAAAGAGGGGGTAAGGGAAAAGTGTACAAAAGCTACCAGTCTATGCATTATGTATTCATGGGACATACACTGACAGCAGGACAAAGAACAAGCAGCAATGTAATGAAGAAATGAAGGAGTGACACTTCTAAAGAGCTTGGAAAAAAATCAATACATATTCCTTTCTTTTAGTGCCTCTTGTAGGCCTATAGGTGTTGTTAATGAGTACCTCCAACCAACTACATAGAGTGACATTCTTCCCTAATGAAATTCAGCACGGAAAATAATTAACTTACTGCAATTTACTGGGGGTCAACAGATGTCTGCAGATCTCTTTCAAACTGACACTACAGCAGTGCAAGAAGAAAAACAAATAATGAAGAGTGCTATGGAGTTAGTATTTCAGTTCAGTAGCTGCTGGAGAGCAGCACCAGATGGGCACTGCAGAGACCCCTGCAGTACTAGGCATGCCTCATTTCCCAGGTGCAGGCAATTTCCTCCTATTTACAAACCTCTAATCCAGGCCTCCACAAAAGTTCAGCAAAAGAGACCTGGGCCTAAGGAGGTCAACAGGTGTGGAAATACCCATCATCAAGCCTACAACTGCTTTCATGACAAAGCTATTCCTTTATATACACTTAAGTCAGTACTTTATGTTGGAGTAAATGGTATGGGTCAGACCACAGCATCAGAGGTACCTTGACAAAAGTGAATTCCAGTGACTTTGTTCAGTGCCCTGTTTGGGCACTGCTTTCCTAACAGCAGCAAGAGCCATTCAAGCAGCAGCAGCTTGACTCCCTCTCAAGAGACATATCCACACTTAGGCCCAGTTCATCCTAGAGAGACAGAAGTATCAAGTATCGCCCTGAAGACACATCAAGAGAAGCAGCCCTGTAATACGGAACTTTGCCTCAAGAACCCTTTTCTGTCTTTGCTTGCATCTTCTCAAGCGATACTGCTCTTCTCATAGGAAGCTTCACCTTACCTGCTGCATTTTTTCAAGGTCAAGGCTAGGCCTGCTGACCTTGTCCACATATCCTTGTCGATGTCTCTTACAGGGCATGACTTGTTCAAGGCCTGCCCCAACGCTTGTGAAGATTAGAGGTCTGGAGGCTGGGCTCCGCAGCAGGGGCTGGAGTCTCTTGGGAGGGGAGGCACTAAACAGCACAGGGCTTGGGCTGGCATGCAGCCCATCAGCCTGCTCTGCCACAGGCTGGAAGGACATTGCGCACAAGTTCTTCACTTCGTCGTCACTGGAGGAGGTGTTGTTGCTGTCACTGCAGCAGGCAAGCCTGCTGACCTGGGACCACTTGCGCTTCTCAGCAGCAAACTCTCGGTTGATGCGCTCCAGCTCCTCTTCCGAGCTGTGGCGGTCAAGGCTGGCATGGAAGAGGGCCCGAACCTTGCAGCATTGCTTCTCCTGGTTCTGCAGCTGGTTGGTGGCCAGGGGGTCAAGGTACAATTCCGTCTTCTCTCTGGTAGGAGGACGAGACAGAGGAGTGGCAGAGCAGATCTGTGTGTCATACCCTAGTAAACTGGGCCTGCTTTCACAGAATCAATAAGGTTGGAAGAGACCTCAGAGATCATCAAGTCCAACCTGTCACCCAACACCTCACAACTAACTAAACCACAGCCTCAAGTGTCACATCCAATCCCCTCCTGAACAACTCCAGACACAGTGACTCCACCACCTCCCTGGGCAGTACATTCCAATGGCTAACAGTTCTCTCAGTGAATAGCTTTCTCCTCACCTCCAGCCTAAACCTCCACCGGTGCAGCTTGAGACTGTGGCCTCTTGTTCTGGTACTGGTTGCCTGGGAGAAGAGACCAACCTCCACCTGGCTACAAGCTCCCTTCAGGTAGTTGTAGACAGCAATGAGGTCTGCCCTGAGCCTCCTCTTCTCCAGGCTAAGCAACCCCAGCTTCCTCAGTCTCTCCTCATAGGGCTTGTGCTCTAGGCCCCTCCCCCACCTCGTTGCCCTTCTCTGGACACCTTCAAGAGTCTCGATGTCCTTCTTAAACTGAGTGGCCCAGAACTGGACACAGGACTCAAGGTGTGGCCTTGCAGAGTACAGGGGCATAATGATTTCCCTGCTCCTGCTGGCCACATTATTTCTGATGCAGGCTTCTTCAGACCTCTTACCTCCTCCCAGGTAAACCTCCGAGCTGCTTTCCCACCTTTTTATCCCCCAGGAAACCATCTCCTAGCTTAATGTTTCCCTTTGGAAGGTTCTAGGCTTCTGTTTAGACCAGACTGCTGGACATCCCCTCAAACTGTCACCTGGAAGCCTAGTCTCAAAGTAAAAGCATGTACCTGCCACCCACCTCATCCCTTCAAGACGGTCTTACAAATGTGTTAAGCCCTTGCCTCTAGCCAAAGACTTAAGTTCTAGTGACCAGCTCCCAAGGTAGAGGAGGCAAGTTAAGTCTGTTATTCTAAGCCACATGTCTGTGGCTCAAATAGAGATCCGGTTTCTGGAGGTGGAAGTCCTCTTTCTATTACAAAGATTTTTATACAAGAAACCACACCTTCAGGCATAAGCTGGACACACTTTACCTTGTTCTGCTGAGCTATTTCTATGTTAAGCACATGGAGCAGGGATTTGAATTTTGACAGGATATGTTCTGTGGGTCAGAAATTTAACTTCTGCCTCTGCATAAGAATCCACTTGAATTTGGCTAAAAAACAGTAAAACACAAGGGAGGCACAAACAGACACTTAGCATAGCTCAACTAATGTATTTACTACAGTTTTCACCTGCAGCTCTAAGCTGTTTCACGCCAGGTCAAAATTTAATAGCAGAGCACCTGTTTCATCTATCAAAGGCCCTCACCTAGATTCAAGAACAGGGCTGGCCCATACCGGCAGTACAGGAGGAAGAGAGCAAGCTAAGCATCTAGGGAAAGGAGGAAAGTGAAGGTCAAAACTTAAAATAGCAAGGAAGAGGAAAACTAGAACAAACATGATGCAGGTGTAAGGGACGGAACAGAGGACAATTTTTCAGTTCCAGCTCTGCTGCTGATCCAACAGCATCTGTGTCTATGTGTCTGCAGCACTGGGGCCTTAACTAGTGGATAACAACATCTACCTCTGGTAAGGAAAGTGCAACAGCTGCATCTGGTAACATCAGCTTCTCCCTGGCAGGTCCCAAAGACTTCAACACAACTGATTTAATACATCTGACTGTAGTACACAGAGGACAGTGAGGAAGGCACTTTCAAGAGGACAACCAAAAAGCAAAGTTGGACTTATGCTGTAGCATCCCGGGACCCTCCTATCTCATCTTATTACCTCTGTCGATCTGAGCAAGTTCCTGGTTCTCTCCCTCAGAGTCGTCGCTGTCCTCATCACTTTGGGGGTAGGAGATCTAGGGGACAAAAAGAAAGAAAAAGTTTCATTGTGAACACTGAGCCTTACCCTTCCTGTTGCCCAAGTCACTTCCCCACCCCCCCCTCATATCTTGCAGGCATCCACTCTACCCAACCACACACAGCCATAGCACCTCCCTCTATACACATCCTCATCTCCCAATCTCAGACTCCCATCATATCCTCTTACTTGCAGCAACACAAAACACACAACCCACCACTATTTCCACCTGTACTCTGCACTGGTTAGGCCACACCTTGAGTCCTGTGTCCAGTTCTAGGACCCTCAATTTAAGAAGGATATCAAGACAGTTGAACGTGTCCAGAGAAGGGCAATGAGGCTGGTGAGAGGCCTTGAGCACAGCCCTACGAGGAGAGGCTGAGGGAGCTGGGGTTGCTTAGCCTGGAGAAGAGGAGGCTCAGGGGAGACCTCATTGCTCTCTACAACTACCTGAAGGGAGGTTGTAGCCAGGAGAGAGTTGGTCTCTTCTCTCAAGCAACCAGCACCAGAACAAGAGGACACAGTCTCAAGCTGCACCAGGGGAAGCATAGGCTGGAGGTGAGGAGAAAGTTCTTCACTGAGAGAGTTGTTAGCCATTGGAATGTGCTGCCCAGGGAGGTGGTGGAGTCACCATCCCTGGAGGTGTTCAAGAGGGGATTGGACATGGCACTTGGTGCCATGGTCTAGTCATGAGGTCTTGGGTGACAAGTTGGACCTGATGATCTTTGAGGTCTCTTCCAACCTTGGTGATACTGTGTGATACCTTACTGCACTGCTAACTTTCCCCAAGCACAACGAACATACCCTGCCCTTAGCCCCCAGACACACATCTTATAACCACCATGCCATACCACACCCACATCACATAGACAACAGAATCTCCAAAATCCATCACCAAAGCAAATACACATTCAGTCAACAGCACTATCACCTTGCTAGACACCCCCAAATGCAAGTGGCATGGCAACTTCAGCCTTCCTATATATGTACCCACACTTCTCCTTTGAAGGCACACGCTTAGAGATAAGCCAAAAGAACAGATTCATCTCGCTTTCTCAAAGAACAACTCTGAAAAATGAACTAGAAAATAGAAGAAATGCAAGCAATATGTTGCTGCTCCCACCAGCACAGACTCTTACTGTACCAACGAAGACTCTTCAATGCTCCAGAAGTAATTGAGTCTGTCCTCATGGGAGAGGTGCTCCAGCCCTCTGATCATCCTCATGGCCCTTCTCTGGACACCTTCCAGCATGTCCAGATCCCTCTTGTAATAGGGGCTCCAGAACTGGATGCAGTACTCCAGGTGAGGTCTCAGCAGAGCTGAGTAGAGGGGGAGAATCACCTCCCTTGACCTGCTGGCCACACTTCTCCTGATGCAGCCCAGGATCTGATTGGCTTTCTGGGCTGCAAGTGCACACTGAAAGCTCATGTTGAGCTTCTCGTCCACCAGCACCCCCAAGTCTCTCTCCTCAGGGCTGCTCTCCAGCCAGTCCCTGCCCAGCCTGGATTTGTGCCTGGGATTGCCTTGACCCAGATGCAGGACCCTGCACTTGGTCTTGTTGAAGCTCATGAGGTTGGCTTGTGCCCACCTCTCCAGCCTGTCAAGGTCCCTCTGGATGGCATCCCTTCCCTCCTGCGTGTCCGCTGCACCACACAGCTTGGTGTCCTCAGCAAACTTGCTGAGGGTGCACTCGATGCCACTGTCCATGGCACCCACAAAGATGTTGAAATTTACAGGATCAAACCACTGAACTTAGTACGTGTTTCTGGCAACGGCCAAAACAATCAGTCACAGATAGCACCAGGCTGGAAGGGACCCTTACAGGTCATCTTCTCCAACTCCTCTGCAGTGAGCAGGGACACCTCCAAGCTGATCAGGCTGCCCAGGACCATATCAAATAAAAATGCATTACTGCCAAAGAAACCCTTCTAAGAGAGCTCTGGAACAACATGACCACTGCAGGATGAACATATTTGTTCTTTACACATTTTTATTCAGAAGAACAACAGACATTCCCATCATTCTTAGCTGAGCCTGACAAGCCACAGTATCACCAAGGTTGGAAGAGACCTCAAAGATCATCTAGTCCAACCTGTCACCACAGACCCCATGACTAGACCATGGCACCAAGTGCCACGTCCAATCCCCAATTGAACACCTCCAGGGTTAGTGGACACAGGACTCAAGGTGTGGCCTAACCAATGCAGAGTACAGGGGCACAATGACCTCCCTGCTCCTGTTGGCCACACTATTCCAAATGCAAGCCAGGATGCCATTGGCCTTCTTGGCCACCTGGGCACACCATTTGCTATTGTCATTTGCCCCCAACAGAATACAGTGGCAACAGGTTTCAAAAGGTCACATATAGTATTTCCATGTAAAAAGTGTCTGATGGCCGTGATTGACTTGTACAGAAGATGAGGCAGCATACCACCATGAAGCTGATATGGACTCATTTGACCTCTTCCAATGCTTCCAGAAAAAGAAAAGGTCCTTGGAGCATTTATACCTCCCAGAGATCCAAAAGAGCAACTATGCATAACTGCCCCTGTACACTGCACTGGTTAGGCCACACCTTGAGTCCTGTGTCCAGTTCTGGGCCCCTCAGTTTAGGAAAGATGTTGAGTTGCTGGAACGTGTCTGGAGAAGGGCAACAAAGCTGGGGAGGGGTTTGGAGCACAGTCCTGTGAGGAAAGGCTGAGAGAGCTGGGGTTGCTTAGCCTGGAGAAGAGGAGGCTCAGGGCAGACCTTCTTGCTATCTACAGCTACCAGAAGGGAGGTTGTAACCAGGTGGGTGTTGGTCTCTTTTCCCAGGCAGCCAGCACCAGAACAAGAGGACACAGTCTCAAGTTGTGCCAGGGGAGGTTTAGGTTGGATGTTAGGAAGAAGTTCCTCCCAGAAAGAGTGATTGGCCATTGGAATGGGCTGCCCAGGGAGGTGGTGGAGTCGCCATCACTGGAAGTGTTTAGGAAGAGACTTGATGGGGTGCTTGGTGCCATGGTTTAGTTGATTAGTGTTGGATGATATGTTGGACTCCATGATCTCAAAGGTCTCTTCCAACCTGGTTAATTCTATTCTATGTGCCTATGAAAGACACATCCAGCTGATGCAGGGAAACCAAGAACAGTGGAGAAATTCTGACCAGTAATGAATCTAACAGCTATTATGCCAACCCATTTATTCTGCTACCATCCTCCAGGATTGTGTTTGAGGGCTTTGATCCCCCAAAAGCCTGTTGCCACCTTTTTTCTCCTCCTTTTTTAAAGCTACCTTTTGCCCTTTTTGATTTACATTGGTCTTTAATAAATCCTTTATATTGTGGTGTATTGGGGTAAGGAGTTTCATGTGTAAAACTTGGAGCTCTGCAAGACTAATGGTTAGTCTATGAAAAAACATGGGAGATAGGGTCTCACACATAGAAGCTTGGGAGACTTCAGTTCCCGCAGCCAGGACATAACTTGTGGAAGGATTTACTAATAAAAAGAGAATGTAACAATACTAAAATAGAAAACCTTGCTAAATGGCATATGAGATGGAAATTATGATGTTTCTGACTGAAAAATGTGAAGACCAAGTGGGAGGATATGAGGACTTCTGATATCCCATGACCTGCACTGTCTTTCAGAGGCAGTGTGATGTCCAAGTCTTATAATCTGCTTACTTCAGTCACACACAATGCACAATTGCTAGAGTCCAAGGCTTTAACAGTTAGCCTGTGATGTATATTATGAAAACTCCAGTTCCTGAGGGCATTGTCTATGACAAGAGTATAATGATGCTATTTGGAAGAATGGGAGAAGCAAAGTATGAGTGTGGAGAGAAATGTGCTACTGGTATGTTCTTCCAAAAGGAAAGCTGGGTGTCAGTGGCTTCATAGGGGTCTTTAATTGCCTTGGTTCCAAAAAGCATTTGGTACATTGCTTGTAAAATCAAAGAGTGGGTGCTTACTTTTCCATGGCTAGCTTCAGGAGGATGATTAATCTGGGAGGCCCCCTTTTCATAGAATGAATAAGGTTGGAAAAGACCTCAAGGATCATCAAGTCAACCTGTCACCCAAGACCTCATGACTACTAAAGCATGGCACCAAGTGCCACATCCAATCCCCTCTTCAACACCTCCAGGGATGGTGACTCCACCACCTCCCCGGGCAGCACATTCCAACAGCTAACAACTCCCTCTGTGAAGAACTTCCTCCTCACATCAAGCCTGAACCTCTCCTGGTGCACCTTGCAATGGTGTCCTCTTGTTCTGGTGTTGGTTGCTAGAGAGAAGAGACCAACCCCTTCCTGGCTACAGCCTCCCTTCATGTAGTTGTAGAGAGCAATGAGGTCTCCCTGAGCCTCCTCTTCTCCAGGCTAAGCAACCCCAGCTCCCTCAGCCTCTCCTCACAGGGCTGTGCTCAAGGCCTCCCCCCAGCCTCGTTGCCCTTCTCTGGACACATTCAAGAGTCTCAATGTCCTTCTTAAATTGAGAGGCCCTGAACTGGACACTTCCATGAAGCCTTTCATGTCATCCTACCACTTTAATTTCTTTGGAATGTACTATGGGACCAAGTCCACAGACTCAGTACCTTTTTGTTTGAAAGATGTTTCTCTCTCAGGTGCTCTAAACAAAGCCTCTGGAGAAGCATTTGAGGCAACTCACATGAGATTAGGATTGGGCTGCTTTTGAGCCTGGTGATGATTTAGCAAAGGAGAGTCATGTGCTCACATGAACTGAGTCCTCTGTTCATGTGGCTAAGAGTCTTATCCAGAGGCTAGCAAAATTGAGTTTGTACAGAGAGAAGTGAATATTTTAGACTGGCAGACACAAAGACCTTCAAAAGTCAATCATTGACTCAAGTACAACTCCTCACTTAAGCATGTCAAGCCAGTGACATTTTGCAGTAGCAATTTGACCTGCATGGGCTAGAGGTCATTGCCTCTTTTTTAAAGCAGCACCATGCCATGTATTGACATTTACATGGCACAAAACCTGGAACTGTTAGTTTTCCCACACAGAACTGTTAAACCTCACTGAAAACCCTGCCACATCCAAATGAAAGGGTTTTATGTGGAATGAGCCACAGACTAAGGTCAGTACCTCTTGAGTTAGAATTGAAGCCTTAGCTTTTGTAGAGAAGACAGCACCACTGTCTGTACAGCAGCTAGTACAATGGCACCTCAGTGTCAGCTGTGCCCTCTATGAACCTCTATGGCACAAACAAGGTATTATACCTGTTCTGGGGACAACTAGAAGTCTGTTCATTGGGCAGTGTTCCTCAGTGCCAGCTGCCTTTATTAAATGATGCATGTGTGTGAATGTGTACAAGAAAATTGTGGTTACAATGGTGAAAATAACCCCTGGCATTTACTTGGAGTGTCAGTTATGGGGATAGATCTCTGCCACTATCCTCGTACATTACTGGACAGTTGGGAAAGTCATTTAAAGAATAGCAAAGAAGGAAAATATTTTCTGATTTAATGGAAGATCGAAAAAAGAATTGTCTGTCTGTATGGATAACAAGAATTTCCAGGGACTATAATGATATAGGGAATCAAAGACTAAAGTGCTGACTAGTTGGAAATAAATGCTCTCTCCCTTGACTCTTCCCAGGCTTTAATAGTAACACTTTCCTGTCTTCAAAAGCGTTCCCCTAAACATAGCAGTATTGTGTTCAGGCCTCCAGTCTCCCTTGCACAGACCCTGTCTTATATTAGCCACAGATTTACTTTTGTCTGAAGAAGCACAGCCATGTTTTCCTCTCAAACTCAGAACTGTGGTACTGCTATAGCCAAAAACTTGATCTCCATGTCAAAGATCCCACTATATTATGGCTTCATTCACAGCATAGAAATCACAGAACTGTTTAGCCTAGAACATACAAGAGGCATCATCTAGGTCAAGCCAGGTCAATTAAAACAGAATGCCCAAGAGTGCCCACTATACTTAATGTGCTAAATTAAAGAAAACCCCTAATTCACACAGACTTGTGAATGCTTACAAGCCATGGCACAAAAGCCACAGAACAAAAGGACAGGTGCCCATCCACTCCCCAGTCTTTCTTCAGGAAGTGCATCACATATGGAGTTCAAAGACTTGATAAGGATCTTCTTCATAAGGATCTATCTCATACCTTCAGCTCTGGCACCAAACATGCCTTCTGTCAGGCTAAGGACTCCTACCAAGCCAGATGGAATCATAGACAAGCTTCTCCACACATTTCATCTTGCATCAATCTTCAGTAAGGAAAGAAGGCTTGCATGGAGTAACCAGATGGCATTTAATGATAACTGAGTGCAACGCTTGTACCCTTGAGGAGCATTTAATATGAATGGAAAACTAGCAGACAAGAAAGAGCTAAAGGCAGGAAATTCTTTGTCTTTCTCATCACACTACTGCTTATTAACCAAGTAATGATAGCTAGCTGGAGCCAAAATTGCCCAGGTCCTAAAGGGTCCTTGTGACCCTTAGAGGCTGAAGTACTAAAAGGCACCAGACAATAACTAACCTCCAGCCTGTTAAAGTGAGTTGTTTCTTACAGAAGAAAAATTAACTTGCCAGCATATAATGCAAAGTAATTACACCAAAAATCACCTGAGAGCTTAAAGAGAAAGGAATCTCACTTTTAAGATGGAACAAATCTCTCATAAAAGGCTTCACTCATATCTATGTTATCCTAAAAAATGGGTTGGTTTGGTGCAGTGGAGAAGGCTCTGTGCAATAGGAGCAGAGAAGACCAAGTCACAACTAACCATAGGTAAACTCCCATTCCCAGCCTGATTGCACATGGGCATCATTCCCAATCATCCCCCAGAAGGAAGGGAGTTAACCTCCAGGAAGATGGCTTCCCCAACACAGGCCAATGCTGCCTGTGCTGCCACATCCAAGGCTGTTTGCAACAGGCTCATTCATTTTCACTCTAGTACTCCAGGGAATCTCTGCAACTAAGTAAAACTTCCTTCCAAAAGCCCTGGAAAACTTTGCTGAGTTGATCTCACTTACTGGTTACTGGCACAAAAGCAGAATGGAATGATGAGCTCAATGACTATTGATAGCTCTGCTATGGGGAACCTGTTTCCATTTCTTCAGACTGGAGAAATTAAAACCAGTGCTCCCTTACATTCTCCCCACCGTGCTGCCTACAGGGCAGCTGCTAAAGGTGTAGGCATTCTATATGGGGCCCTGCTAGTGGCTCTTGTGTCTTAACTGCTTGGCTTTGCCAAAAAAAAAAAAAAAAAAAAAAAAAATTAAATTCCCCCAGCATCATTCTGCCAGGTCAACAATTGCTGCAGTTGCCATGGGACACTGTCTGATCTTGAATGAGCAAGGTGCCATCCTCTCAGTTATAAGAAACTCTGAATTAGAGAGTGGGAAAATGAGGAAGATTGAGACCCTGATAGGTAGTTTTAAGCCATGAAATATGAGGAAGGAGGAAGGAATGAGTCAAACAGATTTTCAAATTAACATCTAGCTCCTCTCACAAGTTCTCCTTTAAACCTTCATTTTAGAGTTATTCAGCACTACAGGGATAACTCTTGCTAGCAAAACAGGCTGTCATGCTTGTGCTTTCCTCAAGAAAAGCAGCTGAGCTGGAAACAAAGTTGAGTTCAGTCTTCAAACATTCACAAGTGAGACAACTGCCCAGACTTGATTTGGGTATTACAGCTGGGTTCCTTCAACAGCTCAACTTCCAGCCAGGACAGTCCTAGTTTGGACAACTTTTCTAAACTCTTTGTTAACACTGCTATTATTACTGTTTTCCTTTTTAATTTTCATAGTATCATAGTATCAGTCAGGGTTGGAAGGGACCACAAGGATCATCTAGTTCCAATCCCCTGCCATGGGCAGGGACACCCCACACTAGAGCAGGCTGGACAGAGCCTCATCCAGCCTGGGCTTAAACAGCTCCAGGGACAGGGCCTCAACCACCTCCCCGGGATAACCCATTCCAGGGCTTCACCACTCTCATGGGGAAGAACTTCTTCCTCACATCTAGCCTGAACCTCCCCACCTCCAGCTTCATTCCATTCCCCCTAGTCCAAATCCTTTCCCCCATTTGCTTGCAAATGGCTACAGTTCAAACCCAAAGTTCACAACCCTTGAACATTGTCCTGCGTCAGAGGGCAGCCATCCGGGTGAGGCAGTGAGAGCAGTCATGGGCCAGCGAGACAGCACTCCAAGGCCCTTGTTCTCCATGCCTGCCCCATGCTGAAAACTGCAAAACACCTATTTTTGTAGCAATGCTGCATGTTTAGTCAGACATTACCTTCCGTATAGGCCTTGATTCTACTTAACTGTTGGTGGTTTCAGAGATGTGAGGCAAGCAGAGTCAGTCTATAACGGTACAGATGGCCGCTTCCGTCGAATGCTTACACTGCCACAGGCAAGCATGGCGACAGGCAACCCTCAGGGTGCAAGCGGAGGGAGTCACTAATCAGAGAGCAAATGTAATTTTCAGAAGCATGGGCTTAAATTGGGTTACCTAGATCTTGAAAGGTAAACAGTAGGCTGACACAGAATAGTGAGGACATGAGTGGTAGGTAGGTGCAAGAAGGCACATGGGTACTCCTTCTGTAATTCCACGAACAAACATGGGTTTGAATACACTGTTACAACTGTGACTAAACCTGACCAGAACTACAGAAATGACAGGGCACTGCCCCAAGCTTGAGGATCCTCATTTGCAAGTGGAGTGAATCAGAAGACTCTATAAGAGACAAGTGCATTAGGGCTGGCTCCAGTACTGGTCAAAATACAGTCCAGAGAGTACAGCTGGACACTACAACTCCGCACTCTCTCATCTATCCCTCACCAGTTCTCTTGCAGCAGCCAAAGTCTGTATCACACCGCCTCTTCTAAACCTCCCCCTGCCAAACTGAGATGATTTTGTAGGAGAATAGAACAGAATAAACCAGGTTGGAAAAGACCTTCGAGATCATCAAGTCCAACCTATCACCCAACACCATCTAATCAACTAAACCATGGCACCAAGTACCTCATCCAGTCTCCTTTAAACACTTCCAGTGATGGTGACTCCACCACCTCCCTGGGCAGCACATTCCAATGGCCATCCACTCTGCGAGGAACTTCTTCCTAACACCCAGCCTAATCCTCCCCTGGCACAACTTGAGACTGTGTCCTCTTGTTCTGGTGCTGGTTGCCTGGGGGAAGAGAGCAACCCCCACCTGCCTACAACCTCCCTTCAGGTAGTTGTAGACAGCAATAAGGTCTCCCCGAGCCTCCTCTTCTCCAGACTAAACAACCCCAGCTCCCTCAGTCTCTCCTCATAGGGCTGTGCTCAAGGCCACCCCCAGCCTCATTGCCCTTCTCTGGACACATTCAAGAGTCTCAATGTCCTTCGTAAATTGAGGGGCCCAGAACTGGACACAGGACTCAAGGGGTGGCCTAACCAGTGCCGAGTACAGGGGCAGAATGACTTCCCTGCTCCTGCTGACCACACTACTCCTGGTACAGGCCAGGATGCCATTGGCCCTCTTGGCTGCCTGGGCACACTGCTGCCTCATGTTCAGCCTACTATCAACCAGCACCCCCAGGTCCCTCTATGCCTGGCTGCTCTCCAGCCACTCTGACCCCAGCCTGTAGCACTGCATGGGGTTGCTGTGGCCAATGTGTAGAACCTAGCACTTAGATGTGTTCAATCTTATTCCCTTGGACTCTGCCCATCTGTCCAGCCTGTCAAGGTGCCTCTGGAGAGCCCTTCTACCCTCTAACAGATCAACAGCTGCCCCCAGCTTGGTGTCATCTGCAAATTTACTGATGGACTCAATCAATACAAAGCACAAAACCAATGCTACTGCCGAAAAAAAAAAAAAGACGACTTTAAAAAGCTTCCTAGGCAGAAAACACCCAGATTCTGGTTCTTTACACTCAAAACACTCCAAATCTGAAAGAACTCCATTAAGTTTGTTTATTCCCAAAGCTACTAAGAGGAACCAGAATCTATTTGTATATAGATGCAGTCATGTTTGGGGTCATGATTTCATAGGTCTTGGTGTCAGAAATTATAGATAAAACAAAATCACTCCAGCACTCACTCAGATAGTGGATGGCCAAGGGATCAGGTCCAGCCAACATTTAGGATTTAGGGAGGGCAGGTCCTGACTGACCAACCTGATCTCCTTCTGTGATCAGGTGACTGCCTGGTGGATGTGGGGCAGGCTGTGGATGTAGTCTGCCTGGACTTCAGCAAGGCCTTTAACACCATCCCCCAAAGCAAACTCCTGGCCAAGCGGTCAGCCCCTGGCTTGGACAGCAGCACTCTGACCTGGGTTATGAACTGGCTGGAGGCGGAGCCCAGAGAGTGGTGGTGAATGGTGCCACATCCAGCTGGCAGCCAGGCACTAGCGGTATCCTCCAGGGATCAGTGCTGCACCCAATGGCCTTTAATACCTTCATTGATGATCTGGATGAGGGGACTGAGCAAATTGGCAGATGACACCAAGTTGGGAGCAGGTGTTGATCTGTTAGAGAGTAGAAGGGCTCTGCAGAGGGACCTTGACAGGCTTGGCAGATGGGCAGAGTCCAACAGGATGGCATTCAACAAATCCAAGAGCCAGGTGCTGCATATCAGCCACAGCAATCCCATGCAGAGCTACAGGCTGGGGTCAGAGTGGCTGGAGAGCGGCCAGGCAGAGAGGGACCTGGGGGTACTGGTTGATAGTAGGCTGAACATGAGCCTGCAGTGTGCCCAGGTGGCCAAGAAGGCCAATGGCATCCTGGCCTGCATTAGGAATAGTGTGGCCAGCAGGAGCAGGGAAAGTCATTCTGCCCCTGTACTCTGCACTGGTTAGGCCACACCTTGAGTCCTGTGTCCAGTTCTGGGCCCTTCAGTTTTAGAAGGACATTGAGACTCTTGAATGTGTCTAGAGAAGGGCAACAAGGCTGGGGAGAGGCCTCGAGCACAAGCCCTATGAGGAGAGGCTGAGGGAGCCGGGGTTGTTTAGCCTGGACAAGAGGATGCTCAGTGGAAACCACCTTGCTCTCTACAACTACCTGAAGGGAGCTTGTAGCCAGGAGGGAGTTGGTCTCCTCTCCCAGGCAACCAGCACCAGAACAAGAGGACACAGTCTCAAGCTGCACCAGGAGAGGTTCAGGCTTGATGTGAGGAGAAAGTTCTTCACAGAGAGAGTTGTTAGCCGTTGGAATGTGCTTCCCAGGGAGGTGGTGGAGTCACCGTCCCTGGAGGTGTTGAAGAGGGGATTGGATGTGGCACTTGGTGCCATGCTTTAGTAGTCATGAGGTCTTGGGTGACAGGTTGGACTTGATCTTTGAGGTCTCTTCCCACCTTTGTGATTCTGTGGATGGGGCCTGGTACGAAAGTGCCACCACTGAATTAGGGCCTTTAATCCTCCAACTTGCTCCTTGCCTTCCCAGACCACAGTGTATTACAAAACAAGACTGCTTCTGCAGTACAAGAGCCAAGGGAACAGTGCAGCTGCATGCTGTGACGTGTATCATCCTTTCCAGTAGCAAGAACTTTTACTGAAGTCTCACACTATCACTATGCTGTTAGTTTAAGAGGCCACTTAAGGTTTATAGCTTAGGGACAGAAACCACACACTCCAACACCATTTCTGGAAGTGTCACTTGCAAATAGATGTGCCACCTTCCAGTAAGCTTCCAGCAAACCTCCTACTCTCCTTCGACCACAAACACCCAGGGCAGCTTGGCCTCAGCTGGCAGTCACCTGCACAAAATGTACACCTTTTTTTGTGATTTTTGCTACTCATGGCTTTGCTGATGTGATAGTTATTATTAACTCATATTCATGTTTCATGGATTGTCTTAGAAGACCAGCATTCACTTGCTAACTTCCTCATCCTTTGTGGGAAGACAGCATTTTACATACATAGCTCAGAAGGGAAAACATAGTATCATAGTTCCAACAGTGGTCAAGTGTGAGGAAGCATGCATTCAGAAAAAAAGCAGCACCCTATGAAACAGTTGTTCTGCACAGAGATCCATTTAGGCTGCACCTTGAGTCCTGTGTCCAGTTCTGGGCCCCTCAGTTCAGGAAAGATGTTGAGTTGCTGGAATGTGTCCAGAGAGGGGCAACAAAGCTGGGGAGGGGTTTGCAACACAAGCCCTATGAGGAGAGGTTGACGGAGCAGGGGTTGTTTAGCCTGGAGAAGAGGAGGCTCAGGGGAGACCTTCTTGCTCTCTACAACTACCTGAAGGGAGGTTGTAGACAGGCAGAGGTTGGTCTCTTCTCCCAGGCAACCAGCACCAGAACAAGAGGACACAGTCTCAAGATGCACCAGGGGAAGTTCAGGCTGGAGGTGAGGAGAAAGTTCTACACAGAGAGAGTGATTGGCCATTGGAATGGGCAGAGTCACCATCATTGGAGGTGTTCAGGAGGAGACTTGATGGGGTGCTTGGTGCCATGGTTTAGTTGATTAGGTGGTGTTGTATGATAGGTTGGATGCGATGATCTTGAAGGTCTCTTCCAACCTGGTTTATTCTAAATTTGCAAAAGAAGTCAGCTCTGGCAGCTCATTGCATGAAGCCCTGCCCTTCCCCTGGCTCATGCCCTGCAGGAGCAGTGCTATGCAGCAGTGGTGACACCACAAAGCACAGCAGTCCAGAAAGATGAGGAGCCTGAAGGATTAAATACCTTCATTACAGTGGCCTCATCCATTTTGCATTAAGATGCAGTTACTTAACTCTGTCTGTAATTTACAGCCCATCTGCTGTGGAATCTCAGCTCTAAACAGATTGAAGGCAGAACTATATTATCACAGGCTGACAACATTCTCAGACATAGGAGGAAAACAGTGCAAGGGAAACCTAGTAGTGAAGAGGCACCTACAACATAGTTAGTATGTACAAGCATTACAGATAAGATTGAGGGACAGGAGGACTGAAGATGAATGCTCTCACCAGTGCCAGCCATTCCTGCTTTGGCCACAGGGATTTAAATCCACTCCTGATTCACACACTTTCTCCACTTGCCTAGCTGTGATGAGAAGAGGTCCTTTTGCACAGGCCAACTTCTCTGACAGTTTACAGCAGCTCCCCAGCACTGCATGGGTCCCATCCCCCACAGAAGAGCAGCTGAGAGCAGCTGGCATAAACAACACACCATATAGCAGGTTTTCCATTCCTTCCTCAAAAGGCCCTTCCCACTGCCATTGCCCTGAGATAGTTCATTAGCTGAGGAGAAGTTACCTCTGTTGGGAGATCTCACTCCACACTCACCTCTGCACAGCTATAAAGAACTCCAGCCAGATTCACAAATACAAGGAACAATGCCTTACAGTCAGGCTGGAAAATGCATCTGAAGCGCATGAGACATTTCAGGCTTCTCCTCCCCTAGAAATCCCACATTAACCCCTCTGAGTGCAAGCAGATGTGAGCTGCTTCATGTCTATGGATTTACACCCAACTTCTTATGTTTTATTACAGAGCAAGCCAGTAATTCAAGGTAGTCTTCCCAAGACCAGATCTTTGATCCTTCTGCAAGGCATTTTTAAGTCAAAGTAGGGCTATGTTTAAAGTTGCAATGGCTTGCTGCACCAGATCCTTTCCTGGTAGGTATTGTGTAATTCCAAGTGGTTCCTAGTTGGAAGAATCTGGCCAAAGCAGTGGCCTCTTCACTCCACACATAGAGGGATGGGCTGGAGATGAGTGGCAAGAGAGGTTCTAAAACAACAGGCAATCCTTCAGCAATGTGTAGTTAAGGTGTGAAATTGTCAGATATTCTGGATACAAAGACCCTACATAGATTTCGTGGAGGAAGAGGGCAAGTTTAGGTAAAAACTTCCCTGGACTACTAATGCACAGACAGCAGTTCAGTCTCAAGAAGTTCTCAAGGCCAAAATAGGAGCTTTACTTCATCCCCCCAAGTGCTCACCTCCAGCACATGCAGAAGACAAGATCCCGGGGGGAACAAACTCTAGGTCTAACACAGGATGAGTGAACTTTAGAGCCATTCATGGAGATAGGCCACACAAAACATTAATTTACTTGGAATGTCACAGCACAAGGGGATGCACAGAACAAAACCCAACAATGTTTGCGCAGATCAAACTCACCTTACCCACCACAGATAGCTACTGTAAGTGTCCAAGCAATCAGTGCCATCACATACCATTTGAGGAGCAAGAGAGGGGAAAAGTTGCATCACCCTGCAGCCCTTTTCAACGTATCAGAGGGGCATCCCAAGAACATCTTGCTCTGTGTGAGCCAGAATAAAGGGTTTTTTATGAACAAAAGTATAAAAATGGAAGCTGCTAATTTTTTAACCCTCTAAATTATTTTACTTACATAGAATTAACCAGATTGGAAGAGACCTTTGAGATCGTCAAGGCCAACCTATCACCCAACACCAACATCAACTAAACCATGGCAACAAGCACCCCATTGAGACTCTTCCTAAACACCTCCAGTGATGGTGACTCCACCACCTCCCTGGGCAGCACATTCCAAGGGCCAATCTCTCTTTCTGGGAAGAACTTCTTCCTAACATCCAACCTAAACCTCTGCTGGAACAGCTTGAGACTGTGTCCTCTTGTTCTGGTGCTGCTTGTCTGGGAGAAGAGACCAACCCTCACCTGGCTACAAGCTCCTTTCAGGTAGTTGGAGACAGCAAGAAGGTCTGCCCTGAGCCTCCTCTTCTCCAGACTAAGCAACCCCAGCTCCCTCAGCCTCTCCTCATAGGGCTTGTGCTCGAGGCCTCTCCCCAGCCTCATTGCCCTTCTCTGGACACGTTCAATTGAGCATGATGCATATACTGAGCTACCCTACAAGCCATGGCAGGAAGGGCATTATAACAGATACAAAAAGCAAGAACATACTTAGAGAGGGGAGAAGTGCCTAGACGCACCCTAAGCTGTTCACCCACAATGGGTGACCAAGCTGGACTAGAAGAATCTTTGTTTGATCTGTGCTTCACCTGTGTGCTCTGCTGCTACAGCCTGGGCAGGCCTGTGCCCAGATTGGCATAGACACAGCTCTTCATAGGTCACATTGGGCCATGTGTCCTTTACATCAACTTCTAGGCCTGGGTCACAGCAGAGTTCACAGTGCACAGGGAATGCTTTCTGTGCAGATAAAGGTCACAACTAATTGGCTTTTCTCTAAATCCTTGCCTGGGTGTTCATGCTGAGCAGTTGTGGGTGGTGCTGATGCCTATTCAAAAACAGCTTAGCTGGCTGCTTGCTGGTCAACAGTGGTGTGAGGACAAACAGGCCCTGCCTACACCCACGTACCACAGTCACTGCAGCAGAAAAAGCCCCCAGTGCAAGCACACCTGTGATGCTGGTTGCTAGGAAGAGCAGGGTCACCCAGAAAGCCAAACTGGGGTCCAGTTCTGGGCCCCTCAGTTTAAGAAGGACATCGAGACACTTGAACATGTCCAGAGAAGGGCAACAAGGCTCATTGCTCTCTACAACTACCTGAAGGGTGGTTGTAGCCAGGAAGGGGTTGGCCTCTTCTCTCTAGCAACCAGCACCAGAACAAGGGGACACAGTCTCAAGCTGCACCAGGGGAAGTTTAGGCTGGAGGTGAGGAGAAAGTTCTTCACAGAAAGAGTGATTGCCCATTGGAGTGGGCTGCCCAGGGAGGTGGTGGAGTCACCATCCCTGGAGGTGTTCAAGAGGGGATGGGACGTGGCATTTGGTGCCATGGTCTAGTCATGGGGTCTTGAGTGACAGGTTGGACTCAATCTTCGAGGTCTCTTCCAACCTTAGTGATACTGTGATACTGTAAATCCCACTGAACAGAAAAGGGACTACAGAAAAACATGTGGGAAAAAGAGAGGTAAGAGTGTATTTCCCACAAAGGGAACATAGCCCTTGGTTCCAGTACTGAGGTGTCCCAGCAACACTTCCGTGACACCAAGCATATTCAAGGAACAGAGAGCAACTGGCACGCTACAGCAGAGTGCTAACTCTGCCCGTTCACCACTCCACAGAGATGTACTAAGTAGATGAGAGTCTTGCTTTTTACTTAAAAGGTGAACCTGCTGTTTTGCAAAATTTATGATTTTAAAAAATCATGACCTGAGTCTGCTTTCTATTTTCAGATAAAATATAAGCTGTTTTCCTGGTTAGGATAACTTTTAGCATCCCAAACAGTGCAACAAATTCAGGAACTCTAAGGCTGTGCATAACAGCAGGAAGTTAAACAGAACGGCACTGTCCAGCAAAGCAAAAATTAATTCACCTGTTTTCATGCAATGAAGAAGTTGAATGTATTTCACAAAATGTGTAACACTTTCAGAATTAGATTTTTTTTTGTTGAAATAAAAATCAGGAGTTGGGAAATACAAGCAAAATGGGCCTTCCTGATTGTGGTGGAATAGCATGGCAGAATGCCATCTGGGGGGTGGCAGGAGCTAAAAGCCTGAAGAAGGTTCTGTGAATGACTATTAGCTTTGTATCTGGAGTGGACCAGACAGGCAGAGGTTGGTCTCCTCTCCCAGGCAACCAGCACCAGAACAAGAGGACACAGTCTCAAGCTGTGCCAGGGGAGGTTTAGGCTGGCAGTTAGGAAGAAGTTCTTCACAGAAAGTGATTGCCCATTGGAATGGGCTGCCTGAGGAGGTGGTGGAGTCACCATCACTGGAGGTGTTCAGGAGGAAACTTGATAGGGTGCTTGGTTGCATGGTTTAGTTGATTAGGTGGTGCTGGATGATATATTGGATGCAATGATCTGGAAGATCTCTTCCAACCTGGTCTATTCTATTCGCACCACCAGGGGAGGTGGTAGAGTCACCATCACTGGAGGTGTTTAAGAAGAGACTGGATGGGGTGCTGGTGCCATGGTTTAGTTGATTAGATGGTGTTGGGTGATAGGTTGGACTTGATGATCTCTAAGGTCTCTTCCAAGCTGGTTTATTCTATTCTAAAAGTACAAGATTTCTTCATAACACTGGGGAGAGTGAATTTTTTCCAATCTATCACATATTTCCCTATCAGAAAGAAGGCCATAGAATCATGAAATCAATATGGTTGGAAAGGACCTTAAAAATTATCAAGTCCAACCTGTCACCCAACACCTCATGACTACTAAACCATGGCACTAAGTGCCACATCCAATCCCTTATTTAACACCTCTAGGGACAGTGACTCCACCACCTCCCTGGGCAGTACATTCCAATGCCTAACAATTCTCTCTGGGAAGAACTTTCTCCTCACCTCCAGCCTAAGCTTCCCCTGGTACAGTGAGACTGTGTCCTCCAGGCCATCTGAGAGGGTGTCTCACTGAACTATCCCAACATCAATAAACTTCCCATTACACTGCATTTGCAGAAGTCCCACTCTCTGGAATTCAGTCATTACAGGAGATTATCAGTGCTGGATGCTTGCACAGGAAACATGACAGCCCTTGAGTCAGACCTTGGAAGCCAAGTAGAAAAAATTGTAAACCTATTATTTCACAATGCCCCAGGCAGAAGTCTCAAAAACTCAGGGTTTTCAAGTGGCTGGAATGGCCTATTCTATTCTTTGCCTTGGCTAAGTATCTATCTCAGCATCTCTAATGCACTAACATAGTTTTAGTCCAAATTATCATAAGCATAGCTTTAAACATATTCATAGGTATTCCAACAAGCAAAACTGTACTGACATTTATGCAAGTGCCTGCGCCCTCCTGAATGAGATTAAGACAAACCAGAAGCATCTAACATTACCAGGTATCTCAAAGGTCTTTTCCAGTCTGGTTAATTCTATCCCTTACTAGTAGTACTAAATAGGAAGAAAAGCAAAGTTCAATGTAGAAGAGATTCCTCTAGCTCTAGAAAAATGAACTTGTTTGGTAGGATGAACTTGAAGAAAAAACCAAAACCAAACATGAAGGACAGAAAACCTTCAGACATCACAGGAGACAAAGATAATTTTTCACTGTGCCAAGCTGTCTACATTCTGCCTGAAGACCAGCGGCTGGCTGACCACATGACAAGCAGCCAGCCCAAAGAAAGAAGGAAATTAATCCATCCTCATTTATACAAAGCAAGAGCTCTCACACAGGTCTTTGAAAGCATGCCCACTGTGCATCAGTAGTAACAATAATACTTCACTCTTCAGTTTGGAGGAGAAAAAAACAAAACAAAACAAAACATACTACTCATGGTTCTGCAGAATAACCAGCTACTACAAAGGCAATGAGTAAGAATCCACTGCCAGCATAACTGAGGCTCCCTTTGCACAGACAGCTGAACTCCCTTCATCTAGCAAAGACAGGGATGATTAGTCAATTTAAGAGGTCCAGCCAGTCAGCCCCAAGTCTCACAGCTGATTCCAGATGCAGATGCCAACAGAAAATAACTGACATGACTAGCTGGTCCTCAGCACTATGCATACACACACATACAAGCTGCAAGGGTATGTAAAGAGAGCAGACAGTGGGTTTGTTGGTGCCTTGCCCCCTTGTAATGAAGCACAAATGCAAAAATTAAGTAGCAGAGAAGTGTGGTTCTCAGATTCACATAGGATTTCATTTCATTGATCAACATAAGGAAATGAGAAACATGTATTCATTACCTCTGCCCAGGACAAAAAGCAATATGCCAAGTGCACAGGTAATTTAACAACTTTTACAGATAAGAACAACAATTGAATTCCCTCCAAAGCTGTTTGTGTCAACAGCAAAGCTGGAATGGAATTGCCACTAAGAGCTTCATTTCCTTCAGCTACATGTTCTAGCCAGTTAATTTTTTAACACACTACAATCCAACAGTTACATTCTGATAACACCCAGAGCCGTTAATTATGGGCTTAGTTTGACTGGCAATGCTCAGACCTGTTCCAAGCAGATGCTCCCTGCCCCAAAAAGCTTCCTTGCAAGCAAAGCTTAGAAAATAGACACCTACACTTTAACCACTACACAAATATGCAAGGGCACAAGAGTTGAAAAGGGATTTGGAAGAAATGAATGTGTGAGAGACACCCCTACCCCACGCTGCAGGGATGAACATGGTATTTCATTTGTAGAAAGCTTGCCAAGTCAGTTGGAGGCTACTTCTAAAGGCTCAATATCAGTACTCCATCACATAAACCCACATGCAACCCCAAGATATGCATTTTTAAAAGCTCCCTCAACATTCTGTCTTACTGTTCAAGAAAGGCTTCTCAGAGTTACTTGTCCAAAACTATAAAGGAATTAAACTGTACTAGACTGCAATACTAGACAGCTAATGAAAAAATTCAGGTCTTGAGTTACAGGCCTCACTCACTTTCCCTGTTTGAAGGATTTCACTGCAGTATGGAACAAACCCCTGTTACCACCCTTCCCTCCTGCTCCACAAAGTCCACTCAGTTACAGAGCCAGCTGCTAGCTGTTATCAAAGATCAGCCCTAACCTGTAAGGTCAGATCTGCTTTTGGCTCTCCATTTCTAACTGCCTGCCAAAAACTAGAGGTTTCTGAAACCTCTAGCCTCTAGCAAGTAACAGACTGCTGAAGCAAGATGAGGAACAGCAGACTGAGACACAAAGCTCCAATTCACAGTATTTTCTTGGATTTTGCCACAGCAGTTGAAGAACTATAAACCAATGGTCTGGGCTAGGAAGTGCAACAACTCAGGAGTGGACACACTGCCACCTAGCCACCCCCACTACAGGGGTATGAGCGTCGAGTGGAGACACAGCACAAACCAACCTTCTAAGATTAAGGGTTCAAATTTGAACCCAAACTACCCCACTTCACAGCCCAGCCACACTTACCAGCAGTTTTTGGTAGGACACACTAACCCAACAGCAGGCAAAGCGTCAGTCAGTCAATCCCTCTCCTCCCATTAATGGCAACTTCTGGTGGAAAGGCAATAAAGGGACACTAACTTCCTCAACACCACCAGCACAAACCAGCAGCCCTCTTGAGTCAGAGCCCTCTGAGTAGCCTTAGCTGTCTGTCTAAAGACCAGTTTCAGCAGGGGAAAAAAGGAAAGTTCATTACATCACCACCCAAAGCTTGCATATTGCCTAGTTTCACTTACAGGAGGCAATAGCAACCTCTCAGCTTCTCCAAGCAAAGGCAGACTAGGAAGACCTATCACAGTGACACGACATTTGGACACATGGTACCAAAATGAGATCTTTAGAGTATGCAGAAGTTTAATTGTGAGAAGATTCCCAAAGCTTGGATGACAATTCAACAAAAATAATCTCCCAAGGTTACAGAAATGAGTTTACAGTTTACCCAAGGACAGTCTCCCATGTCTTTGCCTAATGGCAGTACTACTGCAGGCTAGAAACACAAGAGTAGCTTGCTTTCCCTTCAATTTGGGAATTTCCAACGAAGGTCATGAAGTGCAAAAGTAATGAAGGAGAAACACAGCTAAGCAAAGCCTTTAAAGCTTTGAAAGTTCTTCTTTGGTGTGATCACAGGATCACCCCCGATCACCAAGGTTAGGAGAGACCTCAAAGATCATCAAGTCCAACCTGTCACCCAACACCTCATGACTACTAAACCATGGAACCAAGTGCCACATCCAATCCCCTCTTGAACACCTCCAGGGATGGGTTGCAGATCAGTTTAGTTTTTATTCTATCAAAATTAGTGGCCCATTCTCCACCCAAACTAATATAGACCCGATTTTATGCTCACATCTGACTATCTTTTCACTAGGTTTCAATGACAGCAGACTGGACATTTTGAGTAACACACATGCCATCATACATGCCAGAATACACACAGATGCAGACCCATGTGAGGAAATTGAGAAGGCAGAAACCCAGCCTGCACCTGGTAGCCTCACATCATCTGAGGGCAGTATAGGGAAATGGTAAAGGAAATTTGACCTCATCACATGGTCCATGCCACAGGAAGCGCCTCACCAACTCACCACTTTTGACACCTATCTCAAGTCTATACCTTCAAGGAGATCTGGCCCAATACCTAAGACAGAGAGAGCACCACACACTCTGTTAAGCAATTAGTATGCTGGTACAAGGCTTAACTAAGACCAGGCAGCTGCACATGGTCCCCAAAGGCCTACAAAATGTATATAAACCCAGAGTTTGAAAGTCTGGCTTTCTGCCCATACACATGTATACCAGTCATTGTACCACTCATTTCAGTTGGCTGCAATGATACCTCTGATGTTCTATGCATTAGTCTTTCAAGAAACAGTTTTAGGTCTCTCTGTTGAGCCTGTAGAAATGCAGACCACCTGTTTGCAGCACAAAATCTTGGCACTAATATGAACAAAATGGCTGCAGATACCCACTACTGGTGGTTGTCCTGCATGCATCCAACCCTCCTGAAGGCTGTATATACCCCTGAAAGCTCCTTCCAATGGTTGTGAGAGTTTCACAAGATGAAGCTCCAAGAGACAAAGCTAAAAGCAAGCGATCACCACCACAAGGCCCAGAAACACAGTGTGCAAAAGAGCTCCCCACTGTCTCTGCAGAGGTATTCTGCACTGAATTGGTCCACTACAAACTAAAGTGCTGCCCTTATTTCAAAAATAGAACCTAATCTTCCCCCAAAAGTCTCAGAATGTGCAATCCCTGCAGGAATAAGTACACAGACACAGCAAACTTTGAGGAAATACCAGCACTTTTCTAACAAAACTGCCATCAGGCTGCCCAGGGTGACTGCAGAAGTGCAGCCACACGGCAATCTGCCTCTGTAACACATACAAAAGGCTTCACTAGAGTCTGGTATACGGATCCCCAGCCCCCAACAGGGGCTGCTGCTTTTCCCCAGATCCTTTATTTGATTTGGGGCCAGGAGCTGCACGTTCTGCAGTATTGATGCCAATCCAGGGTAATTCTGCTGATTTCAGGAGTATCCCTTGGTTCAAAACACTTTCACCAAAACAGGATCTGGTAATTCCTTGCAACTCAGTCATGACTCCATTTTTATCCTGTTGCATGTGGCTCAAAAAAAATCTTCCCTGCATTTAGCAGAAAGGGTTTAGAGATTCCCGAGTCTGTGATTTTTGTTTTTCTTTTGAGCATTAAGAAAGGGTGTAGGCAGAATCTGGAGAGCCATGGGTAAACGCAGAGAGCCAAACTGCAAACCTCAGCTTGGATTCCAGCCTTCAGGACCAGAAGGGACAGAAATGCAAATAAGAAACTGAAAAGCTTTTTAGGCAAATCATGTTTTTACAGCACCTAACACAGTGGGTTCTAGCCTGGCAAGGACTGAGTAGGGCTACCGATTGCACATACAAAGGTAACTAGACAGGCAAATGCCCATGTAGTTAAGCATAAACCCCGTTAAAAGTAAACGCTTCTAAAGAACAAACAGATACATCTACCTTTATTCACCTTTCTGTATCCACCTACTGAATTGTGCTGGTTAACTCCGAAAATAAAGGAATAAGACTTTAGTAACAGGAATACAGCCTAGGCCAGTTCCTACTGAGCACACTGGGTGAGAGGAAACTGGCCCAGCATAATAAACACTGCAAGTTACTAGCTTCTCAAGGCCCCGTTACAAGTTACCTGCGGGGTGCAAAAAAAACCGAAGCATAAAACAGCTGCTCTTACCTTTAGCTGGAAAGGTTGAATTTCGTTCAAACTCTGGTTCCTAAGCTTTTTTGTGAGGATCTTCAGCATGGTACAAATCCGAGGAGACAAGAAAGGGTTAAGCATACACACACGCACGCATCTACATCTGCCGAGCCACTGCCGCTACGCTTGGAGGAGCTCCACAGAGCTTGCATCCAGCACCCCCAGGTACACGGCAGCTGCGCGGTCTGGCGGGGAACTCCGGACAAGCCGCTTTCAGATGTGCCCCTCTTTCCTCCGCCACCGTACTCTGTCTTACAGTCCACCGCGGCAGAAGGAAAAGGGAATCCTTTTCCCAAGCCTAAGGAATAAACACCAAACTTCCTTCGTTTTCCATCCCCTCCCCGGCTATGCTTCGGAAAGGAGGGAAGTATCAGCTGGCAGCGTGCTACAAGGGACAAGACACATTCTGCGTAGCACGTTTGTTGCGGGGCGGCAGGGCGCCTTAGCCCATGGTACCGCTGACCGCAGACTCGCTCAGCCCGGCCGCCGGCGGCCCCAGGAGGGCACCGCCACCCCGTGCCCCTGATCGCGACGGGAAACTTGTAACAAACGGCGCGGCAGCCGCGGCGCCCATTGGCGGGACGGGGCGGGACGGGGTGGGGCCTCTGCTTAAAGGGGCCGTGCGCTCTCGCTCCCTCTCTGCAGCCCGAAGGTCCCTGGGGAGTCGGGGAGGGCGCGTTGCGGGGGCACAGGCGGCCTTGCACAGGCGGCGTTCCCTGGGCCCCTGACCCGGGCAGGCTCTGACCAGGATGCACCAGACGGATAGATGTATGCGCAGCACCGCATCCTGGCTCAGAGCCTGCCCACCCCAGGAGGGTAACAGGCTGCCCTGACCCATCTGTCCAGTCCCCTGCTTCAGAGCACGGACTCGTAGGGAAGACTCGTGCACCCTATCTCGAGTCCGTGGAGCTACCTAGGGAGCTTGCAAAGGGCCTGCAGCAGCAGGGAAACACCACTGCCTTTTGTCACAGCAAATGCAAGAGCTGGGCCAGGATGGCACCGGGTCCTGCTGCACCAGCTGCTCTCAGGCATCAGCACAGTGCTCTACTTCCATGGCCGTCCTCCAGCACCTCCCTCGCAAAACAGCCAGGAAAGTTATCAGGGACTGACTGATACACTTAAAGCCACTCCAAACCCAAAGGAAGCCACTGACACGTTTGCCAGCATTAACAACAAAGGGCTTTCAGCCTCTGCCAACTCCACACCAATGCCCCATGTCTAGGTGAAAGGTCCTTTTTGCCCATTACCAGTCTCTTGGGGTCAAGAGCCTTTTGTCCCAACCTTCCTCCTGGGATGTGCTGGGAACGTTGAGGGGTCTCCGCTTGTGTACAAATTTCAGGGGAACACAGGCTGGTTAACGTATTGGTTCCTTGTTCTCAGCCAGCATGCCTGTAACAAGATAAGGAAAGAGCTCTCCTGAAATGCTGACTACAGAAAAGGAAGAGAAATCTTTGCTGCAGGGGAAAGGGCTACAGTTCATCTCCAGTTAGCCAAGTATTTTTTCTTGAAGGGGTACATAGGCACAAAGTCTGAGCAAGAAAACAGCCTATCTGTTTTTCAGATAGTGTCTTCTTAGAAAATGCCTGCAGCAGGAAACTATCTCATCTGGTAAATCATACTTGCTCCGTAAGTTTTGCATTCACACTGTAGGCATACTTCACCAATGTTCCCCCACCCCAGCTCACACTGAATTGAAATCACCATCCAATCTTAGGACTCTAAGCCACCACAGGTTGTTTCCTTTGTTGCATGAACAAAGTAAAGCAGGGAATAGAAGATCGCGACTCCAGGGTCCTGCCTCCAACAGGAGAGTAAAATGCCAGATGAAAGCTGAAACCATCCATACAGATATGCAGTAATGTATCTAATGTTAGGTAAGAATTACCTAATCCTAAACCAATATTCAAGGTATATCCCAAAGCCCAGCAACTGAGAACTTGTTATCATTTTTTTTACCCTCATGAATGTCACTTAAGAAGATTCTTCTTTTTTTCCCCTCATATAAAGCCAAATTCCCAGACCATTATTCATTCCTTATTCATGCAATGGAGCCACTGTCTTTCCTTGTAATGGTCTGTAAGATATGACCCATAAATCACAGCCAACTTAAACTACTGGAAGTGATTCCTTTCCTGTATTCATGCTCTCTGGGTTCACATATTGGGACAGGAACATGCCAGGGCCCAGTTGTTTGTCTCAGGACAGATGAAGCTGAAAAAGCTCCCTAAACCAGAAAAGCAGAACCTGCCATCCCACTTGCAATACTCACAGCCCCTACCTGAATTCACACCACCCTGTTGTGGCCCAGAACAGCAGCAGTGGCCACAGCCTGGCAGTGGGTTCGTTCGAGACTACCTAATCTGCTCCAGGGCCAGTGCTGCCCACAGCAAGCAGCAAAAGCAAGTGCCAACAAGGCTATGTCATGGCCCTTGTCATGCAACAGAAACATACTGTAATTCTGTGCATTAATTCTGCCTCTTCAACCTTTGCCTACATGTGTGTCAGAAGACAGTTGCAGAGCAGCTATTTCTTTCCTGCTATTTCTGTTTAAGGAGTGAAACGGAGATCTCTAACCCTTCTCAAAGGAGTTAAAGAAAAAACACTCCACACAGGATTGGATAGAATTGGGAAGTTTTAAATGGAAATGCTCTTTGTGACTACATACTACAGTGCAAAGCATATAAAATACACGAATCCATAATGCATACTACATAGCAAGAAAAACCTTCTCCCCAAGTCATGCCTTAATACCCAAGTCTAAGTACTCTTTTCTTACCTCCACACCCCACCTTTTATTGGGGGCCAGGATTATGTAGATAAAATTAGCCAAACTGCTCAAGGCCACAGATAGGCCCAAAATCCTCTCCCAGGATAAAAGCTCACGTGTTCCCAGGAGCAGAGAGAAGGGAGAAAGAGGAAGAGCTGGCCATACAGCCAGCTTATAAAGAGATAGCAGAATTATGGGGTAGGATAATAATTTACACTTTCCAGTCCAGTCCTGGACCTTTCTGGTCCTCCTGATGGTCCTCAACTCTGTGGTTCTTAAAGGTAGCCTGCCTCAAACTGTGACACCTGCTTTGTATTTCATATAACCAGAATAGCCAGGAACACCAATGTCAAGTGCACCCAGGTCTTTTGGGTTCACATTATACACACCTGCTCCCACAGTTTCCTCAGACTGCATAGCCATGACCATCTGTTCCAACAAGCTTAGGAGAAACTCTCACTCCCAGGTTCCTCCCTAGATAACCTTTCACCTCACACTGGTAAATACTGTGGCCTCTCTCTCTCTTGCTTCACAGCTGCAATGCCAGCAGCAACTGGCAGATTACAAGCTCTCCACTGACCAGCAGCATTCAGCATCTCCTCTGAATGAGGCACAGTGACATTCTGCTGCAGCCAGCAACAAGCAGTTTAGCAGACTTCAAGAGCAAAAGAAGTCCTTATAGAAAACAGAGCTGTAACCTGCAGATGCAACTCTTGTCCTATGTGATCCTTGCCCCAAGGGCCAGATTTTACATGTTAGATGGGTTCCCAGTAGACGACAAGTCACACTGCTGCATCATAGACTAGAAAGAAAGCTTCCTGAGAGATCTGGAGGTGTTGCCCTTCCACGCATAAACAGGTTGCAGAACACTACCAAGTAACTTCTATCCAAGGATAGCAAAATATCTTCCAGGGTAAGAAAGAGTATTATTTCCAAAGAAAAAAGCAAGGCAGATTACTTGAGTTTCTGAAGGTCACTGAAGAAAGCTGTGTAAGATCCAAGAACAGAAGTGGTATCTTCTGGCCTCTAGCTGTATGCTCCCAGACTGTAATCTAGCCTGTTACGAGATCACACTGCTGGAGCAATGCAAGCTCAGTGGTTTGACTTCCCAAGCATCTAAAATGATCACTTTGCTTTGGTTTTGGTTCATGGGGCTCTCACCCTGGGGTTTTGATCTGCCCACTGGGGTCATACCAAATCCAAATCTCAAAGCTATTCCAAGTTTCCCTTGGTGACATGACAAAAACATGAAAAATGCATCACATAACACTTAATGTAAGCCCATACACCTGCTCCAGCATTACTGGAAGATCTCTTTCAATTCCTTATGGTCAGATTAGAAACGGAAGGGAGACAACTGCCAAGTTTTCCCTGCAAGAACACATGGCCTTGTGGTAACATGGAGGGTAGGGGCTGTGAGCTGATCCAGGATCCTGGTTCACTCCCACAATACCCACATATTCCTTTCTGCTGCTGCCATGGGGAAGACATCCCTGGAGAACTGCCTTAGCTCCTGGTGGACCTCAGAAACTGAGGGAATCCTGGCCAAACAGTACAGGCAGGAGAAGTGAAGATAATGCAGCAAGGATTAGTTCAATACAGATTCCTCCCGACCTGTGTTTCCTGTTGTGCTCAGAAGACAATCTAATACCTTCTGCAGTTTAGCCTGCCCAGTGTACCACTGACACTGCAGGATGCAAGAACAGGAATGTGTGTGGGTGCAGAAGGCCCCAGTAGGCAGGCCCGGCCAAGCCTTCTCATAAGGAAAGAGATGCTATTTTCACCCTTTGAAGTCACACAGGGATTTGCTCGGCCCACCTCCAAAACTGCTCTTCAACCTCCCTTTCTCGCTGTAAGATCGTGCTGCGTCTGTCCAGACGCTGAACATCCCGATGTTGAAGGCAAAAGGGACAGAGAAGAGGTTCAAGTGCCATCTATTGGGAATCTCCCCTCATTACACCAAGGGAGACGACCTAGAAAACCCCCATCCACTCCCTCTCATTTGTAACCCTAACTGGGTGATGACTGAGACAGACACTGAAGCTACTGCCAGTGCTAGGCAGGGAAGGAGCACCTGTACGCTAAAAGAGAATAGGAAAGCAGAGGTAGGATGAAAGTTTGGAGGGAGATGTGGGCCCAAAGTCAGGCACAGCATGAGTAGTGCCACAGAGTTGGGCCATCCACTGTCTCACAGTTCAATGAGAATTGTTCCCAGAACAGCATGACTGACAAAACAGGCAAAGGGCACCAAGCTCTATCCCTAAGCCAGCCACCATGGGTCATTTCTTGTCTCAGTGTGTGAACTGCTGAGCTCATGGGCTCCTCCAAACAGAATAATCTCAGACTTTGTGCTATGAAGGTCTCTTCCAACCTGGTCTATTCTATTCTATTCTATTCTATTCTATTCTATTCTATTCTATTCTATTCTATTCTAGGCTAGGCTAGGCTAGGCTAGGCTAGGCTAGGCTAGGCTAGACTATTCTATGCTATTCTATGCCATTCTGTGCTGTTCTATGTCTGCCCTAAGACAGACCAACTAGGGGTGAGTCCCCACCACAGAAACACCATGACCCAGCTGCAGTGCACACAAGTGCTTTCCAAGCTCTGGATGTGTGATCTCTTTACCATGAGTGTAGAGCAGGCAGTTGTGAAACATCCAACATGAGGCTACAGAGAAGCCCTTCACTAAGGCTGCAGGCAAAGGTGAGAACTGACCACTGATGTCTTGATGGTTACAAACTTCCCCAGAACTGAGCCAGCTTCTGTCATGAAAACACTTCAGACATTCAAATAGCATGAGATCAGAGATGGCCAAGGCTGACACCTATCTGTTGTCTTCCAGATACACTTGGTTTTAAGCACATCTGCACGACAAACTACCTAGAATACATGGTTTTACAGATGCAGTTTTCAGCTGCCAACAAAAAAAAAAAAAAAAAAAGGAGGAAAAGAAGCAGAAAAGAAATTGAAGAAAATGGTGTTCAAAAATTGCTGATCCCTACTATTTGATAGGGAAACAACGACCATGCCAGCACAGGCCACGTGACAGCAGTAAGGAGAAGAGATGATCTACTTAACAGCACTGCTGGGCAGCCCCATCTGTTATAACTCTCTTGCTGCTCATTCCCTCTCCACAGATTGCTAGGGTCAGTTGTAAAGTCAGTGTAAGACCCAAGACCCAAGGAGAACAGGCTTGTCATGGCTGTTTATACTGTGCTTCTCTGTCTGGTACTGCAGACATTTGTTCCTCTGCAAATGGGCCTGCAAAGGACCTGCTGACACCCCTTGGTAATGGGCTGCTTGAACAGCACTCACAGGGCAAACAGTTTAGCTTGGCCAGCCAGAAGCTGCAGGGTAATGGGGCAGTCTGGTTCCTCAGAAAGGCAAACAAAAAGAAACAATAATTTCTGGCTTAGATAACTTATTCCCTCTAAACCCTGTAGAATAGAAATCATCTCACCTGGCTAAAGGACCTCTGACCTTTCTTCCTTTAAATACGGCAACTCATACACTTAACTTCCTTTCCAAGCTCCTTCATGATAATAGTCCTCTGGGATCACACAGTGGTTCTGAGCCCTGCCCCTGCCATGTAGATAGCCAGCAGCAGTCAGTCCAAAGATAAAAGAAACATCCAGTCTATGCATCCTACCCCCACAGAGATGGCAAATTAACTCATCAGCTGCCTCAGACTTGAGGTCTTTAGGTCAAAGACAAGAAATCTCAAACTACTCTGCTGAGAAGGACAGCATGAGAGAGAAAGGGCCTGGGTTCCTACAAAAAGAGAAACTTCTTAAGCAAAAGTGCTAGGAAATGAATATACTGTCTCTGCAGAGGAAAGTAGAAAATATTATTGTGGTTGTTAGACTGATGGGGAGAAATTCCTTTCTGGAACTTCCTGTCTGCCCAGACAGCCTCTGGGCTTATCCCAAGTGTATAAATAAAACACAGCTTTCAATACTGAAGAAGTTTCCCAGTTGGGAAACACAACTAGATCTGTACTGGTGAGCAGTTTCAGGGCTTCCAAGGAAAGCGCAAAAAAAGAGCCAGGTTAATATCACCAGGAAAGAAATTCCATGAAGAATTTCCAGGAGGTGCAAGTTTGAACTTGCTGTCTTGCAGCTCATCCCTATCATAGGAATGGTGCACGGATGAGGAAAGCAACAGTCAGGCCACATCCATAATGTACCCTGGCTTGGCAAACCCGGGGGACTCGGGGCCACTCCTGGTCACTGCCAGCCCAACCAGACCTCTCAAATTACCATCAGATGATCAGAAAACACCAGCCAGACACTGGTGGTGTTTCACTGAACCCCTAGGACTCCTGCCAGCCTATCATCTCCAGCTGCTGCCAGGTTCCATTTCATCAGTGGGAAGGATAGCTCGGGGTCCACTGAAATCAGTGTGTAAACCTGTGCTACTGAGCTGCGCTTAGCATGGGAGGGAGGCTGAGGAGAGGAGCAAGAGTACTGCCTAAGGCTTCTGCAGGAGTGACAGCACAAGAGAATCCTCAGAAAAAGGCTTGGAGGTAAAATATACAGGCCTTAAAACAACTGTAGAACTCAAACTGTCTGAGGGTTTGTGGCTATAAACCATCTGGAAATCAACCAAAGGGATTGAAGCATCCAGTAAAACTGCACTTGCAAGAACAGGACAAGAGAAACTGTCTTTACAAATCTCTGCCTCAAAAGATCAGATTGCTAGACTGGCCAAGGAAGCAGCAGTCTCAGAAGATTCTTTAATCAGAATACATTATAACCATGTCATTTGCTCCTTGCTTCCTGAACTCTGTGATGCACGTTGAATCTGTACATCTCTCTTGGCTCTTCTACAGGCCAAGGCCAAATGTTGAAATCTTCATCAGTTTCTCACAACTAAGGACAGTTATTTGCAAGGTATTCACCAGCAAGCCCAGTTGGAACAGTTCTCTAAGCAGCATGGCTGTCTAAACAAGGATGAAAACGGAGGGAGGAAATTAGTTTGGCATCTGAAACTGTAAGTTCTGCAGGCAGACATACTGGCACTAAAAATGGGCAAACAAGGGGGGACAAGAGAAGATGGGCCAAGACAAAGGGCAGATAAAGGGTGCAGGTGAGATATTTTCTTGGAAATCTTATCATCCATCACTCCCTTATGACTCTTTTGCAGGGTAGGAGATGCTGTCAGAACAGGAGAATCTGACGGGTCCACGGAGGGAAGACAGCTATGGTCTGCCCCTGTCCTGCTCCTGGGGCGGGGCTGGCTAAAAGAAACTTTGCGGAAAGCCCGAAGTTGTATCCGACACTTTCTGTTGCCTGTATTATATACCAGTCGTCCCCAGAGGGCACAAGAGACCACAATTTTCCCTCTGCACCGCCTCACCCTTTCTAACCGATCCCTGCCAAGAGAAGAGACAGAGGTCTGCAGAGGTTCTTGGGTTTTCCCAGCGCACTCTGTGTTCTTCCACATGGGCTGAGGGAGGAACTGAGGTTACCACATAGCTGCAATGACCTGCTTTATGTTGACAAGCACACGTGCAAGCAAGAATTTGTGCTTTATCAGCCAAAGGTGTGGGTGTGTCACACATGGGCATCTAGGTTGCTGATCCCAAACTGCATGCTCCCTCGTCTGTGCTTAAGCCCAAGGACAGAACAAAAGACCAAAATGAAAGGATCAGGCCTGACTCCAAATTCCACCCTGGGATGTCAGGGTGCATGAGAGATGGGCACTAGATCCTGACACAAGTTACACCTTATCACCAGTCCTCTAGCACTCAAAGGAAAGCTAAAGTATGGCCCACACAATCTGACTCTATTTAGGAGAGGCTATGCATAAACAAATCCTCTTGGCCTTCTTTTCTGCACTAGAGCCAGCATTCCTAGAGGTATTAATGAGTAATATTCTGGAGCCTGTTTTTGAAAAACCTCTCCTCTTTCTCAGCCTGATCTACACAGCTGCATTCTGGCTCCCTTTCAGATAGGTAATGGACCCAGATCCATAGTATCGAATCCCTCAAATTAACCTGCTTCTACGTGACAGTGAAGCATAGCTGTGTAGCACATTGCAAGGAAAACAGAACAGACAGATCAGATGTTAATCTCATCAGATGTTAATCTCATCAATCCTTAGCCTTCTCCTTTTCTCCCTTGTAAATCTAAAAGATGACTTCAGAAAATTCAGCCAAATTCTCTGTCTATATGGCAGACACTCATCATACATGCAGATAAATGGTCCTTCAATATACTTCTGCCCAGTTACAGGTTAGGAAAGATGTTGAGTTGCTGGAAGGTGTCCAGAGAAGGGCAACAAAGCTGGGGAGGGGTTTGGAGCACAGCCCTATGAGGAGAGACTGAGGGAGCTGGGGTTGCTTAGCCTGGAGAAGAATAGGCTCAGGGGAGACCTTCTTGCTGTCTACAACTACCTGAAGAGAGGTTGTAGCCAGGTGGGGGTTGGTCTCTTCTCCCAGGCAACCAGAACAAGAGGACACAGTCTCAAGCTGTGCCAGGGGAGGTTTAGGCTGGATGTTAGGAAGAAGTTCTTCATAGAAAGATTGCCCATTGGAATGGGCTGCCCAGGGAGGTGGTGGAGTCACCATCCCTGGAAGTGTTTAGGAAGAGACTGGATGGGGTGCTTGGTGCCATGGTTTAGTTGGTTAGATGGTGTTGGATGATAGGTTGGACTCAATGATCTCAAAGGTCTTTTCCAACCTGGTCTGGTCTATTCTATTCTATTCTATTCTATTCTATTCTATTCTAACCTAGCCTAACCTAGCCTAACCTAACCTAACCTAACAGTATCAGAGCTGTTCCAATAATGGTATCAGAGCTGTTTGTACCTTGAGCGGGCTGTGGTTAGGTGGCTGGATACTCAAGTCACATTGCATATCATAGTGGTGGGCCCATCGATCAACCAGACTTGCATAGGTAAGGAGACATTCATTACATGACTCTTCATCTCAGCCCTGGCCTATGTATTCTGATGCTATGTGGGAGCTACACTGACAGAAATTGAACACAAGCTACGGCAAGAATCAGGCTAAGAGGGTAACACCCAGAAAGAGTCGTGAGAAAGAGCTATAATTAGACCAGACAGATGGGTCAGGAAAAGTATGCATCTTGCACCATTGTAATTAGCATCCTGACCAAAGAAGTTTTGCTCCTTCATAACAGTGCAGGTTTGCTGCTGTCATGCAGACACTTTCCTGTGCTGTTCTTCAGAAGACATGAAACACTAACAGCTCAAGTGTATTCATGCAGTGGAAACTTGTGAGCGCCATTCCCAAGGCATTTTATACCACAAGGATCAGTATAACTGAATACCACTTGCAGGGGTATTCCCTTGCAATATCCAGCCATTCCCTCCATAATTTCATACAGCAAAATTAATTTAATCTTTAAATCTCCAGGTTTTACCTGGAGGCAAAAGAACCTATTTTCCACAAAGCCAAATGAAAACTAGCCAGAATTTGAACAAATACTGGTTGGTATGTTTTTATTTTCTCCTCGTGTTTTATGTGACTTTCTCCCTAAAAGAATTACGAATGTTAAGCAAACAGAGTTCAGTGTTATATGCCATTGATATGAAGTCAGTGATAATGAATCTGTGCAATTACAACCTATTTTACCTTCCACCAGGCATCTGCAATTTAAGGAAAACACTAAAAGGGTCACTAACACCAGAAGGCAAGGATAAGGTGGTAGAAGATTTAAAGGATCAAGGCCCATGTCCACAAAAAACACAAGGTCCCATAAAATGGATCTCGAGAGCAATGAAGTATCTAAGTCCAGGCATGCAACACTTAAAACCTGTCTAATCCCTTGGGCTCCTAGACTACATCTATAACAGTAAGTTAAACGTGTCCAGGACTGTTCTCTGGCACTGAGGGCCCTGGCACAGGAAGGCTTGCACCCATAAAATTAAACTCTTTTATCCTTCTAGCAAGGCATTTGGATCCAAGTGGTTGTTGGGAATGGCCCCTGGCCCACATTAACTCCCTCAGTCATACCTGAGAATTGTTTGGAAGAGTGTTAACTGACACAGCCCAAAACTATGGCGAGCATAAATTAACAGCAACCAGGCATTAATTTCATAGGTGATGGAGTTGTTGCACACCAGAACATTTGCTGATACAGACATAACCCTAAACTCCTATCGTGCACACATGGCATCTATCTATACTTGCATACTATCAATATGTTTGCATTGATGTAGAATATTATGCACTTACACCACCAGGGTAAAGTTTGGTGTGCACAGGAAGAGCTTCTTGGCAGAAGTGTGACAGATAGGTGTTTAACACAGAATCACATTCACAGACTTTCTCTCATCCAGCGAGTGGGTGACCATGTTGTAGAAGTCAATTAGACTGGACTAGACTAGACTAGAATAGAATAGGTTGGAAGAGACCTTCAAGATCATTGTGTCCAACCTATCATCCAACACCACCTAATCAACTAAACCATGCAACCAAGCACCCTATCAAGACTCCTCCTGAGCACCTCCAATGATGGTGACTCCACCATCTCCACAGGCAGCCCATTCCAATGGCCAGTCACTCTCTCTGTGTAGAACTTCTTCCTAACCTCCAGCCTAAACCTCCCCTGGTGCAGCCTGAGACTGTGTCCTCTTGTTCTGGTGCTGGTTGCCTGGGAGAAGAGACCAACCTCTGCCTGTCTGCAACCTCCCTTCAGGTAGCTGTAGAGAGCAATAAGGTCAACCCTGAGTCTCCTCTTCTCCAGGCTAAGCAACCCCAGCTCCCTCAGCCCCTCCTCATAGGGCTTGTGCTCCAAACCCCTCACCAACTTTGTTGCCCTTCTCTGGACACGCTCATGATTGGATTAGTCAAGCAGGACCTGCATTTCATAAACTCATGCTGACTGGTCCTGATCATCCCATTGTCCTGTATGTGCTGCATGATGGTAGTCAGGATGATCTGCTCTATCAGCTTCACCAGCACCAAAGTTAAACTGACAGATCCTCCTTCTGTCCCTGCCTGTGGATGGGTGTCACAATAACTAACTTCCAGTCTGCTGGGAACTCGCCGGTTCACCATGACTACTGAAAAATGACGGAAAGTGGCTTGGTGAGCACGTCTGCCAGCTCTCTCAGAACTCTTGGGTGGATTCCATTCGGTCCCACAGACTTGTGTACACCCATGTGCTGCAGCACTGGGCTCTCAGTCTCTCTCTTCTAGCTCAGAGAACTGGATTCCCAGAGTGCAACTGGTCCTTTTACTAAACACTGGGTCAAAGAAGGCATTAAGCACCTCAGCCTTTTGCTCATCCTTAGTCACCATGTTTCCTCCTGTATCTAACAGAGGATGGAGGCCCTCTCTGGTTCTTCTTCTGATGTCTTAGTCTTTTACAGCAGAAGCCAAATTAATTTCTAGCTGAGCTTTGGACTTTCTAATTTTTTCCCTGCATAGTCTCACATTTTTGCAGTCACTGTGTGTGAGACCTGCCCTTTCATCCAAAGACCATAAGCTCTCCTTTTTTCCCCTGAGTTGCAGCCAGAGCTTCCTGTTCAGCCAGGCTGGTATTCTTTGCTGCTGACTCATCTTACATGGGGACAGCCTGCTCCTGCTATGCCTTTAAGACCTCCCTCTTGAAGAGTATCCAGCCCTCCTGGGCTCCTTTTCCCTTCAGGACTGCCTCCCAAGAGACTGTCAAGCAGACTGCTAAATAAGTCAAACTCTGCCCTTCAGAAGTCCAAGGTGGTTGTTCTGCTGCCCAGCTCCATAATTCTCTATGAATAGAGAACTCAGTCACCTAGTGATCACTCTGCCCTGACAGCCTCCGGTTCTTACATCACCCACCAGTCCTTCTCTGTTCACAAAGTGCTGCAGGGCTCCTTCCCTAGTAGGTTCACTTGCCAACTGCATAAAGAAGTTATCTTCGACACATTCTAGAAACCTCAGGGACCGTTCCCTCGCTTCCATGCTGCATTTCCAGCAGACATCTGGGAAGGCAAAGTCCCCCACCAGAACAAAGGCACGTGATCATGAGACTTTTTCAAGCTGCTCATAGAATGTTTCATCTGCCTCTGTGTCCTGATTGGGTAGTCTATAACAGACTCCTACCACAGTATAGAATAGAATAGAATAGAATAGAATAGAATAGAATAGAATAGAATAGAATAGAATAGAATAGAATAGAATAGAATAGAATAGAATAGACCAGGTTGGAAGAGACCTTCAAGATCATCACATCCAACCTATCAACCAATCCAACCCACCTAAACAACTAAACCATGGCACCAAGCACCCCATCAAGTCTCCTCCTGAACACCTCCAGTGATGGTGACTCTACCACCTCCCTGGGCAGCACATTCCAATGGCCAATCACTCTCTCTGGGAAGAACTTCTTCCTAACATCCAGCCTAAACCTCCCCTGGTGCAGTTTGAGACTGTGTCCTCTTGTTCTGGTGCTGGTTGCCTGGGAGAAGAGACCAAACTCTGCCTGTCTACAACCTCCCTTCAGGTAGTTGTAGAGCAATAAGGTCACCCCTGAGTCTCCTCCTCTCCAGGCTAAGCAACCCCAGCTCCCTCAGCCTCTCCTCATAGGCCTTGTGTTCCAAACCCCTCACCAACTTCGCTGCCCTTCTCTGGACATGTTCCAGCAACTCAACATCCTTACTAAACTGAGGGGGCCAGAACTGGACACAGGACTCAAGGGGTGGCCTAACCAGTGCAGTGTACAGGGGCAGAATGACCTCCCTGCTCCTGCTGGCCACACTGTTCCTGATGCAGGCCAGGATGCCATTGGCCCTCTTGGCTGCCTGGGCACACTGCAGGCTCATGTTCAGCCTACCATCGACCAGTACCCCCAGGTCCCTCTCTGCCTGGCCGCTCTCCAGGCACTCTGACCCCACCCTGTAGCAGTGCATGGGGTTGCTGTGGCCAATGTGCAGAACCCGGCACTTGGATGTGTTCAATCTCCTGCCCTTGGGCTCTGCCCATCTGTCCAGCCTGTCGAGGTCCCTCTGCAAAGCCAGTCTTGTTGACCTTGCCCCTGATTCTGAGTTGTAAACACTCAACCATATCATCACTATAATTAAGGGATACACATTCCTAACAGTCCCTAATATGCAGGGCCACTCCAACACCTCTCCTTCCTTGTCTGTCCCTTCTGAAGATGTAGTAGCCATTGATTGCAGCACTCCAGTTGTGCAAGACATCCCACCACATTTCTGTGATAGCTGCTATAAGAGAGTTTTCCTGAAGCAGCATGGCTTCTAGATCCTCCAGTTTGTTGCTGATGCTATATGTGTTAGTGTAGATGCACTTCATCTGAGCTAATTTTCCCATCACCTTCTTGTGGGTGGAAGCTCTAATTCCTACCTGACAGTTTTGAGGTGTTTCTGTGGCTGCTAGCCCAACAATAACCCTCACATGTTTCCTGCCCCATATATCTTCAGCCTCTGCTGAGATGGTAGAACAAGGATCTTCACTAGCACACCATCCTACAAACAGTGGCATAATTCCCCCAGGCCTACCTGTAGCAGGCCCAGTTACATCCTGTTCCCCCTTCCAATTTAGTTTAAAGCTCTTTCAATGAATCCTGCTAATACTTGACCCAGCATACTTTTCCCTGCTCTGAGATAGGTGTGTCCCATATGTTGCCAGCAGGTCTGGTGTTGTGCATACTAAACCAGCCATTGATTGAAAAACCCAAAGCAACAGGTTGGACAGATGGGCAGAGTCCAAGGGCAGGAGATTGAACACATCCAAGTGCCAGGTTCTGCACATTGGCCACAACAACCCCATGCAGTGCTACAGGCTGGGGTCAGAGTGGCTGGAGAGCGGCCAGGCAGAAAGAGCCCTGGGGGTACTGGTTGATGGTAGGCTGAACATGAGCTTGCAGTGTGCCCAGGTGGCCAAGAGGGCCAATGGCATCCTGGTCTGCATCAGGAACAGTGTGGCCAGCAGGAGCAGGGAGGTCATTCTGCCCCTGTACACTGCACTGGTTAGGCCACCCCTTGAGTCCTGTGTCCAGTTCTGGCCCCCTCAGTTTAGGAAAGATGTTGAGTTGCTGGAACGTGTCCAGAGAAGGGCAACAAAGTTGTTGAGGGGTTTGGAACACAAGGCCTATGAGGAGAGGCTGAGGGAGCTGGGGTTGCTTAGCCTGGAGAAGAAGAGACTCAGGGGTGACCTTATTGCTCTCTACAGCTACCTTAAGGGAGGTTGTAGACAGGTTAGGGTTGTTCTCTTCTCCCAGGCAGCCAGCACCAGAACAAGAGGACACAATCTCAAGCTGCACCAGGGGAGTTTTAGGCTGGATGTTAGGAAGAAGTTCTTCCCAGAAAGAGTGATTGCCCATTGGAGTGGGCTGCCTGGGGAGGTGTTGGAGTCGCCATCCCTGGAGGTGTTCAGGAGGGGGCTGGACATGGTGCCTGGTGCCATGGTCTAGTCGTGGGGTCTGTGGTGACAGGTTGGACTCGATGATCTTCAAGGTCTCTTCCAACCTTAGCGATACTGTGATACTGTGATACTGTGCTTGGTTGCATGGTTTAGTTGGCTAGGTGGTGTTGGATGATAGGTTGGACACGATGATCTTGAAGGTCTCTTCCAACCTGGTCTATTCTATTCTATTCTATTCTATTCTATTCTATTCTATTCTATTCTATTCTATTCTATTCTATTCTATTCTATTCTAACATCAGGCTCAGAGACAGGAATTGATCTGCTGACTCCCCCTATTAACTCTCTCATCAATCCCTGCAGCTGGAGGGCTGGAGTAGAACACAGTTTGTGCTCCTGATCCCTTAACCAGTTGCACCAAGGCCCTGAAGTTTCTCTGATTGTGTGCCACATCATTGCTCCCTGCACCAAAGTGGGCAACAATCTGAAGGCCTCACCAGGGTGGGAAGTTTTCTTGTTGCATCCTTTACCCAGGCCCCAGGGAGGTACCAGACTTCCCTATAAAGCAGGTTTGGATTGCATACTGTGCCCCCTATACCCCTCAAGAGGGAATCACCTGTGATTCTGTTTTTCTGCAAGAAAACAGTTTTGGTGTCTAGTCTAGGATGACTTAGCCTGGTGGCACTTTTGTCCTGGGTGAACCATCTTCCCTGTTATTAGTTGGCTCCTGCTGTAGGACCCCATACCTGGTTTGCATGGGCATCTGTTTGGCTGGGGAGATTACTGGGAAGACACATGTCTGCTGCATTGGGCAGGAACTTGTCACCACTGCCCCCTGTCCTCTAAATCACCATGTTAAGCCACACTGATAGAGGATGGGGAGACTTCTGTATCTGGAGCTCTGGCTGCCTGATGGGTTTGTTTCAGAGTGGGCAGGGTGCAACTCCAGTGATCAGTCTCTTTCTCACATTCTAATAGCTCTGCTTATGCCCTCCCAGAGCTCCACCACTACGTGTAGAGAAGCCCTTGCACCTGGGCACACCTCCCACAGATGTGCTCACTAGTTCCATCCAACACCAGGCTAAGAACCAGGCTTACCTTGCAGCCTGATGCCTGGGTGGCAGTGTGTTCCCATGAGAGCTCTGTCTGAGAAGCTGCATCCAAGCTCATGGGTGCAGAGCTCAGGGACTTGATGGTCTTCTGCCAAGTGGTCACCATGTCATCAGGCTTTCAGCACTCCCACATGTAAACTGCTGTGCCTTGTTTGTCCAGGCTGTCCATCCACCCAGGGAGCCCAGCCTGACCTGGTGCTCCCAGAGGATGCCTGGGGTGACACCCACTCGCTGCTTGTTTGCTCAGTTCCCGAAGTTTCCTGATGGGGCTGATTCTGGCAAGTGTCTGTTGGCTTGCTCTTGACGCCTCAAATAGCTCTGCCACGGGTGATGCTGGCTCAGCCCACACTGCCTCAGCAGCCACCCACAAGCTGCTGGCCCCTAGCACAGGCAAGCTGTTTTGATGGCTTCGAAAACCCCCCAACAGAGCTCTTTACCAACCATTTCCACCATGATTCCCTTGTGCACTGCAGGATAACCTGCACTGGAGCTGGTCCCCCGGGCGACTGGCCACTGGCGTGTTTACATCTTGTTCAGATCTTACCACTATTTCTCCAGCAGGAATCATACTTCCTGTTGGTTATCCCTGGCCCTTTCCCAGGGGATTGTGGGCAGGGCAGTGAGTGAGGACTGGGATATTTGAGCTTCTGGTCAGGGAGCTCATTCTGCTCTGGTCATTCCTGGGCTTACATCTCTCCAGTTCTTTTAGCTGCTGGCAGCTTTTGAGCTGACTGAGCTGTTTGGGCAGAGGCATTTTGAGAAGCAAAGGTGTCTGAGGGAAGAGCTTCAGGGCTGTTCCAGGTTCAGCTGCATGTATAGTAGAAAGTATTCTGGTATGCAGCTTTTTGTTTCTGGTAGGTAATTTTGTACTGAGTTGGTAGAATTACCAAGACAGCTTAGTATTTTTTTTTCCTTTTCATTCTAGGCACATTGTAGTTTCCTGGAATTTTCTTCTTCATGGAAGGTGGAGCCTTTTTTTTTTCCCCCACCATTTTTTTTTAGGCAATACTGGGCATTTTTAAGAAGTTTCAGAAATTCCAATGAAGGTTTAAATGGTGTTCTAATGTTCACCTTGCTGGAAGAGAGCCTGGACCCCTAGCTCTACCTGCTCCTCACATACTTCAGCCCTTTAGAGCTGGAAGCTATTGTCCAGTCCTGTCTGCCTGACATCAGTCATATAATGTCATTTTGCAGAGGAAACCAGAGAGTCATTTTGCAGAGGAACAGAGAGATGATGGGACTGGCATAGAAATAGTGAGACCATTCCTGTAGCACACTTTGAGTGTGTCACAAATTAAAAGTACACTTTGATTTCATGTGGTATGAATAGCTGATTTTCTTTAAAACTACTCCAGACAAGTATCATAGTATCATAGTATCAGTCAGGGTTGGAAGGAACCACAAGGATCATCTAGTTCCCCCCCTGCCATGGGCAGGGACACCCCACACTAGATCAGGTTGGCCAGAGCCTCATCCAGCCTGGGCTTAAACACCTCCAGGGATGGGGCCTCAACCACCTCCCTGGATAACCCATTCCAGGGCTTCACCACACTCATGGGGAAGAACTTCCTCCTCACCTCCAGCCTGAATCTCCCCACCTCCAGCTTCATTCCATTTCCCCTATCACTACCTGAGATCCTGACAAGTCCCTCCCCAGCCTTCTTGTAGGCCCTCTTCAGATACTGAAGGCCACAATGAGGTCACCTCGGAGCCTTCTCTTCTCCAGACTGAACAGCCCCAACTCTTTCATTCTGTCCTCATGGAAGAGGTGCTCCAGCCCTCTGATCATCCTTGTGGCCCTTCTCTGGACACCTTCCAGCACCTCCATATCCCTCTTGTGATAGGGGCTCCAGAACTGGATGCAGTACTCCAGGTGGGGTCTCAGCAGAGCTGAGGAGAGGGGAAGAATCACCTCCCTTGACCTGCTGGCCACACTTCTCCTGATGCAGCCCAGGATCTGATTGGCCTTCCAGGCTGCAAGTAGTGTGAAGGTATTTTTTATATATATAAATTTACAGGCTTTGCCTTCAGACCACTCCTGTTTATCCATGTATTGGATAGCATCCTCTGGTCTTGTTCAAAACCAGCTTCATGAGCAAGCTGCTCTTGACTTTTTCACAAAGAGCCTGAGGTACAAAGTCAAAATGCCATGCTGTAAAAGAAAAACAACAACAAAACACCACCACAACTTTTTGTTCATATAAACTTATCCATAACAATATATAACATGTACTTGTTGATATAAAATATTGTGCACATCTTAGGTACTGGGAGACAGCCTCTAAACAGTCAAGGCAGTATCTGGCTGTTTCATTGTACCAGAGGTATTTGAATCAGCACGAGCTAAACCTTGCTGCCTTAAGATCTGACTTTGCATGGTGCTCAACACTGGGACACTCAGATGCCTGTTTCTCTGTGCAGCAGATTTTCCATGCTAGCAGGACAGTCTTAGCTTAGAAAGCCTGCTCAGCAGGACCCTGAAGCTGACTTGCCTGGCCCACAAGCCATGCTGATCCCTTTAAAATCATTTGGGAATATCTAATTGCCACCAGGAAAGCTAGAGAATAGCACCAAGCCTTGTCTCCAAGGTGCCCATGTGTGAGCAAGAGAGTGTGTCTTCACAGCGCGAGAGCTGAGCCAAAAGCCAGAGCAGTATACTCTATGATTGATGCTGCTGAGTCAAAAGGAAATGACCCACTCCTAGATAGACAGCACTGCAGGAACTGCTGCAGGGATGGAGTCATACACATGCATCATCGGGCAAGGCGCTCTGTAACTAAAAGCATCTGCAAACCCCTTCCGCTGAGGGGCTTCAAGCCAAGCCGTGTCCTGCGAGGGCTCGGAGAGCCAAGGTGCCTGGAAGGAGAGCGCAGCATGCCCTCACGGCAGATTTCTGCCGACAGCAGGCGAGGAAAACCTTGCTCATCCCTTAACCCAGGCAAGGAGACAATTTTTTTCTCGTGGAAAGGAAAAGAAAACAACAACGCCACAACACAAAAAAGCCCCCTCGGGACCTCTAGGCTGAGGGCTACCGCCCAGCGGCTCGTCCCATCAGCGGGGCTCCGGGGCCCGGCTCCCGAGGCCGGAAGGGGGCAGCAGCGGACCGCGCACCAGCGCTCGGCGGCCCTGCGCGAGGGCCCTAACGGCCGGCGGGGCGCGGCCTGCTGCTCGCCTCCGCCCGCCCCGCGCCCCGCCGCCTCCCGCCGGGCACCCCGCACCCGCCTCAGGGCGCAGCCGGCTCTCGTGGCGCGGCGCGCGGCGTCAGCCTGGCGCGTCTCGGCGGGACGAGGAGTGGGGCTGTGCCGAGAGGCAGCCCGGGGCAGAGGCAGCTGCCCAGCGTCACCCGTATGTCCGCAGAGGGCTGCACGCCACCTCCAAACAGGGCCCCCAGAGAGGGAACCCTCTGCTCCGCTGCAGCAGCACTGGTGCCCGGGTTAGAGCATGGAGCAATCAAAAACATCTTCGTCTCCTTCTAATTTGCTGGGGAAAGACTATCTCCATGTTTCCTGTCACAACGGCAGGGTGGTGGCGTTGAGCCTGGAGGACTGTGGACTCGTCGGCTTTCTAGCTTTGCCCCCGGGTCTGGGTTTACGGCTGGTTGCCTTCACCCCCCACTCTGTTCTGAGCTTTCTCGACTTAAATGCAATCCCTTCTTGTAACAGTTTGGACATTGAGGCCAGTTCCAAGACTTCATGTGCAAATCCCTGCCAAGATTTTCCCAATGTCACGGCTCACTGAGTTCCTTCCCTGTCCTCCACCCACCAGATCCTGCTGGGTTACTGGAAACACTGCGGTCTCGATGCACCAAGTGTCTTCGGGCCACCTATGGCAGAAAGGGATTTTTCCAGGAAAGGCACTTAAGACAATCACAGTCATGCTTGATTTTGCTGCTTGCAACTGGTTCTTCTCCCTTACCGAGAAGGGTAGATAGACTATTTCCACAGCATAAGCTCATAGAGAGGAGAGAAAGAACCGGGGGTGGGGGGTGTGTTTGGTAAATCTGTGTTCTCCAAACTCTGGGAGACAGCCATGATGGCCAACCTGGTCCATACAAAACCTACTCCATCTGCTACCCCCATCATTTTGTGGTGACCAGTCAGCAGGTGGGCAGGCAGATTGCCTTGAGTGTCTCCTCCTTCCTTAAACCTTAGGAAATTGGGGGGGGGGGGGGGGGGGCGAATAATGACACACCAACCAACAAATAAACCCACCCACCCCCCCCCAGAGAAACAGTGTTTTCTAAACTTCAGAACAAGCCCGTAAGAATCAAAATTTCTGTATTACAGGGTGAGCTTTTGTTTTCCAAATTCTTGGTCACATTTCTTAGCCTCTCTGAGCCTCATAATTTTCAATATAGCAGCATCCTACATACCTGTGCAGCGACTGAAGCATTATGATGAAGGTCACTATGTAAAGAGACACTTCAATTATATGTTTAAAGCGACAACTGAATCTCCTTGTGATTGTGACCTGAAGGAAAATCAGACTGCTGAAAACCTGGAGGTGGAGAACACTCCATTAACAAAGGCAATGGATGCAGGACTACAAAGTTTTTGTAAGGCTGGATTATTTTGTATATCTGCAAAAATCCAATTCACTTTTAAATGCTTTGGCTCCCCAAACTGCAAAATGGAGATAAATGTCTATTTCACAGGAATCATGTTAGATTTCTTTATATAAATAACACTGACAAGGTTCTTGGAAGTTGCCAGATAAAGGTTTCACACAAGGATGGAGAACAAAGTAAATATGGCTGATAGCCATATTTATCATGAAGAAAGTACTAAATATGTTTGTCTTTATGACTCTGAGAATTATAAGGAATGAACAACCTCCTTTTACATTGTACCTTGCATTTGCTTGCTGGTAGGTATCTAATTTTCTGCCCAGTAGAACTCAGAAGACTTGTGTTATGGTCTTAGCACATCAGACACAACCCAACAGAGAGTGACATGCAAAACAGAGAAAGAACCAGAAGCTTTCTTGTACCATCAAAGATGTAGGAAAAGGAGCAAGGACAGATGGCAAACCACAAAGTTTGCCCAACAGAGAGGCCAAAATGGGGGAGAGAAGCACCAAAAGCAGTCACAGGCATCTGAGAGGAAAGCACAGGTGAGTGGGATGTAGACAATGCAGAAATACAAAAATAAAGCCCCTGGCCCGTTTGAGCACATTCAGATTAAAGGGCAGGGGCCAGCCAGACTAACAACTCTTTTAGAGCTCTTCCCCAGGGAGCAAGGTACTGGGTGCTTTCTGTATATAATGAAAAAGCTTTAGGCACTTCTGTTCGTGCCAGCTCCCTTTATTACTTGTTCCTCAGTGAAACACAGTCTTCCCCCCATTATGTTTTTCCCAGCAGCCTTATGTGAACCCTTAAGGTCAGTGCTGCTTTCTTCGGCCCACAACAGCAGCAAAAGACAGCATCCACCACATACACATCCCACCACTGCTACACATCCCACCATTGCCTGCCCCAGCAGACCTACCAAGGTACAAAATCCTGGTGCAACTTGCTAAACAGTTCCTTGGTTTGACTATTATGAGGACAAAAGCCACAGGGTTTTGTCCTCATCTGAGATGCCCCTTTGCCCAGCAGAACCCCATTGGCCTGATGAATGAGAACCATTAAGCAATGCTGCATTGTATATAAGAGCACACAGCAAGCCAACTCTGTACGGTACTGTAGTGCAAAACTGGAAAGGCAGGCAGGAAATCTCCCTCTCCTCCATAACTCAAGCAAAGAAGAGGAGGCTCAGGGGTGACCTTATTGCTGTTTGCAACTACCTGAAGGGAGGTTATAGCCAGGTGGTGGTTGGTCTCTTCTCCCAGGTAACCAGCACTAGAACAAGAGGACACAGTCTCAAGATGTGCCAGGGGAAGTTTAGGCTGGCTGTTAGGAAGAAGTTCTTCATAGAAAGAGTTATTTGCCATTGGAATGGGCTGCCCAGGAGGTGGTAGAGTCACCATCACTGGAGGTGTTTAGGAAGAGACTTGATGGGGTGCTTGGTGCCATGGTTTAGTTGATTAGATAGTGCTGGATGATAGGTTGGACTCAATGATCTCAAAGGTCTCTTCCAACCTGGTTAATTCTATTCTATTCTATTCTATTCTATTCTATTCTATTCTATTCTATTCTATTCTATTCTAAATAAACACATGAGAATACCCTGACATGATTTTAATGGCTTTTAAAACATTCAGATCTCCATTTACAATTCAGACCCCTCCTCTGCATCACAGTAGCATACAACATGCACACGGCCCACCAAAACCTGAGCATGATGTGTGTGGACTCAAAGCCCCTCCCCATCAGAAACCCTTCAACAAGAAGCCATCCTCACAGCCCTGCTTATCATCTATAACAAAAAAAAAAATGGTGCAATTTCAACATCCACTGTGCACTGCTGGAACCTCAGGATCCTTCCTTCTCTGAGAAGACCTCACAGTATAAAAGCAGGCCCCATGGTTGTCCTTTTCTCCTCTATGACACCAGATGACACCAAATTGGTTGGGAGTGTTGATCTGCTCAAAGGTAAGATGGAAGGCAGATGGATCTGGACAGCCTGGACTAATGGACTGAGGTCAGTTGTGTGAGAATAGAGTAGAGTAGAGTAGAGTAGAGTAGAATAGAATAGAATAGAATAGAATAGAATAGAATAGAATAGAATAGAATAGAATAGAATAGAATAGAATAGAATAGAATAGAATAGAATTAACCAGGTTGGAAAAGACCTTTGAGATCATCGAGTCCAACCTATCACCCAACACCATCTAATCAACTGAACCATGGCACCAAGTGCCCCATCCAGTCTCTTCTTAAACACCTCCAGTGATGGTGACTCCACTACCTCCCTGGTGAGCCCATGCTGGCCTGTATCAGGCCTAGTGTGGCCAGCAGGACTAGGGAAGTGATCAGCACTGGTGAGACTGCACCTTGAATACTGTGTTCCCTTTGGGGCCCTCACTACAAGGAGGACACTGAGGTGCTGGAGTGTGTTCAGAAGACAACAAAGGTAGTGAAGGGTCTGGAGAAAAAGTCTTATGAGGAGTGGCTGAGGGAACTGAGATTGTATAGTCTGAAGAAGAGAAGGCTGAGGGGAGACCTCATTGGTCTCTACAACTACCTGAAAGGAGATTGTAGTGAGGTGAGGGTTGGTCTCTTCCCCTTAGTATCAAGTGATAGAATAAGAGGAAAATGATAGAATGAGAGGAAATGGAGTCAAGTTGCACCAGGGGAGGTTTAGACTGGATATCAGGAAAAATTTCTTTACTGAAAGAGTGGTCAGGCATTGGAACAGGCTGCCCAGGGAGGCGGTGGAGTCACCATCCCTGGAGGTGTTTAAAATGTGTAGACATGGCACTCTGGGACATGTTTGAGTGGCCATGGTGATATTAGGTCGATTGTTGGACTCAGACTTTTTGTTTGCTGCAGGTAGCTAGGCTGTGATCCAGCCCCATCCCGCCTGATGAATCTTGGCACAAGACAGAAAAGACACAAACCTGGGTTTCCCCACAAGCTTGGCTCATCAAATTGATGTCAGAATGCTTTGGGTGCAAAGTGATGGGAAGAGCCTAAATATCAGAGTTGTTTCTCGTGGCTCAGAGATTCACTGGGGAAACCTAGATCCTTCACTTTCCTAGATCTGAGGAGCTTGGCTTGACTCCAAAGTCATTAAAGGTGCTGAACTGTGAGGGAGGGGAGGATCCCGTCATGAATAAAGGACCAGTTGCATTATTGTACCTCCATTTCCCTCTGGGAAGCCTTTGACCTGGAGTAAGGGTCTGAGTTCAGTGTCATTTTTCAGGCAGGTAATTAAGCAGGAGGGTGGTAGAGGAAGCAATCTCTTCAATCCTTCCTTCCTGATCCCATCTCCATTGACTTCTTGCATCATGAAGTAGATGTCCTTACCTGCGCACAACCCTTATCTACTGCCAAATGTTGGGAAAGCTGTGACTTCAGGAACTATTACGAAAAGGTCGCTGAGCTGCTAAAATCTGGCAGCCTCTTCATCACATCCAAACCACCACAGCCAGTTTGCTCTCTCCACTTCTTTCCATGACTACAATAAAAAGTGGGCATCCCAGCATTTAATGCTTGCAGCTTGGAGCAACTGAAATTGCACAGGGCCCAATTCCTACACTGCCATTGTGCAAGTCTGGGAAACACACCAATTCTCCTTGTGCTCTCCACCCCGAGTAAAACAAAACACCCATCAAGCAGCAAGCTGGCTTGTCTGAAAGAATTCATATGTGTAAAACAATCTGAGCTCAGTCAAAGCCTTTGTCAGGACTCTTAACACTGGCTATTACAAAGGGCAAAAAGAGACTACATGAGGCAACAACAATGACCTAGCCTCAGAGGGAGGTTTGACATCATGCAGAAACTTAATAGTAACATAGAGCAGACTTGAACCAGGCAATCTGGAGATTCATAGACACTCTTCTAGCACCCAAGGCTGAGCACCTTAAAAGATTTAAGCATCTAAATAACATCATCTGCCTGAAACCTAAATACCTTTGAAGAGCAGGCGCTTGGAATTAGCCTGATAACCAGAAGAGCCTAACTTCATGCCACTGGGAACACCAGCCCTGATGTTTCACCTGATACTTGCAAAGAGGCAATTGAGGACTGAGAACCCATCTAGTTAATTAAAGCAGAGTAGGATCCTCCTTCTTCATAGGGAAATATAAACAATGTTAATCTTTTGGGCGTGCTGCTAAATATCCAACGGGGACATTTGTTTTGCAATGTCTCTATTCCTTAATGGCAGCTTTTCCCTACCCTACACAATCAGTCACCCTGACTGCTGGCCATTCACAGCTTCAAATATTTTGAGCTGTAGCATTTCAGTGTCTTTCACCTCCAGCTTCACTTCATCCATTATCCACTGGTCCTTTGTGGCAGAGTTTCTGAGCCATTAAGCCACACAAGTTTGAGCTCTCTGCAGACTTTTCCTCAAGCTCTAGATGCCAAGCTGAATTGTATCACGTACCTGCAGGCAAACCCCTGCCTTGGGCAACTGAGAGAAGATGCATGTGATTTGCCCAAACCACCAGAGAGAGCAGAGATACCCATCTGTGACCAAAGAAGATGGATTCAACTGAGAGGCAGTAGAAAAGGAGACTGGGTAGACTGAAACAAAGAAAGGGACAAGATGGTAATCAGAAGGGCAAGAAGAAGCATAACGCAGGGAAAGCTGAAGTAATAGAGGCAGTGGGGACAGGCAGAATGTCTAGGGAAAGTCATAGAATCATAGAATCAATAAGGTTGGAAAAGACCTCAAAGATCATCAAGTCCAACCTGTCACCCAACACCTCATGACTACTAAACCATGGCACCAAGTGCCACGTCCACAATCCCCTCTTGAACACCTCCAGTGATGGTGACTCCACCACCTCCCTGGGCAGCACATTCCAATGGGTAACAACTTTCTCCTCACCTCCAGCCTAAACTTCCCCTGGCACAGCTTGAGACTGTGTCCTCTTGTTCTGGTGCTGGTTGCCTGGGAGAAGAGACCAACCCCCACCTGGCTACAACCTCGGTTCAGGTAGTTGTAGAGAGCAACAAGGTCTCCCCTGAGCCTCCTCTTCTCCAGGCTAAGCAACCCCAGCTCCCTCAGCCTCTCCTTGTATGGCTCATTTGAAACACAGGAATGGGGTGATTGTCAGAGTGGCCGTGGCTTAGAGTCAGACTTGAAGTTTAGCTAAGGAGCTAACTACATAGCAGTGCAGATCACATCATGTGGAAAATGGTGGCAGTTGTGGGTATGGATGGAAACTCTAGTTACAGAAGTAGTTAGATTCCTACCTGCCAAGTTCTAGCTGTGGAAGCCATCTTTGGATTGTTATAGAGTGGCCTTAACAAGGGACAGAAACATTTCAATGTCTTTTTACAATGGGGCTTGAGAAATCTCAGACATTATGTGCCAAACACATGACTGAAAAGGATGAAACTTTAACCTGAACTCTCCCAGAATGTTTAGGAGGCTTGGGGGTAGTTGGTGAGTAAACAGCTGAAGAAGGTGGCAATAGTATTTTCTGGGAAAAGAAAAGCAGAAAGTGTGTGCAGAGAATCTGAAAGGATTGAAGGAAAAGCTATGCTTGTACCACTATTCATAGCTTCTTGGGCAGCCATGTGCAGGTACTCTAGATGCAGCTGGCTTTGCTGCCAGCAAACAGTTAATGCCATTTTAATTTCTGATGTGTCACTAATGGAGAAAGATTTAACATGTAAGCGTTCAGTGTCACTAAAAATACCCCAGCAGTTGGGGGGGGAGGAGCTGCACTTCTGTAAGGTCCAAATGTGATGCTTATAACTTGAGATTTGGAAAGGCTGTCTCCCAGTAGCTGCTGAGTATCATCTGCTGTGCAAACCTGCTGTCAAGTGTCATGTTGCATCAGGGTCACCGTGGGCAAAGGCTGTGAGACCCCTCTCCTAAGTGCAGCCTGAAGGATGGAAAGCAATTGCACTACTATGGCATTGCGTGAACATGGCAGGTTCTCACTGGAAATAAATACTGCTTCCCTGGTAATGAAGTAAAGGTTTAATCTGATTTCCCTCCAGATGAGTATGTTCAGTACAGCAAGTCCCTTTGCTGCTGCTAATGCTCACTGTGTTAGCTCTGAGTGGTCATCTGGCAGGTTTTAATCTGTTTCACAAAGTCTGCAGAAAGTGTGGGGCTGTAGGTCAGCTGAGAGAGCAGTTTAGTACATAATTTCCTTTCCTCTTCTCCTCTGTGGTGCAACAACAGATCACTGGCTCCCACCTTGTGCTTCTCTCTTGTCTCTGCATGGGGAGGCTTGGATCTGCAAAGAGAGGTAGCAGAGAGCCTTCTCTTTTCTTGCCTCAGAGCTGGATGCAGCCCTGTGCAGACTGTACAGATCTGCCTCCACTTCCAGCACTGTGTGAACTCAAAGGCAGACAACATGCTGGCAAGGGGACAACGGCTCCCTGCACACCCTTGGTAAACCTGCCCTGCCTTCCTTGGAATAACAGAAAGAGGATTTAATGCTTCCTGCACCAGAAGTGACTCCTCTAACCCAAATGGGCTTTTGGTCATAAAGCAATAGGAGGCATCACAGTGTGCATCTCTGTCCCTGTGCTTGCTAATCAGAGATGGGCTCACACGAAATGCTAAGATTCAAGCCTCCATGAGCACCAGGGGAACTTGGATCCTGATTAGACAGTGCTTGGATGCTTTGGTGATTAGCACCTTGGAAATTACATAGATAGAGCACAGTGGAAATAGATGGGGCTTTGCAGCTTTGGCTCTTCTCTGCTAGTTATAATGATTTAAGATGATGTTTCACATCACATTCAAGCTCCTGTGCAGATAGCAGAGGCAGAGAACAAGAGATCTCAGCCACCTAGGAGAGGATTATGTGGGTATGACAATGTTCAAACCCACTGGGCTCTGCCATGCTGCATTATTTAAACCCAGTAAGCAAATTTAGTAACCAGCCCCTGAGGCGCTGAGAGAAAAACACAGCTTCCAGAGCTCCTTCCCTGCAGTGGTGTTGGCTTCCTCTGTTAAAGAAGCCACTGTTTTTTCTCTTCCTCTCTCAACCCCATCAGCCAGGCCTGATCTCCCACACTGCTTCCACAGGAACAGTGAAGTGCTTTGCATGGGTGTAACACCTGACCCAGGCAGAAACCATCACACATAGTGTGAAGCCCAGTGCAGAGTTGCTCACATGGGGAAAGCAAGATCCATCTCAGCTCTGGGCCTTCAGGATGCATGGCACAGGGGCTGCATTTGTGCAGTGGGATGTGAGCTCAGGTATAACCAGGACTGCCCTACAGCCAGTGCACAGACAGGCTGGACTAATGGCTGCTTCTCAGCTGTACCTCTGTACTAGATACTCATGTGTTCTCAGGCTGCTAATGCTCCCTGCTTTGCAGGACCTGGTTCTCACCATTCTGGGAGCTGCGCAGGTCCAGTAAATCCATGCATGAATGTACCTGCTGGTAAAGTGTGTGGACAGAAGCAATTCTGGACATATGGACAGGATCAAACTTGTGAAGATCTCTTTTGGATGAAGATCCCTCCTTGCCCACCAAGTGCTGCAGCTGGTGGAGAGAGGTGGCCCTAGCTCTACATTTCACCAGCTCCAGCCTTCCCTCAATGGCAGAGCTTTGTCACTGCTTCACAACGTTATGACAACAAACTTGCCAACTAATTTCCAAAAGGACTCAGGCAAAGGGAGTCTGGGAGGCTTAGACAGACCCTCTTTGTCATCACCTCAAGTCTGTTGGTCACTGGGCTTGTGTTCGTCGAACAGGTGCTATGCCACAGCAGGCCCTTGTCTCCCCAGTAGGCTGGGTGTATCCAAGTCCACATACATGGTCTGGCTCTTTGGAGCAATCCATAGGAAGGAGAGATTGAGCAGAGTGAATATTTAACCAGCACTGTGTCAAATGCAAACACATGTCCTCTGTGGTGTTTGTCATCACAGGCCACCATCTCGTACATACATTTGAGGCAAAGCAGCCTAACTCTCTGCTGGTTCTGGTAGAGCGGCATTGAGAGACCCAGAATTTACCTTGGCATGTGAAGAAGTCATTTCAATAAAACCCAAGCTCAGCCTCAGGGAGCCATGAAATAGTGCTGAGACCTGCTGGTACTGTAGGCAACTCCTGCCACCGTGGCTATTAACTGCAAGGTGTGTCCTCTCCAGAGCGGCAGTGGGACGCCACAGCCTCTTAAAACTGTCTGCATCTAGTAGTCTCTTAAGATTCCTCCCTGGCCTTCTGCCCAGTGCCCTGGGGACAGCGAGTCGTGTTTACAAACACACTCTTCTATACTGTGTGTGGAATGAGAAAATGGAGCAAGCCCAGCTGAATAGCCTGAGGAGGAGCTCATGGAAGCTTGCAGGGAATGTCTTTCTGAGCTGCCTCTCTTGACCTAGATGATCCAAAGCTGAGGTGCCAGAACAACAAACAATGAGAGGCCAGCAGCGAGGACTCTCTCCAGGTAGTCAGAGCTTCTGCTGTATCTGCCTTGCATGAGATGAGCCTCTGGTTGCTACCATGCCAAAGAGCATACAGGAAGACTGATCATAAAGGCTAGCCCTGCAAGGAAAGACCTAGAGGCTGAAGGGATGTTATCAGCTGCTCCATAGGCCATGAAATCTCTGCTATCTTGTGCTGCACTGTGGGCATTCAGGATTGAATGAACTTTTTCACTTGTTGATTTTGTAATACTCAGCCTGACCAAACTCAAGAATGCGTTATTTACCACATAGCTCAGCTGCCAGGACACATATGGCCCTATTGTGCCAGTGCCCCTAAGCTACCCCTGCCCCACAGCCATTTTATTTGTAAACCACAGGCTCCTTTCTGGTACTCCTATTGTTCCAGTGACCACCAGAGCTGATACCAGCATTGGACTCTAGCAGACAGTCCCAGCAAGCAGGCAACACTCAGCATCAACTTTCTTCTTCCCTAAGCCCTCCTGCCCAGTCAGTCATTCCCTCTACCACATGGACCCCCCCAAAGTGCCAGAGAGGATGGCAGTAGTGGCTGTCAGTCCTTGGAGACATGTCCTCATCCAATACATTATCCCTAGGACACCAAAAGCCTGTTAGCTGCTGGGTGGCTCCCCTGAGGCAGGGCAATTTTCTGTGAAGCCAACTTACCTCTTTCTGAGGTCTTGTCTGAAGGGGGAAATTCTCTGGTGTTGCTGTTGTGGGACAAGTTATTCTGCAATAACTTCTAAAATAGCTGCCCCTGGGGACACAGTGTGCTGGGAAAACAGTCATTTCATTCTAGTGTGATCACTCCAATTCGTGAGCCTAGCTCTTTCCCCTCCCTGTCTTCCACTCGAAATTAGCTTGCTTCATTCAGCTGCAAGCTTTTTGCAGGCAAGGATATGAGAGCTGTGGTTTGGCCCCTGATAGGACAGATATCCAGCTCTACAGGCTGGTGTGCTCCTCTCACTGCTTCAAAACAAATGGCAAAGCATACAAATGTGCAAAGCTAGCATGTAGCCTGTTGTTGGGCAGGGATGTGACTCCTTAGCCTTCTCTAGGGACTTGTGTGGAAACCGATCTGTGAAAATAAAATAATGGTCCTGGTGAGAGCACTGCAAAGACTTGCAGCAGCTGTGACTAACATTAAACCACTTGGCAAAGGGCTTCTCACTCTTCCTCTCCCACTCTCTGGAAACCTCAGGAAGGGCAAAACTGGAATCACTGCCTGGGAAAAGGCAGGATGAAGAACATGTGGATACCTAGCCTGGGATTTCCTACAGCTATTGCTTGTATCGGGCAGACAAGAGCCATGTGCAGCAGCTCCAAAAGCAACTCACAGGAAGGGAAAGGTGTGAGATTGTTTGTGTGAAATATACACACCAGAGTTGGCTGAAGGCAGCTCAGACCTCTGTTTCCTTGGATGTAGAAGCAAGGCCCAGGGTTTTGCCAGCAGCCTGCCACCACCCAGCTTGCATTCTCTTGCTAGCAGGGATGCATCTCCAGCAGCATACATCCAGGCAGAGGAGATTTTCAGGATGGGCTGCTTGGCAGGGAGCAAAGGGGTGAGCGGGTGTGGAAGAAGATAAACCTGTAATGTTGCTCAGCAGTGGTACAGAAGCAGGCCTCAGATTTCCTCCTAGGGCTCAAATTTACCTTGGCAGAGTTCTTATCAGTGCTCAGCCACACATTTATTCAGGGAAAGGGCCACTACTGCCTGGTGCACTGGGCCTCTCCTGGCAGTGCAGGCAGCATTCTTCTGCCTTAGACTGACATGGTTACAATTTTCTTCAGGGTTGATCCAGTTGCAGCTGAAAGCCACAGGAGTCATGGACGCAGCAGAACCACGTAGTCAAGCTGTTCTCTGGCATAGGCAGGATAAGGCAGTTGCCAGTGGGGGAAACAACTTAGGGGCTAGAAATCTCCTGATTGCCTTTACACAGAAGCAGAGTCAGGAGAGAAATCCCTTGTAGAGCGGTTGAGCTCTGTCCTGTCTCCTCCATGCCACAAAGCACGTGCCACTGGTGTAACACCCTTCTCAGCAGATGAAAGCACTGGCCGTGGTGCATCGTTAGCTGTTGAGCAGCAGCCTTCATTCACAGCCATACCACCCTCTCTACAATACAAATCTCTCTGCGGAGCAGGAAGCCGGGAAATTGGCCTTTTAAAGCAGTCTGCCCCACGGACCATGGCCCCAGTACTGTTCACACTGAAATCCAAAACCAGGATCAGCCCTTTTTTTTCCCCAAGCAGTCAATAACTAACCTCTGGGACCTGGCTGCTTACGAGACACAGGAGAGAATTTCTACAAGACAGCGATCAAGAGGACGTGGGTGCAGGGGGAGGAGGGAAGCAGGGAGGGGGAGAGGAGGGATACGTATGTCACAGCTTACCTCAGAGCCAGAATTAGAAGCTGGGTTAAAAAAAAATAAAATCAGAGCAGGAAATAATGTGTGTCTTAAAATAGCAACATCAAATGGGAGAGAGAATGGGGAGTGGGTGGCATTTGAGGTTGCTGCTCTGTTCCTCCCTCAACGGCAGGGTGATTAATACGTCTATGCCACTTGTGTTTATGTAACAAAGGGCACTAAAGGCCAAAGCTGCATTTTTGCTAATACTGCAGGGGAGTCAGTGAATCTTTTCTTCCCACCACAGCATTCAGTGGGGGAGCTGCACTTGTGCTTCCTGCCACAGAAACAATGACAAAAGATTGAAAACAAACCCCGTGCTTCTGCACTGCACACACAGTTACACTTCCACGGCAGGGCAGCACATAGACCTTTAAGGCTTTGGAGGCATTCTCCTGTCTTTCCTAGCTCCCCACACAAAAAGCCTGTTCCCAGAGCACACCTGTAAATGTGGTCAGACTGTCTCTGGCTGGAGGCTGCAGTGTAATAGCAGGCAAGGTACCACTGCATGTTACTACACATTTTTGTTCTCTGTATTTGCAGTGAATCATAGATGTCTAAGACAGGTCACGGAGTCCACTTCCTTGCCAGCACAGGATTGTTCCCAGCCATATACTTAATCCCTCACATTTCTCTTGGGAGACAGTGATTCAGACTGATCAGTCTTTTCTCTACACTCCTTGTATCCTGAGAACTGCACTAAAGGGTGGCAAGCACTCACGTGTTTGGGTAAGGAAAATACATTTGTCTTGGATGCTTTAAAAAATATTCAGCCTTACTGCATCACTGCTCACTGCTGCTGCTGCCGTTACGTAGCCAAGCAGCCAAGGGAGGTATGGCACTTGTTCTTTAGACTGCTGCGAGCTCCTCCGGACTAATCAAAAGAACAGGCCTGCTCTGAAGTTGCATAGAACAGAAGAATAGACTAGACTAGACTAGACTAGAATAGACCAGGTTGGAAAAGACCTTCAAGATCATGAAGTCCAACCTATCACCCAACACCATCTAATCAACTAAGCCATGGCACCAAGCACCCCATTGAGACTCTTCCTAAACACCTCCAGTGTTGGTGACTCCACCACCTCCCTGGGCAGCACATTCCAATGGCCAATCTCTCTTTCTGGGAAGAATTTCATCCTAACATCCAGCCTAAACCTCCCCTGATGCAGCTTGAGACTGTGTCCTCTTGTTCTGGTGCTGGTTGCCTGGGAGAAGAGACCAACCTCCGCCTGTCTACAACCTCCCTTAAGGTAGTTGTAGAGAGCAATAAGGTCACCCCTGACTCTCCTCCTCTCCAGGCTAAGCAACCCCAGCTCCCTCAGTCTCTCCTCATAGGGTTTGTGTTCCAAACCCCTCACCAACTTCGTTGCCCTTCTCTGGACACGTTCCAGCAAGTCAACATCCTTCCTAAACTGAGGGGCCCAGAACTGGACACAGGACTCGAGGTGTGGCCTAACCAGTGCAGTGTACAGGGGCACAATGACCTCCCTGTTCCTACTGGCCACACTGTTCCTGATGCAGGCCAGGATGCCATTGGCCTTCTTGGCTGCCTGGGCACACTGCAGGCACATGTTCAGCCTACCATCAACCAGCACCCCCAGGTCCCTCTCTGCCTGGCCGCTCTCCAGCCACTCTGACCCCAGCCTGTAGCCCTGCATGGGGTTGCTGTGGCCAATGTGCAGAACCCAGCACTTGGATGTGTTCAATCTCCTGCCCTTGGGCTCTGCCCATCTGTCCAGCCTGTCGAGGTCCCTCTGCAAAGCCTCTCTACCCTCCAGCAGATCAACTCCTGTGCCCAGATTGGTGTCGTCCGCAAATTTACTGATGATGGACTCAATGCCCTCATCCAGATCATCCATAAAGATGTTAAAGAGCATGGGGCCCAGCACTGATCCTTGGGGCACACCACTACTGACTGGCCCGATAGGACAGATACCCAGCTCTACAGGTGGTAAGTTTCCCCAGCAAGCTCCAAGGGTTGTAGGAAGCTTGCATCTCAGTTGGTCATGCTCAGCACCTCCCACTTGTCTGAAAGGTGGTGTGATGCTGCAGCTCACTCCTCTCAGTGTGTGATTCCCTCAGAGAGCAAAGGCAAGAGCAAAGGTCTTCCTTCACCTGCACACACAAGATAAGCCTGTACCCCCTCACAGTCACTCCTCCTACCAAAACACCTGTTTGCAAATATTTGTGCATGCAAATAGCACATGGCCAAGTTTTTTGTGTGCCAAAAGCCTACTGCACAGGCCTGAATCTGATACTTTCTGACATCAGCAAATATCTTTGACATACATCAGGCTGTGCTGCTGTCAGAGGGAGGAGAATCTGTCCCAGATCTGATGCAAATCTTCCCACAGGCAGAGCAGCACAATTTATTTAAACATGGCATGCTGGTGGCTGCAGACAGAGCTCACTCCCAGCAATTCCATCAACATGTATAATATCCTGCTCGTTAAATCCAACCAGGGTAAATATCTCCACCGCGTTATCCCTCCAAGCAAATAAGTACCTGTATGGAAGAAATTCCTCAGAGTGCTTCCTGTCTGGAGCTGGAGCTTGCCAGGGACTGAATTTCCTGTGAGGATACAGTTGGGAATGCAAAGCAAAGAAGAAAACAAGAAAATTAGATATTTGAACCTACTCTACACAGATCCTCCTCAGCAAGCATATTCCCCCTCCCCGCCCTCCTAGTTTAAGTAAAAATGAAGCACTTAGATTTTAAAATATCGGCTGTGTTATTTTTCTTTAGTCGTTCTTATTTTTACTATACTGCCTCCCTTTCTGTCTATTTTTTTTTTCCAGCTGCAATTCTGTGACACATCCTGAAAATCAAAGAGGTTGTTTTTGCCAATAGCAGAGTGCTATGCATCCTCTCAGCCATCTGGAAATGGATTTTTTATTCTTCCCCTCTCCCAACTATACACACACGTGCACACACACAACCAATTCTTTGTCTCTTGGAATCATTTCCTGCACCAAAGCTCATGGCCATGAAAAGAATTCAATAAAAAAGTTCCACAGGCATTGAGGCTGAGACAGAATAAACAGGGTGACTTCCTGGGCACTTGTTCTCATCCAAATGGCCACCTCACGAGGAAGTGATGAATGCAAGGGAGCATATGGTTCAGTGGTTAGAGATTGAGAGAGGTAGCTAGGGCTCCTGTGTTTTTGTCCTGGCTCTGCTACAAATCTTGTCACTAAAACCAAGTTACCTACCTGCTGAGGAGACTTGAGGTGAGGAGAGGAGACTCGAGGAAGGAGACTCAAGGAGACTCGAAGAGAGGAGAAGGAAGAGAGAAGAGAGAAGAGAGAAGAGAGAAGAGAGAAGAGAGAAGAAGGGAGAAGAGAAGAGAGAGAAGAGAAGAGAAGAGAAGAGAAGAGAAGAGAAGAGAAGAGAAGAGAAGAGAAGAGAAGAGAAGAGAAGAAGAGAAGAGAAGAGAAGAGAAGAGAAGAGAAGAGAAGAGAAGAGAAGAGAAGAGAAGAGAAGAGGAGAGAAGAGAGAGAGAGAAGAGGAGAGAAGAGGAGAGAAGAGAAGAGAAGAGAAGAGAAGAGAAGAGAAGAGAAGAGAAGAGAAGAGAAGAGAAGAGAAGAGAAGAGAAGAGAAGAGAAGAGAAGAGAGAGAAGAAGAGAAGAGAAGAGAAGAGAAGAGAAGAGAAGAGAAGAGAAGAGAAGAGAAGAGAAGAGAAGAGAAGAGAAGAGAAGAGAAGAGAAGAGAAGAGAAGAGAAGAGAAGAGAAGAGAAGAGAAGAGAAGAGAAGAGAAGAGAAGATGATTAATCAGGTTGGAAGAGACCTTTGAGATCATCAAGTCCAACACCATCTAATCAACTAAACCATGGCACCAAGCACCCCATCTTGTCTCTTCCTAAACACCTCCAGTGATGGTGACTCCACTACCTCCCTTTGACCTCCCTCAGCTATAAATAGGGACACAGATACTTTCTAACCTTGCACAATGATCAATGCATTCATGTTTGTAATGTGAGCGGATCTCAAGAGAAGTAATCTAAAGTGAAAATAGCCATGATAGATCCACTTTGAAAGTAATAGACTCAAGCAGGACAATCTGGAAGCCAGAGACTAGACTTGATCATCTCTTGCCAGAGGCAAATGTTAAGTGAGCTATGCCACCATGCTATCCAGATGACTGTAGGTCTGCAAGAGAAGACAAAGAGCTAGAGCCACACTGACTGGTACAAACATGCTTATGGTGTCCGGCTCAGAATGAGTAACAGCTGCTTGCTCATCATCCTGATTTCTGTCACTACTAGTGCTTCTGAGTGCTGAAGTGTCCCAATGCTGTGACTCAGGGCTGTGAGTCATGGACTGTATGTCTTTACCACATGGAATCACTCACTTGCTCTCTCCAATGAGATTGCAGAAATCACAGATCATCTTGGGTCTCCTACAGTGGTAAATCTTGAAAATAAAGGCAAATATTTACAAACGTATCTAGAACAAAGTCATTCTGTCTCTAATCACTGTCTAGGGGATATGTATTGGAGAGCAGCTTCACATATGCACATTCACCCAATACATTTCTAAAAAGTGGAAGTCTTCTTTTACTCCTGTGGACTTTGAACTCCTGTATTCCCAGACTAGACTGAACAGGATGCAGTGCTGGTAGCAGTCAACCTTTTGCTTTCCCTGCTTCTACCAGTCACATTTTTGGAACTGAAATGCTGACAACAGGGTGACACAATTCTTTTTGGCCCCGGACTTGCCTCATCCTTGTTCTGGCTCTCCATCCTTCCTGGTAAGGAAGCTTTGATCTTGTAACATTCTCCTAACCTCAGGGTGAAATTAGTTGGATGCAGGGCTGCAGCAGAAGCCCTCTCTGAGCTGGCTGGCAAGACCTCTGAAAAGACACCAGATACTCCCAAGATATCATTGAGACCTGCGTGGACCACATACACTGCAGTGGGCAATTCTGCCATCTACAAACTGTGACAACAACCAGCTGCATATTCAGGAGCTCTCCTCCAGTTTATATAAACTCTCTGTTGACACAGGTGCAGCTGAAATGGTGCACTTTCTGTTGAGATGAAGGAGCAGGGGCTCACCTGAGCACTGAGGTGCAAAACCCTCAGTGTCTCACTGGCTGGGAACCTCCTGTGCTGCCTGTCCATACAGCACCTAATCAGTGAAGCACAAGCCCCACGCTGCCAAGAGTGGGATTGCCAACACTCCTCTAGCGGCAGTGCAGTTTGTGCTGGCAAAAGAGTATTTCTGTTGGCATATGCCTCTTATCTGGATTAAGTCATGCCTGGTTTTGCAAATATCTCCACAGAAAGGTGTTTTGCTGGTGTAAAGACGTAGTAAAGAATCAATCTCCCTGCTTGCAGCCAGTCTGAATGCTTTCCCCGAAGCAGATAAAAGACTATGATGGCATGCTGTCTCAGAGAGCTTTCCTGTGCTGAGCAGGCTGAGTGCACTTGTACATCTGAACTAATGCAGACAGCCACCAAGGTTCGTGCTGGCAAAGTGAACACAATGCTCCAAGCACAGAGGCTCCCGAGCGATAGGAAGTGACTTCTGCACACCAGATCCTCTATTCCTGTAACTCTGTGGGCTTGCCAATAATCCTTACCGCCCTTGCTGAGAAAGGAGAGCCTTTGCTAACTGATTACATCCTCTTTTCCTTACTGTGGTCAGCCAGTTGCTGCATGCCAGAAACAGCTGGTACGATTGATAGATAAGCACACGTCTCAATGCATTTCCCTCCTCATCTGTAACCACATCCATCCTGGCAGCCACTAGAAAGGAGTGAAACAACACTGGGCAGTTTTGTTACCAGTACTAGTTTCCTACAAGCACCAGCCCAGGGAATCTTGACTTTTCTCACAACTTTGTACAAAATCCTGCTGGTCTCCATGAAGGAAAGCAGGATGGTCCCAATCCTCCCTAGTATCTTGCAACAACAGCCCATACCACAGCCTAACAATCCCTGCAGACAAGGAAATTCATCTGCCACACCAAAAAAATGCAGGGCTCAAGACCTTGAGATATCAGGAGACCCAGACACCACCTCTCGGATAGGATAGGATAGGATATAGACCAGACCAGGTTGGAAGAGACCTTTGAGATCATCAAGTCCAACCTATCATCCAACACCATCTGATCAACTAAACCATGCAACCAAGCACCCCATCCAGTCTCCTCAAAAAACATCTCCAATGATGGCAACTCCACCACCACGTCCCTGGGCAGCACATTCCAATGGCCAATCTCTCTCTATGAAGTACTTCCTAACATCCAGCCTAAACTTCCCCTGGCACAGCTTCAGAATGTATCCTCTTGTTCTGGTGCTGGTTGCCTGGGAGAAGAGACCAAGTCCCACCTGGCTACAACCTCCCTTCAAGTAGCTGTAGACAGCAAGAAGGTCTCCCCTGAGCCTCCTCTTCTCCAGGCTAAGCAACCCCAGCTCCCTCAGCCTCTCCTCATAGGGCTTGTGCTCCAAACCCCTCCCCAGCTTTGTTGCCCTTCTCTGGGCACATTCCAGCAACTCAACATCTTCCCTAAAGATAGGGTCCATGCCCTGCACCAAGGCAGGGTTGGGTCTAGCGACACAACCTGAGACTAACCAAGAAATGCGCAGACCAAACGCTTTGAGGACAAACGTGAATGCATGTGGAATATTACCCCATTGTGATGAAAGCTCCGTGCACCTTGAGTTCAGCATTTCTGGATAGCCTGGAGGCGTTCTTCGAATGCAGTAACACGGTTAAGCAATAAAAAGCTTCAGGATCACCTCTACTCCAAGCACATCATCCTATTTTAAGCAGCACATCATGACATAAAGCATCTCAGGCCAAATTTCTCTTCAATTTGAGTCACAGAAGTGACATCAGGGATGGAGTTAGCCCAGCTTTCTAAGTGACTAAAAGATAGCCTTTTTTCCCCCCTTTCTTTTATTTTCTTTTTTTCCCTGTACTAGTTCCTGGAATCAGGCTTGTAAACACAGCCCTTCCCTTGCTGCTAGCTGACACTGTGAGGTGGGTAGGGACGTTCAAATAACATCCTCTTTGACCTTTCTGGTACTGAAATGATTGTTGTTGCTTTTTTGGAGGCTTCTGAGAAGCTCCCACAAGCTTCTGTCCCCCCACCCCCATCTCCTGAACAGCATCTGCAGCATCCAACCAGAGTCCCTCCGGAGGGCAGAGTGGCTCTCACAGTGACGACACCACGCTCCTAATTTGCTCCAGCCTGTTTCACACTGACATTTAGCACTGACGTCACCAGCCGTTGAAATTTCATTGCTGCTTCTAAGAATAACAGCCCTTCTCATCCCTCACCTTACACCAAGTAATTAGTTGTTAATACAGCAGGGATCTAGGCTTATCTTTTCTGACACAAATCAGGTTCTGGTGGTTAAAAGAAGTATGAACGAAGCACTGAAGATGCTTACATGTTCTGTCAGCCTGGGACAAAAAAACCCACCCCAACATGACAACAACAACAACCAAACAAACAAAAAGCCAAGAGGGCATTGTTAAGAGTGTTGTAAAAAAAACAAATGAACAGGAAAAGTTCAGACTGATTTGGTTTCAGGCTTCCTTGCTGGACAGTCTTAGGCACTGTGCATTGCTTAAACAGCCTAGGCTACAGTCTGCCCCACAAGTCCCTTACTAAGCCCCCTCCACATTCTCCAGGGCTTTGTACCTTGCATATTTGTGTACGCTGGTGCAGTGTAGGCACCAAATACTGCCCAATCTGAATTACCCATTGACTCTGGGGTCTGAACCAAATCCCACTGATTTCCGTGGGAGGATTTCTATTAACTCAAATGGGCATTGAACCAAACCTGAATTGGCTGTGCTCTGCACCCATTTGGCAGAGTGTAGTTCTCTGCATAAGGTGGAGAATCAGGTCCAAATACACTGAGAAATGCTTTAATTAAGAGCATTAGAAAAGAGAGAAAGATTTTTCATCGTTAGGCTGATAAACTGAATTTGTTCTGCATGTTTAATGTTCAGATTTTCCAAGACACTTGGTCTAAAGATGAAGTTGAGTGATTATGGAAAACGTTTGAAGGAAAATCAGGTGCTGAGGAGACTTTCAAATCAACAGGTTTGTTCACTTACTTACACACTATGTGCACTTTTGGTAGTCATAGATCTAATCATTAGAATAGAATAGAATAGAATAGAATAGAATAGAATAGAATAGAATAGAATAGAATAGAATTAACCAGGTTGGAAGAGACCTATGAGATCATCGGGTCCAACCTATCATCCAACACCATCTGATCAACTAAACCATGGCACCAAGCACCCCATCCAGTCTCTTCCTAAACACCTCCAGGGATGGTGACTCCACCACCTCCCTGGGTAGCACATTCCAATGGCCAATCACTCTTTCTATGAAGAACTTCTTCCTAACATCCAGCCTAATCCTCCCCTGGCACAGCTTGAGACTGTGTCCTCTTGTTCTGGTGCTGCTTGTCTGGGAGAAGAGGCCAACCCCCACCTGGCTACAACCTCCCTTCAGGGAGTTGTAGAGAGAATAAGGTCTCCCCTGAGCCTCCTCTTCTCCAGGCTAAGCAACCCCAGCTCCCACAGCCTCTCCTCATAGGGCTTGTGCTCCAAACCCCTCCCCAGCTTTGTTGCCCTTCTCTGAACACCTTCCAGCAACTCAACATCTTTCCTAAACTGAGGGGCCCAGAACTGGACAGAGGACTCAAGGTATGGCCTAACCAGTGCTGAGTCCAGGGGCACAATGACTTCCCTGCTCCTGCTGGCCACACTGTTCCTGATGCAGGCAGGATGCCATTGGCCTCCTTGGCCACCTTGGCACACTGCTGGCTCATGTTCAACCTACTATCAACCTCACCCCTAGGTCCCTTTCTGCCTGGCCGCTCTCCAGCCACTCTGACCCCTGCTGTGACCATTACCTGCAGGCAGCAGCCAGCTGGACGCTCAGAAGCACACTGAGCAGAAGCTGAGAGCAACTGGCACCAGGAGTACCAAGTATTGCCTATAAGCACCTGCCCTCTATAGCCTCTCCTCACAGGAGACCAGCACCTCTGTCAGGCACAGCAGCTCATCTGCAGTCCCTCCTGGTCAGAGGTAACAAAGGTCTTTACAAATCAGACACATGGAGGTCCTGGAAAATGTTCTTTTCAGCACTGCTGGGGAAGTCAGTGGCTAGCACAGCTTCCGCGCCAGAAGCAGACCTGAGCCTAGATGAACTAGCATCCGGTCAAAAAGAAAACTCTCACAACTTCTTTGTTACTGCTTCCCCATCAACTCTGAGGTCTGGCATCATTTCCTGTGCTGCTGCTGACCCTCTTGGGGGACTTTTGCCACTGCTTAGTCTATAGAAACTTCAGTGTTCATTATTTCCTCATGTCTCTGTACTGCAGAATAGGGAATTATTAGGAGCTGGCCCTTCTGATAGATTCTTTGGTTACTTGTCTGGAGTATTTTGCCTGCCTGTTGTTTTTCATTTGGACTTGAGTCCTTGGCATAGTCTTTTTCTGGAAAGCACAGAGAGACTGATCATGAGACATCACTGCTTTAAAATCCTTGAGGCCACAAGAAAGTAGATGAAAGCAGCATTGTTACACTAAGATGCCTTCCCCTGAAGTGCTGCAGAAAGAGATCCAGAAAACGTAGCTGCTAGAGAGGAAGGCAAAGAGAAAGTGAAAGTGTTGTTGAAGTCAGCCAGGCCTTGAAAATAAAGTACAGGAGCTACCAATGTCTCGTCTGACCCCTGGCAGCCATTCTTGTTCAGCCTGAATTGGTCAGCAAGGCCACATGCTGCTGGGCTGACCCAAGCATATCTGTGAGCTGACTTGCTTCTCCCAGCAGTCAGGATGGGCTTGGCTGGAAGCCTAAGGGATTGCTGCGGCCACCTGATTTCCACAAATCCCCATGCTACTCTCTTCCTCCCCATGACTAATTTCCCTGCACCTCCTCCCCCACACCCTCCCCCCGTTCCTCACCCCGTGCATTTTTAAGCACAAAAGAAACTTGCTAGGTTACGCCACCTGCTACTGAGATAAGTACCATGTAAAGAGAGGAATGTACTGGAGAACACTACTCCTAAAAATCAAGGAAGGAAAGAAAAATCCTGCCTGGCATCAGCAGACCACAGCAACAGATCCCCAGCCACTTCCTTCTGGGTTGAAGTTAAAAATGTGCTCTATAAACCACATTTAAATCGCTAAAAAAGCTGTTCACTACAAACTGTAAGGCTTGTGATGGGGGAGTCAGCAGGCCAGATGATACCAGAGCTGGTTCAGCTCCGTAGGATAAGTCATGACTTGGAGCCACGCACTGAAAGCAAAGCTGTGCCTAGCAGTATTCCAAGGTGCTGCCCCACCATATATTTTTAGCCTTCTTTTGCTGACATCTACAAAACTGCTTCCAGGCTTGAGCTGTGGCACTGGTTCTGTTCTCTACCAGTTGTACCCTGGTGCTGCTCCACTTACAACTAGTTTTGAGCCTCAACTTCCCTGGAGTGAGCAAGAGGCCTACGGTTCTATTTGTTGTTTACACCAAAAAGAATCATCTAATTAAAAAAATCACTGGAAGCCACATGCATTTGCAGAAGTGGCTCCACTTCAGAGGAATCTCCCAAGGCAAATAAATGAGTAACTTCTCAAGGGTTTAGACATGTATGGAAATAGCCACTAAAGTTACACTCGCTAGGATAAAATTACAAGCGCTTTCAATCCTCATACTTTAGGGCGTAAGTTGATCATCAGCCAGGGAAGAATTTCCTCCCAGAGGACCTTACTGTCCTGTGAGGTATCTCATAGGAGATTCACATATTCCTCCAGAGTGTTTGGCACTAGCCACTGCAGACAATAATAAATAACTAACTAATTGTGCTCTGCTGAGCCCTGCTTGGCCTATTTACACCCGCTTAACTCGCCGGGCAGCCCTACGGACGGGAGAGAAAACGTGGCCCTGCACCTCGGCCGCTGTCTCACGTGGAAGCGAGTGGGAGAAAGCCACGCGGGGGATTCAGGACGGCAGCCGCGGCCGGGGAATAGATGACGCCAGATCCCGCAACGCCGGCTGTTCTGCCAGCCCCGCTCCAGCGAAACAGGGGAGCGCACATCACCCCAGGGGCCGGGAGCGGAGGAGGATCTCGTTGCACAAGCTACCCCGCCCGATGTTGTAAAGGACCTCGGAGATCCGGGAAGGGGCAGTAGGCAGGACGCAGGCGCCCGCACTGCCGGCAGACAGCGCTCCTTCTGGGAAGCGCCGTGACTCAGCCTTCGCCGCGGGGCGCGGGGCGCCGCCCGCCCCGCCTATCCCTGCGTATAGCCAATCACCGGCTCTCATATTTGCATACAGCGCCCGGGTGCTTCTGGGTGAGCGTCATGACAAGCGCTCCCTCTTCCCTCCCACTGACAAGCGCCCTCTGACGAGCGGGGCGGTTTGCACACTGGGGACTGGTCACGGCATATTCTTGCTGCAAAGCATCCCTCACTGTGGCCTTAAAGTTGTTGAGCAGTTTGGCCTCATATAGGGGCCGCTCGGAAACAATGAGTTGCCCGGATGACCCTCAGTGGTCTGGGGTGCAGGCTTCAAACCTGTAGCTGTCTAGCGACAGAGTGGTTCAATTCCACCTTTCGGGCGAGATGGGACGCCCCGCGCTTTTTTCTCTTGCCCCAAGGAGACACCGTGGCGCCGCCTGTCTCTCCCTGGCTGCCATCGGGAGCCGGCGCCGGACTCGACCATCGCCAAGGCAGAAGGCGGTGCCAGCGGGAGACCTTACCCTGATATGTCACAGTGCAGGGAGACGTTTTGCTTCCCCTCATTCGACCTTACCACACAGTGCACTTTCTTGAGGGCCAGCGTTGCCTTTCATTCTTTATGACTGTCCTCTCAGAGCAAGGTGTGCAGGAGACTGACAGAATGGCAGTGCACTGCCTGCACCCAAAGCAAGGAAAATCTTCCAAGTGGGTCTGGGTGACAATTCAGGTTTTAATTGGATTCTGCTACGCAGTAGATTCAGTTAAACAGTGTCACACATCCTACAAGAACAGAAAATAAGTAAATAACAGAAGCCATTCTCTAGAGCTGTTCCATATTGATGATAACCCATTTCCCACCCACGCTGCAACAAAGATGCTTCACTTCAGCAGTAAGCACGGGTGCTAATAATGTCACCCAGCCCCGCAAAAGTAAAGGTTAACATGAAGCTAAAAAACATTCTTCAAAGCAGAAGGCATTTATTTTGTGATGCACTATTGCAACAACTCCAGCAGCTGATTTGTAGAGCCTCTAGTTAGAACAAGGGCCCAAACACCTCCACCACGGGAGAGCGAGGATTTGGAGGTCATTTCCTCATCACCTCCCAGTCCCCTGGGCAGGAAGGGACATTCTGCCTGGTGAAGCCTTCAGGAGAGAAGAAATGCCACGTGAATAATCAGGTCTCCAGTGTTCCTGGGTGCTTTTTGGGGTGGGGGAGGGGGTGGGTTGTGGGTGGTGGGGGGTGGTGTGTGCAATGCCATCCAGAGTTAAGTAGGTAAGTGCTTCTGAGGATCCAAGCTGGGATGACTGTGCTTCCTTTACACCAAATGACTCACTCCAACTGAAGGCTAGGGAGCGGACAGGAAGGACACAGAGGGCCCTAATACTACTCCTGTGTGCTTCCAGCTTGCCAAGCACCCGTGTCAGCTGGAGAGGAGAGCCATGGTGCCAGCATGGCCCATCATTCTGAAAATACATTGGCCTGTAATAGGAAATCTGGGGGGTGAAAAACCCTCCACAGCTCACAAAGCACATGGTAGCTTTGTGAATGGCCTTTCAGATGTGCTGTGCACTCCACAATGCATCTGGGAGCACCCTGAGTCCCAGATGGCTGTCCTTCTGCTCCATGCTGCTCCATCTACCAGCCTGCCCAGAATGAACTTTCAATGTGGAATTTCTCTGTGGCCTTGGAAATTGGTATAAGTGCCACAGTTTGGCTGGGGGCTTTTGTTTGCATCAGGGCAGGGGGTGGGCAGGGAGTTTGAAAGGCCCTTGCCCAGTAGTGGGCAGCTGAGAACGTTAGCATTCAATGCCAGTTACCAAGTAGAACATAATACTGCTCTTTCATGTGGTGTTTGTAACTAATCACGCTGTTTTGTGTCAGCCTGTTTTTGGGGGCTTGATTCTTTTTCTCCTTTTTTTTTTTTTTTTACTTCCAAGAAGTAGTTTTGGATTAAATTATGACAATTATATTCTTACATTCACCCCCACCCTCCCCCCATCCAACCCCCACCCTGGCCCTGCGTGCACACAAACACAAACGGGAATTATGTTCTCTAAGTGCAATTTGAACTACACAGCCTGGGATCTGTGCCTGGCATTGAGTTCACTTTTTCCTCCAGAACAAAAGAGGCACATCCACTTTGCACTCTTTCATCACTCTTGGGATAAAGCAGAATGGTCAGATTGCTGGTGTGGGTGATTTGTCCCTCAGGGAGCTCACAGGGAAAAACAGACTGTCAAGCACATGAGAGAGGAAGCTGGAGAACCCTGGCCAGAGAGGTTGTGGTAAGCAGTGCAGGGGTCTAGGTTTGTGAAATCCTGTGCGAATCCCTACTCTGAGCTGCTTACACAGCCCCTGGGCAGTGCCTCATCTCGCCAGTAATGCAGACATGTGGCAGGAAACGATCCTGTCTTTTGGACCTGTTGCCTTCCAGGGCTGCACCTCTAGCACGTGGCTGAATCTAGGGAAACAATAGGGTTGGAGACACAACAAGTCTGCTCTTATAGCCTTTAGGTGACACGATAGGTGGGAAAAGGCCTTGGAAACTAGGGCACCCTAAATTTTGGTGCTATTTTTTGAGCACTGGTTGGAGGAGAACACCAGTGTGGGGGCCCTGTAGATGATCTGGCTATAGGAGGGACATTTTGCGCAGTGCGCCCATGTCTTGCCTGGTTGGAGTCACTCATTAGTCAAAGCTTTCAGAGTTTGAACGTGAATGTCACTTTCTTCCCTGACAGAGGGCCAAAGTAAGAGGATCCAGATGCTTCACTACTGGTTAGAATGCAATCCAGAGGTTACTCAGAGCCAAGATGCATGCAAGCCTGGATCCTCAGGAGAACGTAATCTGCCTCCTGTTGTTTTCCTCGTGGAGTCACAGCACAGTGAGGAGGATGTGCTGGTGACAGATAGTTGACACGACTTGCAAAGTACATGGGTGACTGGGCTGTGAGTCAGCAAATGTTTGATTACAAGAGATCAGGAGCATATGCTTTTGCACTGGTAACAGTGGTCCTAGCTGGGTCTCCTGGAGGATTAAGCATAGTGTCATCTGAAACCTGTGGCTGCTGTCCTCCGTGGGAAAAAAGCAGGCACACGTGACCTATTAGCGCAGAAACTCAAGCTCCTAATTGCTATTTAATTTGGTAATGGACAGTGTCTGAGTCTGTATAAATATATGATCTGCCAGTGGTGCTTAGGTGTCCTACTAGCCTTCAGAAAAGAAACCATTCAACATCCTGGCCTGAAATAATGACCATGGCCTAAAATAACGACCATCTTGCTTGGAAGGACTAGGGCTTAGGAAGCTTCTTTTGCAGTCGAGTCACTAGAGGGGACAAAGACCAAGTCTGGATATGCATGCATCCTCCAATTTTTCCACTGCAGCTGTGGGAGGCAGCTTGGAGAGGCAGAAGCAAAAATGGCCCTTGACTTGAAGGTGTCCCGGGACAGCTTTCCAGAGGCTAAGCACACACATGGGGATCTGCAGCGTGCAGGGAAACAAAGCCACTCCGTCTCCCCCAGAAGCAGGGTGGTGAATGCATGTGCTTGCGGAGTTTAGCAACATTTGTGCTGGCTCTTCCGGTGTTTCTCCCTACCTAGGCCCAGCCCGTTCATAGCTCAGCCATCAGAGGCTGTGTTCCAGCCATCGTGAGGCACAAGACGGTGTCAGCCGGGCCGAGGACCCAGGCAATTGTGCATGTTTGCAGGCACGTGCCAATTTTCCCATTTCTCCTCTTTTGGGAATGGAGGAGGGCTGAGCTCTCAGGTCTGGGCAGGTGCCAGATGTTATTGCTGTCTCTGTGAGTTAAAGGTCATGGAAATATTGGAAGACTCGAACAGAGAGCACCTGTGTGCATCCCAATGGCATGCAGAGCCGAAGTGGCTGTGGCAAGCAGCAAGGCGGTGCCTCCAACTAACATGTTGACCTGAAGTGCTTGAAAGCCACTGCACACACTCCCCTGGCGAAATGTCGGTGAATGACTCATACGAACGGATTGTGATACACAGTCCTTTGCCCAGCCAGGCTGTGTGTGGAACCAAGACACTCCCATTTTCTCCCCTCCAGCATACTTCTCTGACCAAAGCCAGGATAGAGCCATTTGGCTCTGACTGGAGCTGGTCAGAACATGTTTTTCTTTTCTTCTCTTTTCCCCTCCTTCACCCTTTAGAAAATGTTGGCATTTCAGCAAAGGGCTGAAAACCCAAACTCTGAATATTTTCCATTGGAAAACGCTGGGGGAAAGGGAGGGGAGTAATCCCCAAACTGCCAACAATCAAGTCTCATGTTCTTTTAAGGGTTTTTGGTTTAAGAGAGGGGGACACATTTGGAAGCCAGCAAACACTTTCTATGAAAAGGTCTGTTCTCTCAAACCCCATTTTTTTTTCACTAGAGAGGTGTTCCAACTGACATCATTTTCAGTGGCGATGGCTTAGACATTCTCTATGTCTAATTTTGGAATCAACCTGAAGAAAACTTTAATAATTTCATTGGAATACAAGGCACAAATGACACTCCCACAGAACAACTGATATGCACTTGGTATTCTTAGTAGCATGAAAAGATATCCTGATACTCTCTCTGGCAACAATGCTGTTTACGTAAATATCTCAAGCAAGTCTGGAACTCTGTCTCTGGAGATGCCATGCTCCTAGGGCTCCAAATGACTTGCCTCAGACCTCACAGAACAGTCCTGAAGGGAATCTACCTTTCACAAGATCACATCAAAGGCTATAATGGAAGCAATAGGTAATGAAAGGAGCATTATCTGTAACTATCCCTTGAGTAACACTTACAAAGCATTTTGTTCTGATGTCTTCGGCTGATTTAAATTTCTCTCTGAGCTGTAATGCAGACGTGAAACATCTGTTCCATTTTGTCTTCACATATTATTCTGCTTCCCTGTAAGATAAAAATAAACAGGGACAATGTTAGCATAACAGAACACACATATCCGTAGGAGATGAATTATGCCCCAAAACTTTTACTGAATGTGGCTAATAGCAGGTTAGAACTTAAAAAAGGAAAGGTCTTGAAATCGGCATACACTGGTCATAAATAAATTCAGGCTGTAAACCAGCAGAAGCTTTCAAAACAACAGCAGAGTGAAGTTCAGAACAACCCCCAAAGAACAATGGAAATACAAAATTCATAGACTCATAGAATCATAGAATCAATAAGGTTGGAAAAGACCTCAAGGATCATCAAGTCCAACCTGTCACCCAACACCTCATGACCACTAAACCATGGCACCAAGTGCCATGTCCAATTCCCTCTTGAACACATCCAGGGATGGGGACTCCACCACCTCCCTGGGCAGCACAGTCCAATGGCCAACCACTCTTTCTATGAAGAACTTCTTCCTAACATCCAGCCTAAACTTCCCCTGGCACAGCTTGAGACTGTGTCCTCTTGTTCTGGTGCTGGTTGCCTGGGAGAAGAGACCAACCCTCATCTGGCTACAACCTCCCTTCAGGGAGTTGTAGAGAGCAATAAGGTCTCCCCTGAGCCTCCTCTTCTCCAGGCTAAACAACCCCAGGTCGCTCAGCCTCTCCTCACAGGGCTGTGCTCGAGGCCTCTCCCCAGCCTCGTTGGCCTTCTCTGGACCCGTTTAAGAGTCTCAATGTCCTTCTTAAACTGAGGGGCCCAGAAAACTTAGCTGTTTGAAGAGAGACCTTTATCAGCTGTGGGATATCATGACAGCAGAGTAGATTCAGTGGCCCAGAGGTCCTTCCTAATTTGTTGTGTCCCTTTCCCCATTTATTTTTCCACATTGGAGCTTCCCAGTTACTCTCTACTAAAATCTAGGGCACAATTGCACTGCTGCACTTTGTTCTGGATTAGCACAGGTCTCTATTTCCTGTCACCCTCAGGTTTTTCTGAACTACCCACCTGTGTTTGAATTAAGACAGTGCCAAAGAAGGGGCATATTTTAATTCATCCCTTCTTGAAATTCTTCTTTTATGTTTAGGAACATCTCCTAGTGATTGTTAAAGCTTATAAAGCAGTGGGGTCAAAAAGATAATGATGGAAAATATCGATTTTAGACTACACCTTTGTCAGTTGGGGAAAAGTAAATTGCATGTTGGTAAAAGAAAGAGGTACTGAATGCCTCTGATAACTTAGTGGAAAGAAACTTAGAGCTCCTAAGGACCTGTATTGGTGCTGTGTGTCCTTAGTCATATTTTTTTCAATATGAGTATGCAATTTTTCACTGACAGAACTCTGCTCTTGAGTTAATAAAGTAAAAAAAAAAAATAATCAAGAGTTCCTCACCTTAGAAACACAACTGCACACAAGAGGCAACAACAGAAACCTGAACAATAACCATCTGGAGATGTGGAGCTGTAACTAGCCATTGGGAAGCCATACACACATAGCTGAGATGTAGCTTTATGATCTGCCAAAGGCTGAGCTGTCCTTGCTCTCATCAGTACTTAAGGGGCAGATGCAGAAACAGGGAGATCCCAAGTAGGAAGATAAAGGGTCAAATGAGTCACCCACTCACTATGTGAAACATGATGTCTGAGAGACCAGACAGATTTAGCCAGGGCTTGTGACTGTTAACATTGACAGAAATATGTTCCACAAATCCAGCTTTCTGAGAAAAATCAGATTCTAGCTTTCTTCTGCTATTTTAAAGAGGCAGTGGTCTGCTCATAGGACCTTCAGATTAGGCTAGCACAGGCACTGAATCTTACAATAAAAAATGAAGAAGGGCCCTTCTAGACCCAAGCAATGGTCCTCCCTAGCCAGCACTCTGCTCCCAGCTCAGGTAAGGTGAGAAACAATCCAGGGAGGGCACAAGGTCTGGACATTTCCCTCTCCCTTGTGTTTCCTCAGCACTCACCTTTGTGGGGCCAGAGTGTTAGATTGTATATCTTGCCCGTTTCCTTTAGTGTCCATTTATGGACATACTGTCTGCAAAGTTGTCTACTCCTATTTTGAGACTGCTGATGCTCTCAGCCTCTGCAGCCTACTGGGCCAGCCACTTCCATCTACCTAAAGCGATGTAATGTTGTCATCTCTTTTAATTAATCTCCCACTAGTTTCACAGAGTGCTCCCTGTTCTACTGTTGAGAGATTTGACTACCAATGGCTTTGCATTCACAGAATCACAGAATCACCAAGGTTGGAAGAGACCTCAAAGATCATCAAGTCCAGCCTGTCACCACAGACCTCATGACTAAACCATGGCACCAAGTGCCACATCCAATCCCCTCTTGAACACCTCCAGGGATGATGACTCCACCACTTCCCTGGGCAGCACATTCCAATGACTAATGACTCTCTCAGTGAAGAACTTTCTCCTCACCTTGAGCCTAAAATTCCCCTATTCACCTCAGTCACCCTAATTTTGTGAACCCAGTGGTTAATCATCAGAAAAATTGCAATACTGGGTTGCTCAGCTCACTTCCGTCCCTGTCTCTTGCTGACCTGCCCAGAGTGGTTTTATTCCTGGAGCACTCTGGCTGTTACCAAACTCAGAAGGGAGAAAACAGACAGTAAAGCAAATGGAGTGCAGCTTCCCTCCAGTGGCTCCGCTGTCCATGCAGCTGTTCACGAGTGAAGCAGCCAGGGTGTTTTGTGGTTGAAGAGCATCTGATGGCACTGTCCTTCTCCTGGGGCTCTGCAGGCCCCTGCCCAGTAGGGGGCTGCAAAGCAACAAGCAGGATTTCGGGGAGGGTAGGCTGGCAGCCCTGGCGGGGGTGTCAGGGGCATCTTCCACAGTGGCTTTAATTAATGAGCACATGTGCAGCAAGGAGAGTTACAGCATCCCACTCAAATTGTTGACTTGGAGCCGCTTCTGGAGACAATCGTATTCAGCTCATTAGGAGAGACATTTTTTTGCAATGCCCTTAGATTGGACGGCTCTTGGATTGCACCACAAGATCAAGTCCACGTACGGGCTGCCTGCATCTCGCCTGCCAGCTCCAAGAGGGTTGTTTTTCTAGTCTTCTCATTCTCAAGGAGTGCTCAGCCAGATGGCCTGTTTGTGAATGCACTGTGCGTTGGTTGGATGTGTGCTTGAAGAGTCTGCCAGCTTCACGAGAAGGAAGAAAGAGCAAAAGAAAGGGAAAAAAGCACCATTTGGTATCTAGCTCTGGGACCCTGCCAGAGTTGAAGCTCTGTTTGAAGAGGGGGGAGGCTTAAGAAAGAAACTAGACAAAATTGAAAGCTGGAAAAACTTTCAAGCTTGACAGACTGGGAGACTGAAGTTCTATACAACATCCATCTACTACCTGGCTTCCTTGCAAATGTGGAGCAGACTCCCTCTTGAACAACAGTTAAGGGCAAGCACAGGCACCGAGTGTTTATCTCACTGCCCTCACAGATGACCTCACCTGTGGGCTGAGACATGGTAAGGTGAACCAGCCAGCCTCCTCACCCAGACTAGGTGATGCTACCTGTGACTTCTGGGATTTTGCTCTCAGTTCACCAAACACTGAAATTACAGCATGCAGCCTGGACGCATCAGCTGAGGAAGAGGGGCCACGATAGAGTAGTAGAAAATAACCAGCTTCTTGAAGAAGCTAGCCTTACTTTTACTACAGGCCAATGTAATTTTCTTCCATCTCCTGATGTTTGCTTCCTAGAAATACCTTCTGTTGTTTTGGGACATCAAATAGATACCGGCCAAACCAGAGCATCGGTTCTGTCCAGCACTCATTGGCAAATAATCCGAACCTGACGAGAAAAATCTGTTGTTGAAGGGAAGAGGGAAGTTTTGAAGTTTGGGTGGACTAGGCTTGGCTTTCTTTTCTTAACTAGATGTCATATTGTGGTAACAGCATATTGTTACAAGCAGCAGGAGGATGTCTTGTTAAGCAGAGCTGGAGAAACCACATCACCACTGGCTAATACACTGTCTTACCAGCAGACTTATCTGTTCATTCACTGAAACCGTGGCACAAAGAAAATGGTTGCAGGAGCAAGCATACCTGTATGGGTGGCTGTGCTAACTGCAGCCCCCATGTCTCCACTGATTGCATCAAATTATATTCGCTGAGGTGATCAGAGTTTGCAGGTCCAGGGCAGACGTGTGTCTGTGGCAACATGTGCTGGCCTGCGGATGGCGGGCAGTCTGATGACAGGCAGGGCAAAGCAGGCTCTTCTCACTCCTGCTGTAGGCCACATATCTTGGGCAAAACCTGCTCATATCTCATGTCATAAGTACCTGTGGATTTCCAGGACTTCCTGTCACTACACCAGGTACATTTCACAGCAGGAGGAAGGGTAGCACTTGCAGTGTCCATCGTGTTAAAGAGCAGGATCCTTCCCCAAACACAGGGAGACATCATCAGCTGCGGCAAAACAGTGTTTCTGACCTAGCAGTGCAAATACTGTCCTGGAAGGGATGGAGAACAAGCTGGCTCAAGAGAGGGACTATAGCATGCAAATACATTCTTGCATGGGTAGGAAGGCTGCAGGGAAGGAGGGTGAGATCACCTCCTGTGCCACTCCAACAGCACCCATTTTGGTAAAAACAGACTGCAGAACGGTTGTGATCAATACAAGAGATTTGATTTTCTGTCTGCCAGAAAACAAGGTGGGAAAATCCAACAGTAAGTCCAACCATTTTCTCCAGGGCTTCAGAGGGCTCATTACACCATTCTGGTAATTGCCTGGTTGTCACTGAGTGCTGTGTCATGGAACTGGGGAAGGATTTCTGGCTTTAATTGCACAGAAAATTCAGGGATCCAGGGGTCCCAAGACTGGGCTTCACTGCAGCCTGATGAACTGACTTAGGCTAGATACTGCAGCTGTTGGCAAATGGGAATAACAATCACCATGGCATTCACATGAGTACTGGTGGGAGAAGGCACCTGCATGTTTAAAAGGGTCTTTGATGTACTTTGGGTAGGGAGTGATCAACATCTCCCTCACCAACATCCGTTGGTGTCATACAGTCATACCTACCACTGCCAACACCAATACCAACCTCTGCATTTTTCACATAGAGTATTCATGTGCTTTATTGGATTGCTACAGTGCTACCTAACTTCTGGGTAAGTGCATTTCCAGAACAGTGCCCAGCTTGGGGCTTTAGCATTGAACTGACAGGACAGTCTGAAAAAGAATCAAGTTATCCTCAAAGCACCCTGTCTGGGTGCCATTACATACCTAAACTTGTCCAAGAAGGGTAAGCTGGAAGAACTGACCAAATACAGGATTTTGGACATTTGTGTACTGTAAACAGGGTGGGACAAGTCCAAGTGCTGCACTTTGGTCACAACAACCCCATGCAGTACTACAGGCTGGAATCAGAGTGGCTGGAGAGCAGCCAGGCAGAAATGGACCTGGGGGTACTGGGTGATAGTAGGGTGAACATGAGCCAGCAGTGTGCCCAGGCAGCCGAGAAGGCCAATGGCATCCTGGCCTGCATCAGAAATAGTGTGGCCTGCAGGAGCAGGGAAGTCATTGTGCCCCTGGACTCAGCACTGGTTAGGCCACACCTTTAGTCCTGTGTCCAGTTCTGGGCCCCTCAGTTCAAGAAGGACATCGAGACTCTTGAACATGTCCAGAGAAGGGCAACAAGGCTGGGGAGGGGTTTGGAGCACAAGTCCTATGAGGAGAGGCTGAGGGAGCTGGGGTTGTTTAGCCTGGAGAAGAGGAGGTTCAGGGCAGACCTTACTGCTCTCTACAACTACCTGAAAGGAGGTTGTAGCCAGGTGGGGTTGGTCTCTTCTCCCAGGCAACCAGCACCAGAACAAGAGGACACAGTCTCAAGATGTGCCAGGGGAAGTTTAGGCACAAGGTGAAGAGAAAGTTCTTCACAGAGAGCTGTTAGCCATTGGAATGTGCTGCCCAGGGAAGTGGTGGAGTCACCATCACTGGAGGTGTTCAAAAAAGGATTGGACATGGCACTTGGTGCCATGGTTTAGTAGTCATGAGGTGTTGGGTGACAGGTTGGACCTGATGATCTCTGAGGTCTTTTCCAACCTTATTGATTCTATGATTCTATGACTTAGCTTCTAGCACCAGTCCTGGCTGCTCTGCCACCAGCCTTTTTAGCCAGTCATTACCTGGATGGGAGATCTCCAACAGATGAGAGGCCAGAGGTTCCTCAAGTCTCCTTTCTCTAGCTAGCTGGAGATCAGTACCTACCTCAGCAAAGCATGTGTGATACCACATTGTCCATTATGAACAACAGCCTTGATTGTGGCAGCACACAAGTTCAGCAGCATCCACTGAACTACGGCAGAGCATGGCTCCAGTTTTGCAGGAGAGCAGCTCATTTAGGCATCTTCAGTGCTTCAAAGCTTTGAGAGGGAATGAGATCCTTAACACAGTTAAAAAATGTCCACACATCTCTATGTGTGGCCTCACTTTGCACCCAGAAGCTCTCAGAGCATACTCTTAACTTCATTAGGAAAATAATGTTGCTAGCAAGAAGAGATGATGAGGAGCACAAACACTTTCTGTTTCCCGGTTGCCAGGGAAAACATCTCTCTGTGACAGGTCTCCAAACAGGAGATGAGACAACAGGCACAGGACAGAGCTGAACATCAGTAGCAAGTGTATGATGATTGAAGCTGGAGATCTGGTTTAAGTTTAAAGCCTAGATCTACAGTGTGGATAGTGCCTGAGATTCATACTGCTTATGTTGATAAGCCTATGGAGGCCAGGCATGGAGCCAGTCCTGTTCTCCTGGAGTGTCTCACTCTTGTCCATTCTCTCAATCCATGAGCCTCCCATGGTCCGTATCTCCTGCACACCATATGTTTGACATTACTGGAGAAAGCAGAGGTTAAAAAAGATTAGAGCTCCTTTTGAAGTGAGGGGAAGCAAAAACTTTAGAGAATGACTTACGGCTAGAAGTGCCCATGATTCAAATGCAGAGACTCATTTGACTCATGCCTGGAGTGAGATGTAAGGACAAAGAGGATTGGTTTTAAAAAAGATAAAATCAAAGGTAAAATGGAAAACAATAAAGTGGAAAAGAACCAGAGCACATGTAACTCTAAGACACAAGTTTGCTTCATTACCATGCTGACTGACTTTTAGGCTGTGACTGCACAGGAGTTCACAAGTCACCACATCCTCACCCCTTTTTACAGAATAGAATAGAACAGAATGAACCAGGTTGGAAAAGACCTTTGAGATCATTGAGTCCAACCTATCATCCAACACCATCTAATCAACTAAACCATGGCACCAAGCACCCCATCCAGTCTTTTCCTAAACACCTCCAGTGATGGTGATTCCACCACCTCCCTGGGCAGCACATTCCAATGGCCAATCACTCTTTCTGGGAAGAACTTCTTCCTAATATCCAGCCTAAACCTCCCCTGGTGCAGCTTGAGACTGTGTCCTCTTGTTCTGGTGCTGGTTGCCTGGGAGAAGAGACCAACCCCCACCTGGCTACAACCCCCCTCAGGTAGACAGCAAGAAGGTATCCCCTGAACCTCCTCTTCTCCAGGCTAAGCAACCCCAGCTCCCCAAGTCTCTCCTCACAGGGCTGTGCTCCAAACCCCTCCCCAGCTTTGTTGCCCTTCTCTGGACACATTCCAGCAACTCAACATCCTTCCCAAACTGAGGGGCCCAGAACTGGACACAGGACTCAAGGTGTGGCCTAACCAGTGCTGAGGACAGGGGCAGAATGACCTCCCTGCTCCTGCTGGCCACACTGTTCCTGATGCAGGCCAGGATGCCATTGGCCTTCTCGTCTGCCTGGGCACACTGCAGGCTCATGTTCAGCCTACTATCACCCAGAACCCCGAGGTCCCTCTCTGCCTGGCTGCTCTCCAGCCACTCTGACCCCAGCCTGTAGCACTGCATGGGGTTGCTGTGGCCAATGTGTAGATCCCGGCACTTGGATGTGTTCAGTCTCCTGCCCTTGGACTCTGCCCATCTGTCCAGCCTGGCAAGGTCCCTCAGCAGGTGGGGGAAAAGATATAACATTCATTCAGGGGCACTCAATGAATGAGGGGCAGAACCAAAAACAAAACCTGGGAATCCTGGCTCAGGATTCTTATAATCTGTTGACAAAACTTCTTTCCTGTAAAGTTCCAGCTAAGCTCTTCACAGAATAATTAGAGGCACTTTATTTCCTCACTCGTTAACAATGCAACCTGACAGGCTTTGTACTCAGGATGCTGAAGCTCAGTTATGGGACCAAGACTCTTCTCCATGAGGGGAGGCCTGGAATGTGAGTTTTTAGGTGGCTTAGTAGGGGCATGGTTCCAGCTGCCAGGTACTTGAACTCCTGCCCAAATCCCTGTGGCAAAACTTTAGGGAAGAACTGGAACATAAATGGCATAGGGGATGTATCATACATGTTAGGAAAGGGTTTAGACAAAGCATTTTTTGTAATGATAATGCTTTGTCCCCAATGGCACTTAAGAAGTATGAAAGACCATTTGCCTTGCCTCAGTATTATGGTGTTTTCTCTTTTCCTTGGATGTCATTTGCTTATGAGCTGTGCAGGATGTTTTTCATGCAAGCAAGCTGAAAAAGCTCAGAGATACAGAGAGATTTGTGGAAGTGTTTCAAGTGCACCTCTCAATTCTGCCTTCCTCAGTTCTGTCATATCCAGGGCACACTAGGTTCCTAAGGACTTCCAGCTCACTAGCAGTGACTTGCACTTCTTTGGGATGTAGTAGGATGGCAATGAATCACAGAATTCTCTGCCTTCCCTACCCAGGATAAAAGGCTCACCATTACTGTCATCACTTCCAAAGTTTCCTCAGAGGCCAAGAAACAAAGGCATGGAGATCTCCAGAAGAGCTGACCATCCAATATTTTGAAACTAATGAGTCTAAAGGTTGCACAGTACTTCTTAACCACAGGCCATTATATTTGAAGCTGGAGCATCCCAAACAAGGGAATGTATTTAAATATGTGCCTTACTTGCTCAGTATTACATGATAGAATCACAGAATCACCGAATCACAGAATCACCAAGGTTGGAAGAGACCTCAAAGATCATCAGTTCTAACCTGTCACCACAGATCTCATGACTAGACCATGGCACCAAGTGCCACGTCCAATCCCCTCTTGAACACCTCCAGGGATGGTGACTCCACCACCTCCTCACTTGATACCCTGCTGAGCTATAATTTGTGTTATTGTTGTATAGACACAGTTTTCCTGTGGGCATCTACCTCTTTCAAATACAGATGAACATGACTGAGGAGATTCTCAAGAGAGAATGGACTTCTATGTTGTTGAATCTTTTCCCAGATGTCATACCTGCCTTTAGCTTGTTCACAAAGACCCCAGTATGTCAACCATTCACCATAGAGCCTGGTAATGGAGACAAATCACCAGGACTGATAGGTTAGAAAACACTTAGAATAGAATTAACCAGGTTGGAAAAGACCTTCAAGATCATGAAGTCCAACCTATCACCCAACACCATCTAATCAACTAAGCCATGGCACCAAGCACCCCATTGAGACTCTTCCTAAACACCTCCAGTGTTGGTGACTCCACCACCTCCCTGGGCAGCACATTCCAATGGCCAATCTCTCTTTCTGGGAAGAATTTCATCCTAACATCCAGCCTAAACCTCCCCTGATGCAGCTTGAGACTGTGTCCTCTTGTGCTGGTGCTGGTTGCCTGGGAGAAGAGACTAACCCCCACCTGGCTACAACCTCCCTTCAGGTAGTTGGAGACAGCAATAAGGTGTCCTCTGAGCCATTGGCCTTCTTGGCTGCCTGGGCACACTGCTGGCTCATGTTCAGCCATCTGTCAACCAGTACCCCCAGGTCCCTTTCTGCCTGGCTGCTCTCCAGGCCCTCTGACCCCAGCCTGTAGCACTGCATGGGGTTGTTGTGGCTAAACTTGACACAGTAAATTGAAACAGCCACTTGAGAAGCTTTTTTGGATGGTACACTCTTTCAGGAGTTCCCCAGTTCAGGAGTATGGTTGACATATAATAATATCCTCTTGCAGAAATCTGTCAATGTGCAGGAAACAAGAAGGTCTGAGCTAACCCAGGAGTGGATGGGGGTTATGTCCCTTTCCATCCTGAGGCATGGGAACATTTTTACACATGAGTATGTTGGTGTCTCACGGTGGCTTAGCTGGGATTGATGGCAGATGGTACAGTGGCTTGTCCAGAAGGACTAAAAATACATGCAAGTGCCTTCTGTGGCCAGTGGAGCTGTAGGAGAAGAGACCTCTGCAGCTGTTCATGTTAACAACTCACAAATAATAGAACGAACCAATGGGAAGCTTACTGTAAATTCACCAGGCAAATATTATTCAACCATCTGAAGAACGGCTTGACTAATGAAAAGGTTATGTGTGAATAATTCCAGAAGGTTGATAACAAATTGGAAAAAGTACAGAGATGAGATACTGGGCTGATTAAAGGACTAGAAAGCATGCTTCACAGTGAAAGACTCCAGGAACTCAATCAGCTTGAATGACAATCAGGTAAAGAGTTGACTTGATCACAATGTCTCAGTGCAGATGTAAAACCAGGGTCAATAAACAGAGGGCTGTTCAAACTGGCAGACAAGTAAATAAAACAATGAGAGAGAACTGAAATGGAACACATCTTTCCTGACCAGAAAAAAAAAAAAACAAACATGATTTTTCAGAAGTGAGAGTAATTAACCAGGAAGTTCTTCCCCATGAGAGTGGTGAAGCCCTGGAATGGGTTATCCAGGGAGGTGGTTGAGGCCCCGTCCCTGGAGGTGTTTAAGCCCAGGCTGGCTGAGGCTCTGGCCAGCCTGATCTAGTGTGGGGTGTCCCTGTCCAGGGCAGGGGGGTTGGAACTAGATGATCCTTGTGGTCCCTTCCAACCCTACTTGATACTATGATTTTGTGTTAGGTTTCTCTGTATTTCCAAGGAAAAGCCATTCAGTGTGCTCCTGCAGTTTAGATTATACAGGAGCTCAGACTAATAGTATCACTGGCCCTTTCTCACTCTGAACCAAAAGCAAGTAACTCAAAACTGATAGCAGAAGGCAAAGTGTTGAACAGACTGATGCATCTCTCCTGAGAGTTATTCCAGTCACAATGTTAGTGATGACTGAGGACATCAATGGAAAGATGACATCACTTTGAATAAACCACTGTTTACAGAACACACCTTCACTCCTTTTGGTCTTCAAGGAGGAAAATCCAAGCTGAAGATGCCTTTTGCTTCTTTCTGTGCCTATCCCTCCTTGCCCTCCACCAGTGAAAGAAACTCAGCACTAACCCAGGATGGATTTGTGAGATTTAACTCACTAATTTACAGTGCTACAGAATAGAATAGAATAGAATAGAATAGAATAGAATAGAATAGAATAGAATAGAATAGAATAGAATAGAATAGAACAGAACAGAATAAACCAGGTTGGAAGAGACCTTCGAGATCATTGTGTCCAACACCATCTAATCAACTAAACCATGGCACCAAGCATCCCATCCAGTCTCTTCCTAAACACCTCCAGTGATGGTGACTCCACCACCTCCCTGGGCAGCACATTCCTATGGCAAATCACTCTTTCTGTGAAGAACTTCTTCCTAACATCCAGCCTAAACCTCCCCTGGCACAGCTTGAGACTGTGTCCTCTTGTTCCTTTGGTGGTTGCCTGGGAAAAGAGACCAACCCCCACCTGGCTACAACCTCCCTTCATGTAGTTGTAGAGAACCTCATCTGGAAGATTCAGTTTATTCCTGTGTGATCCCACTCATTTGTTCCCTTAGACAACTGGAGGGAGGCACTTGCCTCCTCACCTGGCAGCTACTGCAATGATGGCTTTAAAAAAGGATATTGGCAGAAAAGTAAAAAAAAAAAAATAGAAGTGTCCCAATTTTAAATGATAGAACAAGGATTAGACAAGGCTGCCTGATCTGGTAATCCACAGGGAAACTCAAAGTTCCTTCAGTCATAACTGTGTATCATTTGTTGAATAAAGAGAGTCGCTGCCTGCAACAGTCCCAGTTCCATGTAGCTAAAAAGGAAAACGAAAAAAGAATGCCTCTCTTCTTGTGGCCAAAAGCAAAGTCAGGGGAAAAAAGAAAAAGAAAAAAAAAAAGGGGGAAAAATGACTCTCTTCTGTGGCCTTTACAAGAGGGATATGGAGGTGCTGGAAGGTGTCCAGAGAAGGGCCATGAGGATGATCAGGCTGGACCTGATCTGATCCAGACCAGGCTGGATGAGGCTCTGGCCGGCCTGATCTAGTGTAGGGTGTCCCTGCCCATGGCAGGGGGTGGAACTAGATGATCCTTGTGGTCCCTTCCAACCCTCACTGATTCTATGATACTATGATCAGAGGGCTGGAGCACCTCTCCTATGAGGACAGACTGAAGGAGTTGGGGCTGTTCAGTAAGGAGAAGAGAAGGCTCCGCGGTGACCTAATTGTGGCCTTCCAGGATCTGAAGGGGGCCTACAGGAAGGTTGGGGAGGGACTTCTCAGGGTATCAGGTAGTGATAGGACTAGGGGGAATGGAATGAAGCTGGAGGTGAGGAGATTCAGGCTGGACATGAGGAAGAAGTTCTTCCCCATGAGAGTGGTGAAGCCCTGGAATGGGTTGTCCAGGCAGGAGGTTGAGGCCCCGTCCCTGGAGGTGTTTAAGCCCAGGCTGGATGAGGCTCTGACCAGCCTGATCTAGTGTGGGGTGTCCCTGCCTCACTGCCCCTGGCAGGGGGGTTGAAACTAGATGATCCTTGTGGTTCCTTCCAACCCTGACTGATTCTATGATACTATGAGAAATGCAGTCAGCTAAAAAAAAAAAAAAAAAAAAAAAAAAAAAAAAAAAAAGGAAAAAAAAAAAGAAAAAAGAAAAAATGGGGAAAAATGCCTCTCTTCTTGTGGCCAAAAGCAAAGTCAGGAAAAAGAAAAAAAGAAAAAAAAAGAAAAAAGGGGGGAAAAAAATGCCTCTCTTCTTGTGGCCAAATGCAAAGTCACTCTGTGGATCGTGGGATAATGTCATAAAGGCTTGTTCTGATTCATTTTAGGAGAGGAGGTTTTCATATCAGTGAACAAGGCCAGTCAGAAAATCGATTCAGCCTCCATGCCATCAGTGGGTTTCACATCTAAAATATAACAAAAGCTACTAGAAGAGAAACAGGCTCATTGCCCACTGGCCTGTCTTTGCATAACTACTTGACCAATCTTGCAGAAAACTCTTAGCCCCTAGACTGAACACTAGTAGGAGCTGAAATTAATATGAATGAACAATGGTGAGGATGCTCATGAACTGACAGTTGGTAATGTGGTTGTACTGGAAGAGAGGGACTGTGACTGGTGAAGGCAAAAGTCCATGTGTGGGGCTTCCTTTGACAGTGTGTGTTTGCTTTGCTTGAAGTATAATAATTCCTTGTGCTTCTATAAAGCTTTATTTTCAAAGACCGCCAACTGTTTTTATGTGTGAGGAGATAAAACTGACCTTATCTTAGAGCTTCCAAGAGGTACAGACGAGAAAATGTAACTGTCCTTATCTCAGAGCTGCCAAAGGGTAGAGAAAATTCACCGCCTGAGACCACACAAGAGGAGCGCCTATTTCAAGGCACTTAACTAAAAGACCTGAACTGTTGTTCTCATGCCAACCCACTGCTGACAGAAAGGGATACAATTTCATCTACCCTCTGGAATGGCACATTCCCCTAATGGACTACAGCAGTTGATGAGACTTCAAGTATCTAAGGCTGGATGGGATAAGGCTAAGATGTCAGCCCAAACACTTCATACTTTGTTTTAGCTGAAACAAAATTCACTGAAATCAGTGGGAAACCTCTCAGGGATGCCAGTGAGCCTAGAAGCAAGCCATGCAGCTGAAGATTCAACTGCTGGCTATCACTTTATTTTTGGAATTTTAGTCTAGATTTCCAAAACAGTTCAGCTGCTGGGACCAACCCATTGCTGGGACTGTTTCATTCAGCCAGATTGGGAATGGCTGCAATTTCCTGGGGGAGAGTCAGGGCCTGGGGACATGCAGCGTTTCTTAGAATCATAGACTTGTTTTGGTTGGAAAAGACCTTTAAGATCATTGAGTCCAACCATTATCTAACTCTACCAAGTGTGGTGTTAAACCATGTCCCTTAGCACTACATCTATCTGTCTTTTAGGCACCTCCAGGTGTGGTGGTTCAACCACCTTCCTGGGCAGACTGTTCCAGTGTTTGATAACCCTTTCAGTGAAGGATTTTCTTTTAACATCCAATCTAAACCTTCCCTGGTGCAACTTGAGACCTTTTCCTATTGTCCTAGCATTTGTAACCAGGGAGAAGAGACCAACAGCCACTTCACTACAACCTCTTTTCAGGCAGTTGTAGAGAGCAGTAAAGTCTCCCCTCAGCCTCCTTTTCTGCAGACTAAGCAATCCTAGTTCCCTCAGCTGCTCCCCATAAGACCTGCTCTCCAGTCCCTTCACCAGCTTCATTGCCCTTCTCGACCTCACCCAGTACCTCAATGTCTCTCTTGTAGTGAGGGACACACTACTCAGGTGTAGCCTCACCAGTGCTGAGTACAATAGGACAATCACTTCCCTGGTCCTGTTGGTCACACTGTTCCTCACACAAGCCAGGATGCTGCTGGCCTTCTTGACCACACAATTTCCCCAGTGACGACTCTGAACTCTGCATATCGGTCAGTCGCATGTTTACAAAGAAGCTGGAGTCCTGGATGCAAACACAGGGGAAGATGGTCTGTGTGCTGTTCCACTGACCAGGATTTCTGGAGAGAATCATAGAATCACCAAGGTTGGAAAAGACCTCAGTGATCAGCAAGTCCAACCTGTCACCCAACATCTCATGACTACTAAGCAATGGCTTCAAGTGCCATGTCCAATCCCCTCTTGAACACCCCCAGGGACAGTGACTCCAGCACCTCCCTGGGCAGCACATTCCAATGGCCAGTCACTCTTTCTGGGAAGAACTTTCTTCTCACCTCAAGCCTAAACCTCCCCTGGTGCAGCTTGAGACTGTGTCCTCTTTTTTGGTGCTGGTTGCCTGGGAGAAGAGACCAACCCCCTCCTGGCTACAACCTTCCTTCAGGTAGTTGTAGAGAGCAATCACAGTATCACAGAATCACCAAGGTTGGAAGAGGCCTCAAAGATCATCAAGTCCAACCTGTCACCACAGACCTCATGACTAGACCATGGCATCAAGTGCCACGTCCAATCCCCTCTTGAACACCTCCAGGGATGGGGACTCCACCACCTCCCTGGGCAGCACATTCCGATGGTGAACAACTCTCTCTGTGAAGAACTTTCTCCTCACCTCCAGCCTAAACTTCCCCTGGCACAGCTTGAGACTGTGTCCTCTTGTTCTGGTGCTGGTTGCTTGAGAGAAGAGACCAACTCCCTCCTGGCTACAACTTCCCTTCAGGTAGTTGTAGAGAGCAATGAGGTCTCCCCTGAGCCTCCTCTTCTCCAGGCTAAGCTATCCCAGTTCTCTCAGCCTCTCTTCACAGGGCTGTGCTCAAGGCCTTTCCCCTGACTCGTTGCCCTTCTCTGAACACGTTCAAGAGGCTCAATGGCCTTTTTAAACTGAGGGGCCCAAAACTGGACACAGGACTCAAGCTGTGGCCTAGCCAGTGCCGAGTCCAGGGGCAGGATGACTTCCCTGCCACAGTCATACTGGAAAATGTAATAATTTTGCTCAGGAACCTCAGGCACTCCTACCTGCTTTCTGATGATCAGGCAGTGAGTTACAGGCTCCTTCTGGAACAGAGACAACCTTTCAGGAAGCAACAACAATGACCACAGCAGAGCAGGCAGCTATGCCATCCTCTCTGTTAACCTGGCAGTGCAGCAGACTTATGGAAGATTACACACCCTGCACCTCCTGGACTGCATTGCCAATTTCAGGTTGTTCCCTTTCTCAAGAAAAAAACCAAAACATATCAGAACCACTCATGTGGCCTCTGCTCTGTGATGTCTCACACCACTGGACCTTTCTGCTCAGCAGTTCTCAGAATAAGAAAATTAAGCCGAGGCTGGGAACCTGTATGTTTGCTTAAAAAGGTTAAGTGATAAATTGCATCTGACTGAATGAACCTAGGAGGCCTACAGCAATTCAGCCTCTCTGAGTCTTGGGGCTTTATTGAAAGGAGCATAGCTGCAGGTGATATGAACATATGCAGTCTCTCTAAGTCTACTCTCATATTACCTAAGCCCTTAGACATATAAGAATTCCATACAGCCTGGCACTCAGGAAGGACCAGTGACCTGCTTGCTGTCACTCCCACTTCCACTCTCAGCAGAGTGTGCTGACCAAGGAATCATACAGCTCCTTGTAAGCTGAACTCAACACTGATGTATCTGAGCATCTCCAAGCAGTGCCAAAAACAGGACCTCCAAGGACTTGCTGGTAGCAGGGCAGAATTTGCTCATGGCATCATTTCAGGGGTGTGCACCCCAGAGGATCATCTACACAGACAGAGAGTCTGATCTTGGCATGTAAGTGATACCTAACACCAGGAGATTTAATGGGAATGGGGAAGCAAACCCCAGAGAGGTATGAGTGGGCAGTGATTTTTAACTCTCTCAGTGAAAGAGACCTTTCAGCTATTTGCTCTGAAAGTATGTTCTCATATCATTCCTGGGAAGGACCACATAGAGCCCAGTCCTTGGGAGGAGCCACCCAAGCATTTAGAGCAGCTGGAGCTGTAAGATTGTTGTGGATGAAGAATGGCCTAGAATTCTTGTCAAGATACCAGTTAGTCACCATGCTGCTCTCTGAAGACAATGCAGTGCAGGGTCCTGACTTCATATAAAAATCCACAAAGAACCAAACTAAATCAAACTAGAAAACCTAAAAGGGGATATTTTCTATAGGCAAATTTTTTAAAATTGTGGAAATTGTCCTTTTTTTTTTCCCCACAAAAATCTTAAACTCCTAAACTTTTCTATGTAAAGTGATTTATTTGTTTTAAATTTTAAAAAGTGAAAAATATTTTCTCATTTCCTCATCTTTCCTTTCTCCCCTTCCATCATTTTCCTCTACTGTCACTGAAAAGGAGTGACAGAGGTGTGCATCAGTAATAGTGTGGCCAGCAGGAGCAGGGAAGTCATTGTGCCCCTGGACTCAGCACTGGTTAGGCCACACCTTGAGTCCTGTGTCCAGTTCTGGGCTCCTCAGTTTAAGAAGGACACCGAGACACTTGAACATTCCAGAGAAGGGCAACGAGGCTGGGGAGAGGCCTTGAGCACAAGCCCAATGAGGAGAGGCTGAGAGAACTGGGATAGCTTAGCCTGGAGAAGAGGAGGCTCAGGGGAGACCTTATTGCTGTCTACAACTACCTGAAGTGTAGTAGTAGCTAGGAGGAGGTTGGTCTCTTCTCCCAGGCAACCAGAACAAGAAGACACAGTCTCAAGCTGCGCCAGGGGAAGTTTAGGCTGGAGGTGAGGAGAAAGTTCTTCACTGAGAGAGTTGTTAGCCATTGGAATGTGCTGCCCAGGGAGGTGGTGGAATCACCATCCTTGGAGGTGTTCAAGAGGGGATTGGACGTGGCACTTGGTGCCATGCTTTAGTCATGAGGTCTGTGGTGACAGGTTGGACCTGATGATCTTTGAGGTCTCTTCCAACCTTGAATAATTCTGTGATTCTGTGAAAAGGAGGTAAGAGGAAAAATGACAATAAAATTTCTATTCTCCAGGCTTCTGGAGAAAGTAAAATGTTCTTGGTGATTCTGTGATTCTGTGTGGTTGGTTTGTTTGTTTGTTTGTTTGTTTTAAAGGACTATGAGCAGGTCCACATCTTGACTTTAGAAACGTGGAGCTGAAGTCTGTATTCAGCTCTCTCCTCCATAGTTCCTGTTTTCTTCAGGGAAATCCATTTGCCCCTGGGGTTAAGTGCTTCAATTATTAGTCCAAGTATATAATCAGGGCTGAATACAGGCAGTATGTGAAGTGCGACTGCTCCCTCATCATATGACTGGGAATACTCACAAAAAGGGTAGAGGTGGTGTGACTTCTTCCTATTCCTGTGTGCCTTCTTCCTATGCTTGTGTGACCATGATGGCAATTACATTCCCTAAAGGTGAGCTGATCGGCATGAGACCACCTGCGGGACAGTAGGTTGGTGCAGAGGGTTTCTATTCTCCCTGTTTTCCAATTCTTATTTCATAGAACAGGCATCAGCCATAAAATGCCTGGGATGGGTTGTGGGCTACAGCTGGAACAAGGTCGCTCGCCAGTGCCGGATGCTACCGTAACGTGTACGTCACCATGCCTTTCGCAGTTGGTGACTAGCAGTTTGCAAAGTCTGGGTGATCATGGAATGATTTTACCAGACATGAGTGAGATGCTATGTAAAAGCAGTCGTATGGTGTTTGAGGTTTGTCTTTCTAACTGGCTCCAGCATTCAAATACACCTCCTCCCAAGCTGTTGTTTCCTACTCTGTACATAAATCTTCCATCCACTTAGCCCGAATTTTGGCTTTTGCTGTGAAAGGCCTTACAGATATGAGATGTGATTGCTTGGAGAGGGCAGGCTTGGTTGTAGAGTTATTTTTTTCAGTGTTAGCATTCTGGGTTTGCCCTTTAAAGATATGACAGTTGTATATAAGTGGAAGTAATTTAGCCCTGGAGGGGTAAAATTCTTTTTTAAGCTCTTCATATAATCTTAGTTTGTTATCGCAAGAAGATCTCTGACCAGGAGCAACTGGGTCCAATCTGATGCTGAATTATAAATAGAGATCCTGGGGCAGTCCTCTGCAGTGGCAGAGCAGTTGCCAGATGCATTTGGCATCAGATATATGCCTAACTTGAATGCATCTGCTTAAATTTCACCCATAGATATTGCAGACAGGAGGGCAGTTGGGGAGGTGTCCTGCTGACTATCCTGCAAGGGGAGGCTTACAAATGCCTCATATTGGTGCAGAGGATCAGATGGGGTGGCACTCTACAAAACTAGCAGCTGTACAAATACAGAGCAGAAAACATTCCCTGCCTAGAAGAGGTAAAAGGCTGCAAGCAGCAACAGAGAAGTGCAATGATTGCCTCTGGTTGTTCAGCAGCTCAGAAAACCCTTGGAATTGATTTGGCTTGGCAGACACTTTAAAAATAAATTTAATCCCTTCCAGTAAATCCTCCTCTCTTGCTGTTAGCATGAAATGCCCTGACTGCCATTTTACATACGAGCACGGGATCACTACAGACAACCGTGGGTTATGTGCACTCCTCAAAGGGAGCTTGATGAGTTCCAAATTATGCAAGAGTATTTTTGTAGTAAGGAAGCAATAAGATCTTCAGTTACCCAGAACTAGGTCATCAGAAGCCAGCACAGGGCAGGGCTGGGAATATCAACCCAGCAGTCTTCTCTGACTCCATCTGGAGTTGTGTAAGCAGACAATATTTGGACAGGAATTCATCTGAGCTCAGATGTTATGGACCAGTCTTCATTAGATCTATATCTATCTATATCTTTATCTATACATGTATATCAATATCTATATTGATATAGATATATAGATATATATCTCTAGATACAGATATCTATATCTATATGTATATAGAAATACATAGATATCCATATATGTATATCAATATCTATACTGATATAGAAATATAGATATATATATATATATAGATATAAATATATATATAGATATAAATATAGATAGATATATAGATATATAGATATTACATCTCTACCTCTATCTCTATCTCTATCTCTGTATCTATCTCTATCTCTATCTCGATCTCTATCTCTACCTCTATCTTGATACCTATATCGATATCTATATCTATATTGATATATAGATATAGACATAGATATCTATATGTAGATATAGATATATAGATATCTATCTAGATCTAAATATCTATATATCAATATCATAGTATCATAGTATCAGTCAGGGTTGGAAGGGACCACAAGGATCATCTAGTTCCAACCCCCCTGCCATGGGCAGGGACACCCCACACTAGATCATATCGACATAGATATCTGATTTTTAGGCAGCTACGCCCCTTGAACACTTACCAAGGTTAGACTAAATAGCAAGGCACCTTTAAAGAACTGGATTACATTTATGGGATCAGTCACCTTCAGGGAGAAACACCTAGTCTCTGATAGATTCTCATCGTTGGGAATAGCATTTTTACCTGTAATAGTGATGTTAGAGCCCATGTTGTAAGAATTTGGGGGGGGGGAAGGAAGTTAAATAGCTTTTCTAACTTTTGGCAAAACCCATGTGATTCGGCCTAGCTTTGCTTTCTGGGCAGTTCAGGAGTATCTTGGTCTATCTAATGATTTAGGGAAACAGCTTGTTCTTTGTCAGACAAAGCATATTTCCAGCCAGCTAGCTTGAGATACCTTTAAATTATTTATGTAGTTGTTTGACAGGACTGAAGAGTTTAACACGGGCTAAAAGGTGAGTGAAGGATACAAATACCTTCACTGATCAACACATCCTTTACAGTGGGCCAAATACTGCTCTAGTCCTTATCTTGCCAGCCTAAGGCACTGCCTGTCCTCTGCAGGCGGGAGCCGATTTCTTCACTTCCGGGGATGTGCCAGAGCAAGGCCAGATGCACAGTGCTTATGAAATAGAAAGAGGAAAGACTATATTATTGCAGAGACTATGCAAAGGTCACAGTGTACACATAGTGCGTCATCAGGACTTCCAAATTACTTGTATGCTTTAAAGTTAAATGGGTCTAGGAAGGCTACAGCAGATGAAAAACAGTTTAGGGAACTAGCCAGAGTCAGTTACGCAAGAGACTAAGACTTCAAACAGATTTCTACATAGCTCTTGCTTGAACTTCATCCCAATACTTGTTTCTTTATGACAACCCCTATTATTTTTAAGTACTCATCCCACGTCTAGCTTATACCTGAGCTAAGCAGACAGAATTGAATGGAACACTTCCCTGCTTAACTCAGTTTTTCTGCTCTCCCACCAGGTGTGAGTGGCAGAACATCTTCAGGACCACAAACACACTGAAAATGGGAGTAAAGCTTTCACTGCTTGCACTGACGAAGTCCCGGGGCCTTCTCAGCCCAGGATACTCAGATCAAGCAGCCACCAAACCACATGACACTGCTAATTTATGTCCCTCTCCTCCTTCCCAGCTCTCCACCCTTCATAAAGTCCATCGATATTCCTAATCCAAATTCCCCAGAGACACATTTTTACCAGATGTAGACAGGCAGCCATCAGTTAGTGAGGTACAGCTCGTAAGTATCTCAGTAAAGAGCCTGCTGGGATAAGGGAGGGAACTGTTGTGGGTGTATTGTTCCAGTCCCATCATTTCCCAAAACACTGAGTGAAATAATAAGTTATTTATAATGGTGCATGACATCAAGGCAATGCCACATAGCAGCACTTGAGAAATTATTTTGAACCTTATGACCTCCCTCCAAGTGAGGAAGTCTTCAGGGAGGCCATGGGATGCAGAAAGCCCTATCCTTATTCTATTTCTCTAGAAAAAAACCTTTGTTTCTTTGTTTGTTTGTTTGTTTTCCAGAATGAAAAAATGGGCAGGATCATATCACTTATCATATCATATCACCTGCCACACTTGAACCTCCCTGTTTTCTCTTCCCTTAGAGCTGACCATTCTGGCTTAAAGCTGAAGATACCTCCCTGCCCAAAAAGTGATGGAAGTGACACACCAGTTCATTCCCCAAGAGATTTTTGACCTAAACCAAACCATGTCCAGGCACTTGAACCCTTCTCCTCTAATAAGCCATAGTACAAAAAAAAAAATCCATTTCCTATCTGTGTCACACCATGTTCACATTGCACAATTAACCTCTCCCTTTGCCTTGACCTACCTTGGTTAAAAGTAACTGGCCTCACAGGTTCACAGCTTTGATTTTGGTACGTTTCCTTTGCCACAATACTACAGCTAAATGCTTTTGTGCTACACAGCCACCAATCCCACTTTCCTTTGATGTAGGCATGCTGCCTGGTTGGATTCCAGATTTCTAAGCAACAGAGAGTATTTGCTGACTAGTTAACCTCTTGTATTTTTCCTGGTTTAAAGTATAGTAGAAATTAGGACAACCCAAAGTTTAAAGAGGAAAAAAAACTAAACCAAATGACAGATCCTGTTCTTCTCAGAGATCTGTTTTAGAGATGTAACCTAATGCACCTTCTATCCCATCTGCCCCTTAGGCAGTTTCTTTTTCCAAGGAAAGAAATCATGTCTTCAACATCAATGTGGGTGACTTATATCTGGGAGGCTAGAAAGCCCTGCTGATGATTTAGACTGCTCTGTGTACAAAACTCTATGCACAAAATGCAAAAGTCTTTTTGTTGCCTCCAAAAGGCAAGAAGGTTTAGAGCCTTGTCAAATACAACCTGTACCCATCTAGACAATGTTGTCTTCAGTGACACAGATGGTCCCAGAGGTTGGCATAAGCGATGACAGCGACATTCATTCCTTTGCACATATGTCCCATGTGAGTCCAATTCTTCAGCTGCCTGCTGATGGGAAGTGAAATTCACCCAGAGAAAAACTGTCCTTGAGACCCACAGGATCCCAAATGCTGTGGAAGAGGTCTTCACTGTGCAGGATTAGTCATATGATCACTTCTGGCTACTATCTATTATCTTTCATCTGTGTGTCACTGATACTGAATCTCATTCTTTTATCATGAGAAACCCTCCACAAACAGGACTAAAAATAAAAAGCAGGATCTCAGAGTTGGCACAATCTGTGCTACATGGACTCCAATTTGTATAGCAGGAACTATAATCACTCTGAGACGTGCCCAAGCCCTCAGGCATCCCACGGGACTTCAGTCACTTGTTTACAAGGTGTTTTGATTTGCAGCTGTTTGACTACTGTGGCATTTCAAGAGGGGGCGGCTTGAAAGGATGTTGTTACTTTGGACGTTGGGATTGGGAAATGTGTATTGAAAAATCACACAAGAAAACAGGCACTGCTGTCTTTGTTCTGCCACCCTTACATACGAATGACGTCAGTGCTGGGGAAAGGAGCTCCAGGAACAGATCCACAGAATCACAGAATTCGCCATTGGAATGGGCTGCCCGGGAGGTGGTGGAGTCGCCGTCCCTGGAGGTGTTCAAGAGGGGACTGGACATGGCACTTGGTGCCATGGTCTAGTCATGGAGTCTGTGGTGACAGGTTGGACACGATGATCTTCGAGGTCTCTTCCAACCTTAGCGATACTGTGATACTGTGGGTTGGAAGGGACCTCGAAAGATCATCTAGTTCAACCGCCCTGCCAAAGCAGGATCACCTACACCAGATCACACAGGAACACAGCCAGGTGGGTTTTGAATATCTCCAGAGAGGGAGGCTCCACAACTCCCCTGGGCAGCCCATTCCAGTGTTCTGTCACCCACTCACCAGACCAGTGCTTTGGAGGGAATAGGCAGCAAACAAGTACAGCCCTGAAAATGGAGCCATGCCCTAACCTACCACACCAGGGTGCCCCACATCTGACCTGAGAGGACTAAGCTCCAGAGGTAAGAAGGAAACTGTCCAAGCCCATCATTTTTCTGGCTTTTCTAAAACCTTGCCAGCAAATAAATCAATGCTGTGCCATAGACACCCCTAAGAACTGGGCTATAGGCCATCACCAGCTCACTTCAAACAGGCCAGCAGCTGAAACGGATTTGGTCACTGACTCAAAGTGATTTAGCAATTCAGACGGCTATTCCATCATTCCTGCTCTCCTGACCTGGACAGTTCCTCTTCAGAGCTGCATTAAGCTAATGCCCACTTTCTTCTGGGCCCTCTTGGGATAATGGATTCAGATATGCAGAAAGAATGTAAAAATCCATCTGTTATCCAGGGTGAGTGATCTGCACAACAGTGCCCATGAGTGTTTGTTTAACACTGTGGACGGCAAGAACCCTGCTAAATTGTAATTCGCTGAGAAAGGCAAAGCAAGAAGAGAGAAGAAAATAGCCTGCCTGGTTTAAAACTATGTCCACCAAGCTGTGTGCATTTTTTGGCTCTTTAGCTGTTTGGCTACTTTTTGTAGGGTCTTTTCCCAGGCTTAGAGTGTTATTATTGTTTCCAGCATTGGGGTTTTGTATGCATTAATTGACTGTAACTCATACAGAAAATAGAGAGCTGAGAGGACATTTACCTTGAAAACATTTCATCTGCTGCCTTCCTCTCCTTTCTTCTGACTTTTTCAAGTGATGATTGCTTCAAAGCACCACACACACTTGAAGAAGCATCACCCCTGCCAACCTTGCACTTGTCTGCCCAGCAAGTGCCAGCAACTTAACTGGCCTGTCTTGGCAAGAAGCAGTTATCTCCTGACTTCCTAGAGGTGAAAAACAAAAGGGGGGTGCTCAGCCTGGAATATAAAGCATAAAAATGGAAAGAATAAGCTAGATTATGACACGAAAAAATGTTGGGTTTCTAGGTGAATTAGAACTCACCCTGTGTTTGATTCTGAGTGACGCTGTTTGGTTGGCACCAGCAGCTTCTCTGCTGGAGACATGAGTGACTTTAAGCACACATCAGAAATATCTAGGCTGGCATTACAGTTCATCACACGCCTTGCTTTCTCTAGGCAAAGTTAAAGGAGAAATCTGCACTTGCTTTGCACATGCCATTGGAGATCTCTAAGTACAGGACTTAACCTAGCCCATAACCCACACAATAAATCCGTACCAGTTGGGGTCAGAAATCCTGATTCTCCTTTCCTCTGGCCAGGACACCTTTCTCCCAAGGTTATCTATGACTACTGCCACCAGGGACATGCTATACTGTCACCACTTTGCCATACCTACTAGTTTTAGACTCATTGTTTTTCTCCCACAGCAATGGAAAATTGTCTGCAGAAGAGGCTGCTAGAAAGGAAGCTGAAGATTGCTGAAGTCTATTCCAATCCGTGGTGTCTATATTTATGCAGCCCTTGTCACAGCAGAGCAGAGAAAATGTCACTGGAACAGTTTTCTTTTTGCCAGCAGGCAAGGGGTTTAAAAAGAGGCAGTATAGTTTCTATTTGATGATGTGTTTGTACAAATGTTTAACTTGCTATTTCACTTTAAAATCATCTTTAATGTTGATTTATATTCCTGGCAGTGAAGTCAGGAGGTTGGCAATCCCATTCCATTTCAGTCTGTGCTCTGACTGAGGCACTAATGCAGATCAAAGAAAGGAAGTCTAACAGCACTCACATTTTATCATCTCGAATGTCTGCAAGTTCTCACTCTGATATTCATGGGCAGATTATGTAACTACTAGATTTATACTTCTGAAGACCAAACAGTTTAAGATTGAAATGTTGCACCATTAAGAAGAATTTGGAAATAAATGGAACTGAAACAATGTGACACCAGCAGCACCGCCTTCCTCACGGTGTCTTGTTCCAGTTTCTTACAGGGTCAGACATTTGCTTTCATGCCACTGAATAAAAAATTCATTGCATGTTATTATACATTCTAAGTCTTGCTCTCCTTCTAAATATGGCAGGCTGACGTTCTGATTGCTTTAGTAGTCATTAAATATTCAAGAGCTTGAATTCCATCATTAACATTTTACTTAATTGGTGGAAGAGGAAGGAGAAGGAAGCCACAGAGCTTCTGTGAATTCTTCAGAGGATAAGAAATATAGAATACTTTGGGTTGGAAGGGACCTTCAAAGATCTTCTAGTCCAACTCTCCTGCAATGAGCAGGGACATCTTCAGCTAGATCAGGTGGCTCAGATCCCTGTCCAATCTGACCATGAATGTTTCCAGGCATGGGGCTTCTACCACCTTTCTGGGCAGCCTGTTCCAGAATTTCACCATCCCCATGGGAAAAAAATTCCTCCTTATATCTAGTCTAAATATGCCTTCTTTTGTATCAAAGCCATTGCCCCTTGCCCTACTGCAACAGGCCCTGCTAAAGACAGAATAGAATAGAATTAACCAGGTTGGAAGAGACCTCTGAGACCATTGAGTCCAACCTATCACCCAACACCATCTAATCAACTAAACCATGGCAACTAGCACCCCATCCAGTCTCTTCCTCAACATCTCGGCAGCAGCCCCTTCGGAACAGCACCGGGACCAGCGGCCGCTTGCGCGGGCTTTCGCGCTTCTCCTCCTCGGGCTGCGGTGGCGGCCGGGTTCGCCACGCTTCCTGAACGCACAGCGGCACTCGGGCGGCCCTGTCTTCACGTGCTTGCGGCTCGTGAGGCCAGCGCCTTCGGCGGCGGAATTTGAACAGCGGACAGCGGTTCGCACGCTCCGCTGGGCAGCAGCCCCTGCTCTGGTACTCTCTGGCGCTCTCGCGCGCCGCCGCACTTTGTCTAAATTTTGTCCAGTGGGTGGTGTGTCCAGGGGCAGCCACGGCCGTGGCCAGGGGCAGCATGGTTATAACGCGCAGCAAAATCTCCTTTAAAAAATCAGTGTCGACCCAGACTGAGGTAGAACACAAGCAGGTAGCTGTCCAGGTATCTGGCTGTAGTGAGTGCTGGGGCCTGGCTCTTGAGATGCAGGGTAGTGGGGGCAACTCTTGCATTAGGTGTGAGCAGATTGGCTATCTGCTCGACCTTGTGGCCAGACTAAAGGATGAGGTTGCTAGTCTTAGACATGTATGGGAATGTAGAAAAGAGATGAGCCACAGGAGGAAAGAGATGAACCTGAGTAAGCAGGCTCCACAGGCTCCCCCAGCAGAGACTGGTTGTTCGAAAAGCAGAGGGGAATGGATACAGGTTCCTCTCAAAGGACACAAATTAAAACCTCCTTGCCTCCCCCCACCTCCCTCACTGCCCTTGGAAAACAGGTATGGGGCGCTGGAGATCGAGGGTGAGGTGATACTGATGCCGGAGGACACACCATCTGGGGTCTTCCCTGAGGCTAAACAGCCTAAGGTTAAACAGCATAAGGTTAAACAGCATAAGGTTAAACAGCCTAAGGTTAAACAGCCTAAGGTAAAGCAGCCTAAGGTAAAGCAGCCTAAGGCAACACAGCCTAAGGTTAAACAGCCTTCCCCTGGCATCAGGACTTGCTCCCTAAAAAAGAAAAGGAGGGTAATTGTTATTGGTGATTCCCTCCTGAGGGGAACAGAAGGTCCCATATGTAGGCCGGACCCATCTCATAGGGAAGTTATTAGCCTAGCAGGAGTCCAAGTTGGAGATGTTACCAGAAGGCTGCCCAGTCTGGTACAGCCCTCTGATTATTATCCCTTATTGGTCATGCAGTTAGGGAATGATGATGTTGATACCAGGCCTCCCAGGGCTATCAAAAATGACCTCAGGGCCCTGGGAGATCTGGTTGAGGGGTCAGGTGCACAAATAATTTTTACATCGATACCGTTAGTTGCAGGAGGGAACACAATAAGGAACAGGTCAGCCACTGCAGTCAACAAGTGGCTTAGGGGCTGGTGCAGACGAATGAATTTTGGGTTTTTCGATCTTGGGGAACTTTCTACTGCACCAGGTCAGCTGGTAACAGATGGAGTACATCTGTCCCAGAGGAGGGGAAAGGTCACAATACATGAGAATGGCCTGTCCCCCAAAGGTAAAAAGATTCTGGGAAGGGAATTAGCAGGTCTCATTGACAGGGCTTTAAACTAGCTTCGAAGGGGGAAACCAGTGCCCTCAGGCAGGAGTCTGGAGGTGATAAGCTAGACCTAGAGGTGAAACCAGCAGCCCAGCTGCAGTGCATGTACACTAATGCACGAAGCATGGGTAACAAACAAGAGGAGCTGGAAGCCTTGTTACAGCAAGAAAGTTATGATGTAGCTGCCATCACAGAGACGTGGTGGGACAACTCGCATGACTGGAGTGCTGCAATTGATGGCTACAGGCTCTTCAGGAGAGACAGGCAAGGAAGAAGGGGTGGAGGGGTGGCCCTGTACATCAGGGAGGCACTGGATGCTGTTGAGATGGAGATCAGGGATGATAGGGTTGAGTGCTTGTGGGTGAGAATTAGAGGGAAGACCAACAGGGCAGACATCCTGGTTGGCGTCTGTTATAGACCACCCAACCAGGAGGAGGATGCTGATGAAGCACTCTATAGGCAGCTTAAGGCTGTCTCAAGATCGCCTGACCTCGTTCTCATGGGTGACTTCAACCTGCCTGATATCTGCTGGGGTCTCAACACAGCAGAGAGGAGGCAGTCTAGGAGGTTCTTAGAGTGCATGGAGGACAGCTTCTTATCCCAGGTGCTGCGTGAGCCTACCAGGGGTAAGGCTATGCTTGACCTCCTCTTCACCAACAGGGAAGGGCTGGTGGGGGATGTGGTGGTCGGAGGGTGTTTAGGCACCAGTGACCACGAGATAATTGAGTTTTCAGTATGCAGCCAAGCCAAGAGGGGGAGCAAGAAGACCTCCACTCTGGACTTCAGGAGGGCAGACTTCAGGCTACTCAAGGAACTAATTCAGAAGGTTCCTTGGGAAACAGCCCTTAAAAACAAAGGGATCCAGGAGAGCTGGACCTACTTCAAGGAAGAGCTATTGAAGGTGCAGGAACAGGCTGTGCCGGTGTGCCGAAAGATGAGCCGCCGGGGCAGACGGCCAGCCTGGATGGGCAATGAACTTTTAATAGAACTAAGGGAAAAAAAGAGGGTGTATTATCTTTGGAAGAAAGGGGAGGCAACCTACAGAATGTTTAGGGATGTTGCTAGGTTGTGTAGGAAGAAAATTAGGGAGGCAAAAGCCCATTTAGAACTTAGACTGGCCTCTGCTGTGAAGGACAACAAAAAGTCCTTCTATAAATACATCAATAGCAAGAAGAAGGGCAAGGACAACCTCCACTCCTTGGTTGACACAGAGGGGAATGTTGTAACAAAGGATGAGGAAAAGGCAGAGGTACTTAACACCTTCTTTGCCTCAGTCTTCACTAGCAGGGCAGAACGTCTTCCAGACAGCTGGCCTGCAGAGCTGGCAGAAGGAGCCAGAGAGCTGCATAGTTTCCCACTGCTCCAAGAGGAAGTTAGAGATCTACTGAGCTGCTTGGACCCCCACAAGGCCATGGGACCGGATGGGATCCATCCTAGGGTGCTGAGATTGCTGACGGATGAGCTGTCCAAGCCACTTTCCATCATTTTTCAGCAGTCCTGGCTCACTGGAGAGGTCCCAGAAGACTGGAAGCTGGCCAACGTGGTGCCCGTCCACAAGAAGGGCCGGTTGGATGAGCCGGGGAATGATAGGCCTGTCAGCCTGACCTCAGTGCCAGGCAAGATTATGGAACGGGTCATCTCGAGTGCGATCACACAGCACTTACAGGATGGCCAGGGGCTCAGGCCCAGCCAGCATGGATTTAGGAGGGGCAGGTCCTGCCTGACCAACCTGATCTCCTTCTATGATCAGGTGACCCGCCTGGTGGATGTGGGGAGGCCTGTGGATGTGGTCTACCTGGACCTCAGCAAGGCCTTTGACACCGTCCCCCACAGCAAACTCCTGGCCAAGCTGTCAGCCCATGGCTTGGACAGGAGCACACTGTGTTGGGTTAGGAACTGGCTGGAGGGCCGAGCCCAGAGAGTAATGGTGAATGGTGCCACATCCAGCTGGCGGCCTGTCACTAGTGGTGTGCCCCAAGGATCAGTACTGGGCCCCATGCTCTTCAACATCTTTATTGATGATCTGGATGAGGGCATTGAGTCCATGATCGGTAAATTTGCAGATGACACCAAGCTGGGGGCAGCAGTTGATTTGCTGGAGGGCAGAGAGGCTTTGCAGAGGGACCTTGACAGGCTGGACAGATGGGCAGAGTCCAATGGCATGAGATTTAACACATCCAAGTGCCGGATTCTGCACATTGGCCACAACAACCCCATGCAGTGCTACAGGCTGGGGTCAGAGTGGCTGGAGAGTGGCCAGGCAGAGAGGGACCTGGGGGTACTGGTTGATTGTAGGCTGAACATGAGCCTGCAGTGTGCCCAGGCAGCCAAGAAGGCCAATGGCATCCTGGCTTGCATCAGGAACAGTGTGGCCAGCAGGAGCAGGGAGGTCATTGTGCCCCTGTACACTGCACTGGTTAGGCCACACCTTGAGTCCTGTGTCCAGTTCTGGGCCCCTCAGTTTAGGAAGGATGTTGACTTGCTGGAACGTGTCCAGAGAAGAGCAACAAAGCTGGAGAGGGGTTTGGAACACAAGCCCTATGAGGAAAGGCTGAGGGAGCTGGGGTTGCTTAGCCTGGAGAAGAGGAGACTGAGGGATGACCTTATTGCTCTCTACAACTACCGGAAGGGAGGTTGTAGCCAGGCAGAGGTTGGCCTCTTCTCCCAGGCAGCCAGCACCAGAACAAGAGGACACAGTCTCAGGCTGCGCCAGGGCAGGTTTAGGCTGGATGTTAGGAAGAAGTTCTACACGGAGAGAGTGATTGGCCATTGGAATCGGCTACCCGTGGAGGTGGTGGAGTCACCTTCACTGGAGGTGTTCAGGAGAAGACTTGATGGGGTGCTTGGCTGTATGGTCTAGTTGTTGGGTGGGTTGGATTGTTTGATGGGTTGGACACGATGATCTTGAAGGTCTCTTCCAACCTGGTGTATTGTATTGTATTGTATTGTATTGTATTGTATTGTATTGTATCTCCAGTGATGGTGACCCCACCACCTCCCTGGGCAGCACATTCCAGTGGCCAAACACTCTTTCTGTGAAGAACTTCTTCCTAACATCCAGCCTAAACCTCTCCTGGCACAGCTTGAGACCATGTCCTCTTGTGCTGGTGCTGGTTGCCTGGGAGAAGAGACCAACCCCCACCTGCCTACAGCTTCCTTTCAGGTAGCTGTAGACAGCAATAAGGTCTCCCCTGATCCTCCTCTTCTCCAGGTTAAGCAACCCCAGCTCCCTCAGCCTCTCCTCATAGGGCTTGTGCTCCAAACCCCTCCCCAGCTTTGTTGCCCTTCTCTGGACACGTTCCAGCAACTCAACATTTTTCCTAAACTGAGGGGCCCAGAACTGGGCACAGCAGTCGAGGTGTGGCCTAACCAGTGCTGAGTACAAGAGCACTGGTTAGGCCCTGGGTAGGTGCTGGTTAGATTGTCCGCATCTTTTGTATAGTACCGGAAGGCCACAATAAGGCCTGCTCTTCTACAGGCTGAACAACCCCAACTCTCTCAGCCTGGCCTCACAGAAGTGCCCCAGCCTTCTGATCATTTTTGTGGCACTCCTCTGGACCTGTCCAACAGGTTCATGTCATTCTTGTGCTAAGGACTACAGAGCTGAATGTAATACTCAAGGTGAGCTCTTGCCAGAGTGAAGTAGAATGGCAGAATCATCTCTCATGACCTGCTGGCTGTGCTTTATTCTGAAGCAGCTCAGGGTCTGGTTGGCCTTTTGGTCTGTCAGCTCATGAGCAGTTTTTCATCCACCCTAGCACGATTGGCTAATACAGAAGGTTATCAACCCTTTCTTCCCTCAACAAATGCAGATTTGAATCCACATCCAATATGAATCGTGGATCAGATGATACAAGCAGTTCATGAAGGTTATTTAACAACTTGGAGCAGTTATTTCTGATTACTTTTTTAAAAATTCACTAAATCAAAAACCCCACAAAGTATGTGGATAAAAAATTATTTTCAAAAATGTAAGAATGATGGCAGATAATAACACTTTAATTTTGAATGTCAAAGTTACACTACAAAAGTTCCTTATGCAGCAGTACCCCCAAATCCTTCACAGGCCTGCTCTTGAGCTGGGGACAGAGTGGCTGGAGAGCAGCCAGGCAGAAAGGGACCTGGGGTTACTGGTTGATAGTAGGCTGAACATGAGCCAGCAGTGTGGCCAGGTGGCCAAGAAGGCCAATGGCATCCTGGCCTGCATCAGGAACAGTGTGGCCAGCAGGAGCAGGGAGGTCATTCTCCCCCTGTATGCTGCACTGGTTAGGCCACACCTTGAGTCCTGTGTCTAGTTCTGCACCACTCAGTTCAGGAAAGATGTTGAGTTGCTGGAAGGTGTCCAGAGAAGGGCAACAAAGCTGGGGAGGGGTTTGGAGCACAAGCCTTATGAGGAGAGGCTGAGGGAGCTGCAGTTGCTTAGCCCAGAGAGAGGAGGCTCACAGGAGATCTTATTGCTGTCTATAGCTACCTGAAAGGAGCTTGTAGCCAGGTGGGGGTTGGTCTCTTCTCCCAGGCAACCAGCACCAGCACAAGAGGACACAGTCTCAAGCTGTGCCAGGAGAGGTTTAGGCTGCGTGTTAGGAAGAAGTTCTTCACAGAAAGAGTGTTTGGCCACTGGAATGTGCTGCCCAGGGAGGTGGTGGAGTCACCATCACTGGAGGTGTTTAAGAAGACTGGATGGGGTGCTTGTTGCCATGGTTTTGTTGATTAGATGGTGTTGGATGATAGGTTGGACTTGATGATCTCAAAGGTCTTTTCCAACCTGGTTAATTCTGTGATTCTGTGATATGGAGGATTGCCCTGATTTAGGTGCAGGATTTATCTCTGAGGGGCATCACCTGTCAGCCATCTCCATCGGAATATCAAGCCATTGTCCACTACCTTCTGGATGCAACCAGCTAGACAATTCCTTATCCATCGAAGAGTTCACCACTTGCTTACATCACTCATTAACTAACTGGTCAGAAGAACGTGAAAACTTGCCACAGTGCCCCCTTGAGCCTCTCTGCCTTTGCACAGGATCTCATAAACACTGAAAGGCCTCGAGGCCTCTGATGCCATCGCTGCACCTCCCTTTGTATACAAAAGGGAAGACAGGTTAGCAGATGTCTCAAAGGACAGTGCCGCGGAGCACGGCCCGTACAGGCTGCCGCCAAGGCCTGGCGGCTGATCCTCACGCCCCCGGTGGCTGTGGGGCTCGGCCTGCCCTGCACAGGCTTTCCTGCCGTGAGCCACGCCACTGAAGGGGGGCGGCCCCCTCTAGGCCCGTTTGGGGAGAAGGGGAATTGGGCCTCTTGTGTCAGCAACTTGGCTCCCTGACACTGGAACGAACGCGGGCACCACACCCGCCGGGCTGGCCGGCGCTGCCGGGCCCGTCACACGCACCCCAACCGCAACACCCACACCCCGCCCACGGCAGCCCGTAACTGTCACGGCGCCCCGCCCCTCGCACGCGGGGGGCGGTGCTGGAGCCGGAGCGCGGCCGGGAGGCAGGCTACGGGCACCGGCGCACCCCGGAAGCGCTTCTACCGGGCGACCCGGAAGCGGTGTTGGCGGCGACGACGGGGGCTCGTCCGGGCGGCTCAGCGAGGACCGCCCAGCGAGGACCGCCGTTATGTTTCTAACGGTGGCGGCTTGTGAGTGGCGCGGGGAGCAGCGGCCCTAGGCGGCGGCAGGCGCGGAGGCGGTCGCGGAGACGGTCTCGGAGACGGTCTCGGAGGCGGGTGGGGGGCCGGCTGCGGCTCGACCTGCCCTTGTCCTTCAGCCGCGGGGCCTGCGCCTCCCGGCGTGCCCTGCGCCGCCTCCTGCCGGGGCGGGGCAGCCGGAGGCGGTCAAGCGTATCCCGCTTACCCCGGGGAAGGGACGCAGGGCTCCCCAGCCGGCTGGGTCTCGTTCGCCAGGGAGGGCGGCTTCTGTGGGAGGTGAAGAGCAGCAGGGCCCACAAGACAAGCCGAGGGGTGTTTGCGGGCGGTGCCGTTCTTTGGATCCCCTCTGGCAGGGTCCGAGATGGAGAACTTGGGGGAAGCGGAACTTGAGATCATCAGAAGTGAGGTTAGGAGGCTTCAGTTCTTGAGTGGAAAACCAGGAAGCTGCTGGAGGGAGTCGGGTGGGGATTGGGGAGAGTATGAGGTGACAAATGTGCCCATCACGTCATCTGGATAGGCTTGGGGTGTGGTGAAGGAACAGTGTAAAAGATGGAAGCTAACGATGGCCTAACAAGAATTGCAGAGACTGAATATAGATGAGCAATTAAAAAAAAAAAGTCTGGGTTTTGTGGGTTTTAAAATTTTATTATATTTAGGCAGTAGATTTATGATTACTTTAAATTCACTGAGATAACAAGTAGTTTTCTTGGATCATGCAGTATGGTGGGTTAGATCAGAGGACCTAAAACCAGCCTGTGATTACTCTCACCTAAGTACAGCTCCCTGATCTGGTTCACCATATGGCCACACAGTAGGAACTGGAGCAGAGGTAGGTGTAAGCAAGTAGGGGAGAGTGGGACTGCAGTTTTCACCACAGTGTTAATTCATACCTACTTTATAGACTAGAATTAACCAGGTTGGAAAAGACCTTTGAGATCATCGAGTCCAACCTATCACCCAACACCATGTAATCAACTAAACCAAGCACCCCATCAAGTTGCCTTCTAAGCACCTCCAATGATGGCAACTCCACCACCTCCCAGGGCAGCCCATTCCAGTGGCCAATCACTCTTTCCCTGAAGAACTTCATCCTAACAGCCACCCCTGGTGCAGCTTGAGACTGTGTCCTCTTGTTCTGGTGCTGGCTGCTGGGAGAAGAGACCAACCCTCACCTGGCTACAACCTCTCTTCAGGGAGTTGTAGAGAGCAAGGTTTCCCCCTGAGCCTCCTAAGCCTCCTGGGCTAAGCAAGCCCAGCTCCCTCAGCCTCTCCTCACAGGGCTTGTGCTCCAAACCCCTCCCCAGCTTTGTTGCCCTTCTCTGGACACCTTCCAGCATCTCAACATCTTTCCTAAACTGAGGGGCCCAGAACTGGACACATAATTTTAATTGCGTATTCATCTAGTGAATTTAGCATTCAAGCTTTAAACTGAAATCATCTGGAGGCTGCAACAAGTGCAGTCCGTTGCACTTGTGCTGCATCTGTACAGCCATAAAGGTGGTGAGATGGCAAAATAAAAGCAAGCACTAGGAGCCACGTAGATGGAAGGATCAGGGCTGTTTCTTCTGTGACAGTAAGTCTCTCTGGGGTTATTGCACAGGAAGGCAGTGGAAAACTCTATATGTTGCATATAAAGGAAACAAGATAAAATGGTAACCATTTCTTCTTTCTTTTCCTCGTGCTGCAAAAAAACAAGTGGCCAAGAGCAAATCTAAGTAAGTGACGTTTTCCTCACCAGTTGATTTGTTACTACTCTGTGTCTTCAAGTGACTTAAAATAAATCTAGAGAAGAGTAGTATTTTGTAATATAACTCAAGAGAATTGCAGTCCTTGACTCTAGCTGCATCCTTTCTGTCCTTCTGTGTATGTGCCTTTTCTTGCTTAATTTTTAGGTAAGTACAGATCAGTGTGAAAAGTCCCCTAGGTTCTATAAAGGCAGTGAAGGCAGGTTTTGCCCTGTGGGCTGTCAGGCTGAGCTGAGCTGGAATATCCTAAGAGCCCTGTGCAGGGGAAGCACACTCCCGTGTTCATGATTAAAGAGAGGTTCTAAATTATCCACATAATCTTCCTCTTGTTTACCTTTCATATTTTTTCAGATGAGGAGGGCAATCCAAGGTACAGCATGGGTCTTTGTGGGCTGGGCTTTGGGCAGGTGCTGGTGACCCTTCCTCATAGGCAGGATGCAGAACACGTCCCTGTTTTAGCATGTTCCTATGCTGGTATGTGTGGTGTGGCTGGGGTGTAGTCAGTGCTCTGGGCATCTTGATTTGCTCTGTAGTCCAGCTCAGGGAGAGATGCTACTGGGCTCTGGAACAAAGTTGCAGTTCCTTCAGCCTGTGAAGAAAGTTGATGTGTTTTAAGGGTTGGAAAGGAAGGAATATGTAGTTTTCAGCATGCAGGCAGTCTTACGTGTAGTGTAGAAGGAAGGAGACGAGATCATATGGAGAGAATGACTTCCTGTTTTAAAGAAGATTCACTGGACAAATCCAGGAGGCTAAAGTGATACATTTATGTGAATATATTCCACTGCATTCTGTGTGAGTGCATTACATCTGGTACTGCACAGCCTTGGGAACTAAGGCCTCTGGTACACTTCCTCCTTCTTCTTCTTTTTTTATGACTCAGCCCCCTGCAGTGCCATACCAGCCACCTTCTGGGTTTGAAGAGATTCTTCTCTTCCAGGATGTGTGCCCAATTGTCACGATTTCCAATTCAGAAAGCAATTCCTAAGTGTGCCCTTGACAGGGAAGAGAGCAATTTGACATCCCAGTGTTCTGTTACCTGCTCACAGAAACAAACACAGCACAGCAGGATGTTTCTGTGAAGTGGAAAAGTAGCTTTAAGAAATTATGTTGCTAATGGTAATGTGGTGATTTCCCCCCCCTCCCCCTTCTTTTATTCCTCTGATGTTCCTTTCTCTGTTCTTTGCATAGTCCCATATATACTTCTGGAGTATGTTATCTCCTTTTATTACTTATCCTTCTGTGCTCTCCTTCAGTTTATTCCCTGTGTCCTGATAGTTTTTCCACTACTCTTTTCTTCCTTTGTTCCTACTTCAATTTCTTCACTGGGCAGCAGGTTTTTTTAACAAGGTGTATTGTTGAGAAAGAGCTTGGCCTTGGACACATGGTGCACAAGAATTTCAAGGCCTGGTCACATTGATACCACTGATTCCTTTGGAAAGGGGAAACTGCACAGAGGCTTTGAGGTAGTGGGTGAGGTATAGGAGGAGTCTGTGAGGCTACTGGTGCTACTTACCACACCTGCAGTAGTATATAGGAGAGGACAATAACTGAGGATAATCCCTAGACTGTGCTTGGTCAGTTGGTCTGCAGAAATCCAATATTTTTCTGTCTATTTTGAACTCAACAGTAAATGAGATTGCAAAGTTGAAAAGGAAGAGCTGAAAGAAACACACTGGTCAGAGGTGCACAAGTGAGGGTGAATGGATGTCTCTTCAAGGATAATTGTGACCATTTTGTATTAGAAGTAGGAAAATCCAGCAAAATTAATTGAATGCCCGCATGGAGGAATGCATTAATTTCTGTATCACAGTGGAAGAGAAGGACATAATTTAGACAGGTTGAAGGGTTTGACCTTACTTTTGAAACTTCAGAAGATGCCCTGTGTCTGTTTGGGAAGATGTGGGAATCTCTGCATACTTCAGGGCGGGGGTAGCTTGTTCAGTCTTGTGGCTTGTGCCACTCCCAAGGACATTGTAGCTCCTGCCAGTCTGTGCCACAAACTGAGACCCTTCCAGTGGGGAAGCTGGGTCCTGTGGCTGGGACAACCTCAAGCCCTCTATTTGTGGTGGGACGGACAGCGCCAAAGCCTTGTACTTCTCCTTTTGCATGCCTCTTGTTACATTCTATCTGCTCGTTCCTTTCTGCATGTGGAAGTGATAGTGATACAGTGTTATCTACAGCCCAACCACCTTAAAGTACCATCATCCTTCCTCTCTTGCTGTTATCTTTTAAGCCATAGTGACTCAGTTGTATGCTGGTATTGTTTTGTTCCTTTTCCCCCCTTTTTTTCTCCTCCTTCCCTGTTACTGTTTTATGGAGAAGCTACTTCTCTCTGGGCTTATATTCTGTCCATTTGCCCATGCCATGGCAGAGAGTGGCAGGCTGTTGCTGTGAGCTTGTGCACTGAGACAGATATTCTCTGTGACTCCAGGTACATTCTGGTGAGGATGCAAAGTGCAGCTGAGACAGGCTTTTGTTTCAACATCAGGAGGCTCCGGCTGCAGGAAAAACTGGTCCTGCTGAGATACGATCCCATCGGTAAGAGCTTGGGGAAGAAGTCAGCCTGTATAAGCTTCTCTCGAGTGTGTTGTGCGAAAGATTTGAATAGAACAGGATTTTTCCAATCTAAGCAGACTATGTCATAACATGTTTCATACTCAGATGACTGTACAGTTGCTGTTCATCATGACATTCCAGTGGGAAGTAAATGTTACCCTCATTTTACAGATTGTTGCAGTGAAACAGTAATGACTTGCCTGACACATCAGAGTCTTTGATGACGGCCATGCCACATGTCAGTGGCAAAGCAAAGTGACACAAGAGTTCTTTCATTCTGTTTCTTTGTGCGGTTTGTTAGACTGTGCTACCTCCCACAAGCAGCCACAAAGAATGCATCAATAGAAGTGTCCTGTTAAGCTGCCACGGGTGCTCTTGACAATAAATTTTAACAAAGTTGTTTAAAAAATGGAGTTCTGAAGGACTAACCACAAGTTCTTCCACCTCCACAAATGATACCACTCTCCAGATGAGTTTATGGGTCTTGTATGTTCCTCTGGTCCTTGCAAATTTTCTGTGTATGAGTCTGATTTGTTGGAGGGTTACATAGAACATGCCAAGCTGCCTTTTGTTCACCAAGCTTTTTGGAAGGTGACTAAAAGCTCAAGTTTCTGGGGGAGAAACCAGTATGTAGTTAACCTAAAAAGCTTATTTTGAGGAAACCTAGCTTGGCTTTGTTTAGATTCTAAAAAGAGCATGGTGGAATTAGAGCAAAAAGCCACTTATTTAAATCTGTAGAAAAGTATAGAGCATCTCAGTAGTTACAAGCTTTAAGCTTATTTTTTTCTTACACTTTTATGTTCTTGCTAGATGAGTAACCCTTTCCTACTGAGCTCTGCCAGTACAGGAGCTCTGGGGCAGTTGAGAGACACCACTGGAGATGCAGCCTGCTCTCAGCAAAGCACTCATGATGACAGAGGTTGTAGCTCTCCTTCTGAATTTCATGCAGAAGGGGAACTGGAGATCACTGGGATTGTTTTCTTGAATAAGAGAAGTTTAAATTGATGCATTGAAACATTGTGCAGAGGGATCCTCCAGAAGCTCTGCAACTCGTAGGAAATGGGAAGAGCGGAGAGCTCAGGCTAAGTAGTGCTTCTGTTGCAGAACCTGTAGTAGGTTGTTGAAGTATGAAGTTGGAAGTAATTAAAGAAGGAAAACAAAAAAAAGCTCTGATCTTTGTAGCCTGTAGTAGAACACAAGCAAAAACCTGATGTGAGAAAGTGGTGCATGTGTGAAGGGAAGTAAATTTGAGTCTAGATACCAACTCACATCAGGAATATGTTTTTGGATGCATTTTCACTTGGCATGCATTCTCACCTTATGTTTTGTACTTCTCAAAAACCTGGGATCTCCCCAGAATGAAGCTTTTTGGTGAAGTGGTGGCAGTGGTGTCCAAGTTTCACTACCTTCTCACTCCAGCTACAGCATGTGTTACTAAATTGCAGTGTTTCTGAAAGTGAAACTTTTATGTGGAGGAAGAGATTTTGTTACTGCATGGATTGCTCTTGCGTAGCTTTCTGAAGCATTCATAGAGTGAAGTCTAATCCAGCAGTGGTGCTTTGCAAACACCTTCTAAAGCTTCGCTTTTTAATTTTATTCTATTTTAAATTTATTTACTTATTTTAAGATTTTATTTTTAGTAATGCATTGGCTATGCTTAACTGTAGCAGAACTGCCTTTGTTAGCATCTGCATCAGGCCTTGGAGGTCAGTTTGTGCCTCACTGAGAGATCTACTCAGCTAACTTTTCAGTCAGTTTGAGAGACCTACTAGATCCAGCTCACCTGTAGTTGTTTGGGCTCTGAAGTTGAAGAGTAGTAGAAAGCAGCAAGAACCTATTTTTGTCCCCACGCTGAGTAGCTGTGACTCATAATAGTCACACAGAGCAGCTGTTGAATGTTTTCAGCCACTCAAATCCCGATACTTATTTTCACAGAGGTAAAATGGACCTCTTAGGAACTAAAAATTGCACGTGGTAAAGTGAAAGCACTACTAAACTCATCCAAGAGTCAGTTAACAGCAGTGCCGTGCCAGTCAGTTGTTCCGCAGTCACTGAAGCAGCAAAAGCAGCCAGGAGAAAGGGACGTAGGGTCACTGAATTGCGTCTGAGCACTTCAGGCTTGTTAACAGATTCTGTTTTTTCCTATAGCCAAACAGCGTGTCCTCTTCACAGAGAAGAGAAAGATCCGCTCCATCTGAACAGTGACTGGGCTTGAGTTATGCGTGAGGAGAGGACGAGCTGGGAGGGAGGACAGGGTGAACGCTGATTCAGGAATCGAACAACATGGTCTGAAAGAGAGGAAATGAACTGGAATCACCATCTCCTGTGATTTGAAGGCCATTGTGACTAAAACAATGTAGAGAGAGAAAATTCTTAATGTCTGGACATAGATCATCACAGTAACATTTATTTATCTTTTGAGTTATTTTTACAGTGCTCAATTAAAAAAATTAAATAGCCAATCCCATTGTCTGTGTTTTCCATTGTGCAACAGGCTGTAATCTTCAAAGGAACCATTGTTTTATAAAGCAATAAAAATTAACATTTTCCACAGCAGGAATTCAATGGCAAAGTTTTTCTAACCTACCAGCCATGGATTCAACAGTAGTGACCATGAGTTGGTGTCATTCCTTGGAGGGGTAGTGTTGTGCTGGCTCCTTCCTAGGCAAGGAAGAACGAATGGGCATCTGGTGAAATAAGATGAGCTTTTGGATAAGCTGTGACCGTGGGCTCAAAGGGCTGAAATTTTCAGTAAGGCAAGTAGAATGGATTTTTCTCTCCTTGGTCTTTGTCAGACAGCCAGACTAGTTCTCTGATGGTTTTGCAAGTTTTTCTGAAGTAGCTCACCTATGCTTAGAGCAATATGGCTAGAAACATTGTTCAAAGTCTGCCTCAGTCACAGTCTCGTCACCTTTCCAGTTTGAGGGATGTTCCACAGCCTGGCAGAACCACAGAGTGCAGGGCTGCAGCATGCATCTCGGGCCTGTGGGAAGAGATGGGCCAGGGCTTGATGTTCTGTGCTTTGTTAGCAGCCAAATGCTGGCCGTGGTGTCTGCAGCTGGGGACTGCAGTTGCGGTTTCAAAGCTCACATTCTGCTTCGCGTGCTGGCATCACACATCAGAAGTTCTGGTAAAAATTACCGCCAGGAGCCCCGTACCCTCCAGACATCTTGCTGTAAATTTTGTGTAGTTCAGTATAGCACATTGTGTGGGATGGCCACAAGCCCAGTGGTTGTGTCTGGGACCAGAGAGACCTGCTGTGCTGTGTTCACAAGACCCTCCACCCCCACCTTATCTCACTGTTGTAGAACAGGAACTGACAGGATTCCTCAAGTAAGAAGCAGAGACTTCCCTGGTCTTTCCAGTTAGCAGAAGAGAATCTCAGTGCAGTCAGGAGAATAATGCTGTCTGGGAAAAGATAAAATCAGGACACCGAGCTAGCCAATGTCAATTAGAAAAGGTCCTGAGGCAAGTCCTTCCTGTAAGGATATGAAGATTGTGTCCCCGATGCCTGGACGCTCACTGATGCGACACAGTTGGATTTCCTGATCATTTCCTCCATGGGTAACTGGGGATAGTAAGCCAGGTAGAAGGCCAGCGCTCCCACAAAACTGTCTCCAGCTCCCTAGAACAAAATAACAAACAAATTTAAGCCTACTTGCACAAGGACACAATCCAGGTGCGTTTACTGGAAAAATCAAAAGTTGCAGCGCTGCCTGCAGGAGTCAGGAAATTGTTCAGGGCCTGAGTTCAATTCACTTTTCTATGCCTGGGAAATTCTGCCATGTTAAACTAACACCACTGTACCGTCTTTGTGCCCAGCTCTTGAATGCAAGGTACACACCATAATATGGCTTAAACTTCAAGGGGAAAAAAATGCAAGTGTGCTACAGTTCAGAAAACTGCTGTTACAAACACTGCTTTTGAAACTTCCTGTTGCTGGAGTGCCCAATTTTGATTTCTCAACCTGAATGTTTCATTAAAGCTATTTCTCTCATTTAACTTCTGTTTTTCATAAAGGGCACTGGTAGAAGGGACAGAGAAAAGGGGAAAAAATAAGTCATGTGGCCTGTGGTGTATGTAAGTTCCTGGTTGTGGGACAATACATTTTGATGCCTCCAGAACTTAGCTGCTCTTCATTAAAAAGGTCCCACTAAGGAAGGTCTGTGCTATCACATATACCACTCATTTCTGAGTCAAGTGCTGCAGCCTATGCTGAGTTTGACCATGGGCGTGTGGAGAACAGTGACATCAACCTGGAGCTCTGGCATGTCCTGCATGTCCTCCCATGACCATGTTCACCCATGAGAATTGCCCTATGCTCTGCCCACACTCCACGCAAGCCCTCGGGAAGCAGGGCGTATGCTGGCCGTGCCTGGCTTGCTCAGCCCACGTTCCACTACTTAGACTCTGATAGCAGGGAAGGACAGCTGTTTGCCTCCTGAGTGCTTTTTAGCAGTAACTTGGTTTTGATGTTCAGTGCTCTGTAGCATTCCCAACAACTGTCACAATGAGTAATGTTTAACTTGGTTTGCTCATTTCATTCCATAGTATCCTTTCCCCTTCTTCTGTAAAACTGGCTTGAATTCTAAGGCCAGACTGATAACATTTCTTTCTGGTACCATAAAACTGGTTCTAAGGTCTCCTTTTTTAAACCATACTTTTATACCAGTAAAAGTCTGATGCTGGATGCTCTGGTAATATCTTATTTCACTCAAGAAACCAGTATAAGGACTTGCCTCCCCTGAGGGATTTTGCCTCTGCAGTTAAATAGGCCCCAAGAGTCATGAGACAAGAGCAAAGGGCCTGGAAAATGTTAGCTAAGATAGCTGAGCAAAGTTTCTAACTGGAAATCAGGGCTAGGAAGTAATTTTCCAACTCTGACTTCTAGAGGTGCTCAGTGTTAAAAACTCCTTACCCTATAATCAGCTGCATATAATACCATTCTGGCACTTCAAGAGCTGGTAATGTTACAAGCAGCTGACAGGGCAGAGCAGCTTGGCAATTGCAAGGGAACCCTAAAGGGGTGAGTACAGGATACCAACGCCCATGCCAAGCCTTGTGTCTCATTGCCCAGCCCTTCCACAGCAGCTGTTTGCATTGGTGTTCCCGGTCGGGAAACTCCGTGCTTAACTCTTGCTTAGCCTGACATTTGGAAACTGTCTTTCATCACCTTCCCAATGGGGTACAATGGAGAGTGCTACCTGGCAAGTTACAAGTTAATCAGTGAAGCTGAGTGCTGGCATGCAGCTGTGGCACCACCTGTTTCAACAGTTTTGTATCCCCAAGCATGTGAGGGGCAGGTGAAGGTTTTTATCGATTTTTGGTGGGCCTTGGTCTCTTTTCTGGTTTTCAGAGTGCTCCTACAATGGCAGGTGGAGCAGGAGCAGGTGACTTCTAGTTAAGCATTGCCAGTGTCTTTTGTCTGATGCACAATACAAAAATCTCTGGCCCATCTCACAGTCTATAATCTAATCAGTGCAGGATTAATTATTAAAGTCATTTTGGCGCTACTATTAACCAACCATTTCAGCAAGCAACTCTGTTATGCTGTAGCTCTAGCAGGAAGAACACATCATTCTTTCATCAAACATTTTTCATAGTGAACATTTTTCCTAGTGGAAGTGGCCAAATATTATTTTAATGAGGAACACTCAGAGTATCTGGTGACAAACAGCATAAACTACTACCCAGGAGCAGCATGGAGCAGAATACTGACTTTTGGATTTTTGTTTGTTTTAATGGAGGTACCTAAATACTGACCTAAGTAATTGCTGCACTGTTTGCTACTGGAGCAAAAAAATGACTAACCATCAGCCAGGCCTTATGGCCCTGCTCCCTTCAGGAGGGCTGGACTAGATGATCTTTAGAGGTCTCTTCTAACCCAAATCATTCTATAATTCTATTGTGAGAGGGAACTTCAACTCTTCCTTCAATGCTACCACACCTCTCCAGTTTTGGGTGATGCTCTGAGTTAGTGACAGCTGTAGATCTCCCTTTTGGTAAGGCTTAACTATATTAAACTCCTGGCTAAGCTGTCAGCCCATGGCTTGGACAGGAGCACACTGCATTGGGTTAGGAACTGGTTGGAGGGCTGAGCCCAGAGAGTGGTGGTGAATGGTGCCACATCCAGCTGGCGGCCAGGCACTAGTAGTGTGCTCCAAGGATCAGTGCAGGGCCCCATGCTCTTTAACATCTTTATTGATGATCTGGATGAGGGCATTGAGTCCATCATCAGTAAATTTGCGGACAACACCAAGCTGGGGGCAGGAGTTGATCTGCTGGAGGGTAGAGAGGCTTTGCAGAGGGACCTCAACAGGCTGGACAGAAGGGCAGAGTCCAAGGGCAGGAGATTGAACACATCCAAGTGCTGGGATCTGCACATTGGCCACAACAACCCCATGCAGTGCTACAGGCTGGGGTCAGAGTGACTGGAGAGCAGCCAGGCAGAGAGGGACCTGGGGGTACTGGTTGATGGTAGGCTGAACATGAGCCTGCAGTGTGCCCAGGTGGCCAAGAAGGCCAATGGCATCCTGGTCTGCATCAGGAACAGTGTGGCCAACAGGAGCAGGGAAGTCATTCTCCCCCTGTACACTGCACTGGTTAGGCCACACCTTGAGTCCTGTGTCCAGTTCTGGGCCCCTCAGTTTAGGAAGGATGTTGTCTTGCTGGAACGTGTCCAGAGAAGGGCAACAAAGCTGGTGAGGGGTTTGGAACACAAGCCCTATGAGGAGAGACTGAGGGAGCTGGGGCTGCTTAGCCTGGAGAAGAGGAGACTCAGGGGGACCTTATTGCTCTCTACAACTCCCTGAAGGGAGGTTGTAGCCAGGCAGAGGCTGGTCTCTTCTCCCAGGCAAGAAGCACCAGAACAAGAGGACACAGTCTCAAGCTGCGCCAGGGGAGGTTTAGGCTGGAGGTTAGGAGGAAGTTCTACACAGAGAGAGTGATTGCCCTTTGGAATGTGCTGTCTGGGGAGGTGGTGGAGTCACCATCACTGGAGGTGTTCAGGAGGAGACTTGATAGGGTGCTTGGTTGCATGGTTTAGTTGATTAGGAGGTGTTGGATGATAGGTTGGACGCGATGATCTTGAAGGTCTCTTCCAACCTGGTCTATTCTATTCTATTCTATTCTATTTCTATTCTATTCTTCTATTCTATTCTATTCTATTCTATTCTATTCTATTCTATTCTATTCTATTCTATATTCTATTCTATTCTATTCTTCTATTCTATTCTATTCTATTCTATTCTATGACTACAGAGCAGTAAAAGGGGGTGAAGAGCAGGCTTCCATGTGCAATGGGAAGAGGCTCCCTAGTATTTTTGCAAGCAATAAGATTATGGGAGGATTGGAGAGTATACAGAAGGATTTGATGCCAGTAAACTTATGCTGAAATCCTTAATTGCCATACATAGACCAACATAGTAAAGTTCAGCCTCTGCAGACCCCAAGGGTAGGATAAACTCAGTTGTGGTAAGTACGTGTCTGCATGTGTGATGTTTTCAGTATAGGAGCTACTACACTGAAACCAGTAGCATGGATAAGAGTGATTATTTAGATACCCTGTTCAAACTAGGTTCTGGTCTGTGCAGACATGAGTGGTCAAACACAAAGAGCAGTAGCAGAACTGATTCAGCTGCAAGGCTGGCTGCAGTAAGAGCTATTTTCAGCCTGCAGAAACAGACAGAGTTCCTTCTTTGGTATTGTGGATTAAACTACACTGGGTTTAGTAGATTCAGAAAAGGTCAGCCCAGAGCAGAAGGCACAGGGTCAGAGTAAAGTCAAGATTATCTAGACTCTGATTTGAAAATATTATCATAGAATCAATAAGGTTGGAAAAGACCTCAAAGATCATCAAGTCCAACCTGTCACCACAGACCTCATGACTACTAAACCATGGCTTCAAGTGCCACTTCCAATCCCCTCTTGAACACCTCCAGGGATAGTGACTCCACTACCTCCCTGGGCAGCACATTCCAATGGCTAACAACTCTCTCAGTGAAGAACTTCCTCCTAACCTCCAGCCTAAACCTCCCCTGGAGCAGCTTGAGACTGTGTCCTCCTGTTCTGGTGCTGGTTGCCTGGGAGAAGAGACTAAGCCCCACCTGGCTACAACCTCCCTTCAGGGAGTTGTAGACAGCAATAAGGTCTCCCCTGAGCCTCCTCTTTTCCAGGCTAAGCAACCCCAGCTCCCTCAGCCTCTCCTCATAGGGCTTGTGCTCAAGGCCTCTCCCCAGCCTCGCTGCCCTTCTCTGGACATGTTCAAGTGTCTCAGTGTCCTAACCAATCAACCAACCAACCAACCAACCAACCAACCAACCAACCAACCAACCAACCCACCCCTCCAACCAACCAAGTTACTTTGCCAAATTTTGAAAACTACCATTGAAGTGCATTCATTCTGCCCAATGACAGAATATAAACCCAGAATATGTAATGTTTTACATTCTTCAGCATTTGTCTTCCAGGAATCCTAATAAATACATTGCAGACTTTGAGATAATCCTCATATCCTTGAGGGCCTGGAGACAATTCATTCCATAATTATGAAACTATAACCTCAGTTACATCACACAAGAACCTTTCTCTAATGCAGGAGATGCCAGTTTGTAGGAGATAAATAGTTGGATACACCCCGTTTGCCTGACGTGGCATGGCTAGTTCTGCAACGCAAATGTTGCAGTGTTGACTAAGTTTTATGGCTTTGAAGCAGTTTTGAAGATCTGTTTATATCCTGTGCCACTAGTCCCGAAGGTCCTTGTTTTCCTGTGTGTCTGGAAAAGGGCATTTTTGCTCGCTACAATTCAGCACTGATTGGGATTCTGTGCCTCTAGAGAAGAGAAAACCCACGAAAACACATCTATTTATACCCTTTGCTTTTGCTAGTCCTGATTCGTCAGAAGCTGGTTCACAACTTTAGTATAACTATTTTTATACACTGCTGCCCTGAGAAGCTTTTTAAGGAAAGTGCTTTGTAAGTGGAAACTATATTGTTCAGGTCTTTTCAGCAAGGAAAGCATTTCTCAGTCAATCATGGGTAGAGTAATAGAATGCATTTCACTTATCCAATACAATGTCTTGTTCACCAAAAATGTTTGGAGGCCAAGAGCAACAGCACATTATGTTGCAGCAGTTGCACTGCCTTGCTGCAGGGCAAGCTCTTGTGCAGCTTTTGCAGGCTGTCCTCTTGGGCAACCGGCAACAAGAGGACACAGTTTCAAGCTGTGCCAGGGGAAGTTTAGGCTGGAGGTGAGGAGAAAGTTCTTCACAGACAGAGTTTTTAGCCGTTGGAATGTGCTGCCCAGGCAGGTGGTGGAGTCACTGTCCCTGGAGGTGTTCAAGAGGGGACTGGACGTGGCACTTGGTGCCATGGTTTAGTAGTCCTGAGGTGTTGGGTGACAGGTTGGACTTGATGATCTCTGATGTCTTTTCCATCCCTATTGATTCTATGATTCTATGATTGTAAGTGTAATGGCAGCCATGTAAGAACAGGAGTAGGGCTCTGGATCCTGAAGCCTGGCATTGTTACTGAACGTCAGGAAACTTTCCAAGAAGTCACATACATGCTGTGTAGTCCACTGAATAGATGGTAAGAGCCTGTTACCAAGTCCTAGAAGGAATGATGTGTTGTGTGGCCAGAGAAACATGAGGCATGCCTGTGATCAATTCTTCGTTTAGTGAATAAATCGAAACATCAATCCAAAAGCTGTCAGAGACTGCATTCTGACATAGAATCAATGATACTGCTTGCAGTGATGCCTATGGTTTCCCACGAGCACTGACAGCAGTGTACACACAAATGAACGAAGCCTGAGGAATACACTGATTTAGTGCACTCTAAATGCATAGCAACGCAGATGCCCAGCTCTGTCAAAGGAATTTAGCCTTGGAGAATTCCTGCTGTATTTATAGCACTCTGTAACCATGTGATACTGGATTATGTTATAAATGTTATCTCTCTGTGTCACATCTGCTCAGTGTTCCTTGCTGTACCCCTGCCTACACTGTACCCGAACTACAAATGAGCCCTATGTAACACAAAAACATCTGTGAGCTCACCAGCCATTCCTCATCTGTGGGGAAAGCCTCTGTGCCCCTGCAAGAATCCCTGGGCATCTCTGGGCTGTGCTTTGATGAAAGGTTACTAGCAGAATGGGAGAAATATTTCCAGCCTTCAGACACTTGTGCCAAGATGGCCTGTGTCTCAGCTAAGAGATAAGAGAGGCTGAGAGAGTTGGGGTTGTTTAGCCCGGAGAGGAGGAGGTTCAGAGGAGACCTTATTGCTCTCTACAACTCCCTGAAGGGAGGTTGTAGCCAGGTGGGGGTTGGTCTCTATTCTATTCTATTCTTCTATTCTATTCTATTCTATTCTATTCTATTCTATTCTATTCTATTCTATTCTATTCTATTCTATTCTATTCTATTCTATTCTATTCTATTCTACTGTTAGGTCTCACAACTGCATTACTGTGCCTTATCTGTATTCTGGTAACTGAGTGCTTCTGCAGTCTTGTCACGAAAACAAGCTAGAATGTGTTACCCTAAGTCAAAGGAACATCTGTAAGAGAGAACCCAGTGCAGCAGCATTCATCTATTCCTTTCTTCTTTGCCTTTGCTTTCCCCAAAACACACTGTCCAGTGTGGTCTGCACACTCCAGGCCAAGCCTGGGGGAGCTGCTGTGCTGCTGCCCCACAATATCCTTCTCCCAGCCATGTGCAGAGGGCTGCAGTCAGTGACCGTTTAACAATGGCAGGAGGTGTAAGCTAACACATTTTGATTTGCATTCCTTGTAGGTTGACTGTGCACTCTTAATTCCAGTGATTCAGATGGCAGTTTCATAACAGGCTTAAGCCAATCCATGGTTATGTGATTGCTGAAAGGCTCAGCCTCCACTCATTTTTATCCTTGCCTCATGTTCCCATGCCCTCCCCTACATCAGATCTAGCCACTGTGTGGCCAAGCAGTGAGGCAGGTCATTCCTCTTAGCCTCCTGGAGACTAGGCCAGCCAACACTGACCAAGAAACAGTATCCACTCACGTCAGCAAGCTGTTGTATTACCACATGATAGCTATTCCAGTGCAAAGGAGAAAGAGGTTAGAAACACTCCTTTCAGAAGCTTTCAGAAGCAGCAGCATCATCTTGCATTGGTTTAAGTCAACTGTGAAAACTCTCCCTTGGTCAACACCAGGCAATTAATCAACTCAGCTGTTTATGTGAGTCCTAATACTCTGGCTCCTCCTTTACACAGGGCAAGCTGTCTGTTCTACTCTTCCCCCTGTACCTTTGGGCTTGGATCAGAGGAATGAGGGAATGATCACGCTTCCCTTCTGTACCATTTCCAGACTCTGTTCTGGGAAGCTGTGGGAAGGAGCAGTCCCTGACTTTCTTGCATCTATGTTGTGCTGCACTTCCATAGAAGTGCATGGGGAAAACTTCTTGCTTGCTTACTCTAATTGAACAAGGGCAGCATGTCATCTGGTGCTACACACGCCTTGAGAACTCAGAGGTAACCAGACTACACTCCTTGTAGGCTATCAGTTGGAAAACATCAAAACCAAAGCACACCACACAGTGCTTCACATCAGCTGCAAGGAATTTTTACCCACTTCCTGACAGATTTCCTGATGGTTCATTAACAGTGATTAATCAGCCTGACCATTAACCCCTGCATTCCTGAGAGATTAATCTCAAAATAAGGCCTCCTGCATGCCTTTTCTTTCCTTTCTGAAACACCCTCCTACATTAAGTTATTCACTGTTTCTAAAAAGATCAACAACAAGCATTACAGATGCATGAATTCCCCTGAAAAGTTATCTGGTTTGTGGTGAAAGCTGGAATTAAAACACAACATCCACAACTCTGCAATTTTTAATTTGTAGTTCACATAGAAAACAAAGCTGAAAATACCTAGAGAGCTGGAAATAGCACACAGCCCTGCTTTGCATTTCAAAGGCCTTATACAGCATCTGCTTTGGAGGCAGGTAATAGAGCTGGCATTTCACATAATGGGAGACAAACCCGTGTCAAGATCAAGAACGTCAGGAACATCATAGTATCATAGTATCAGTCAGGGTAGGAAGGGACCACAAGGATCATCTAGTTCCAACCCCCCTGCCAGGGGCAGGGACACCCTGCACTAGCTCAGGCTGGACAGAGCCCCATCCAGCCTGGGCTTAAACACCTCCAGGGATGGGGCCTCAACCACCTCCCTGGACAACCCATTCCAGGGCTTCACCACTCTCATGGGGAAGAACTTCCTCCTCACGTCCAGCCTGAATCTCCCCACCTCCACCTTCATTCCATTCCCCCTAGTCCTATCACTACCTGAGATCCTGAGAAGTCCCTCCCCAGCCTTCTTGGAGGCCCCCTTCAGATACTGGAAGGCCACAATGAGGTCCCCTCAGAGCCTTCTCTTCTCCAGACTGAACAGCCCCAACTCCTTCAGTCTGTCCTCATAGGAGAGGTGCTCCAGCCCTCTGATCATCCTCGTGGCCCTTCTCTGGACACCTTCCAGTACCTCCATATCCCTCTTGTAATAGGGGCTCCAGAACTGGATGCAGTACTCCAGGTGGGGTCTCACCAGAGCTGAGGAGACGGGGGAGAATCACCTCCCTTGACCTGCTGGCCACACTTCTCCTGATGCAGCCCAGGATCTGATTGGCTTTCCAGGCTGCAAGTGCACCTTGAGAGCTCCTGTTGAGCTTCTCGTCCACCAGCACCCCCAAGTCTCTCTTCTCAGGGCTGCTCTCCAGCCAGTCCCTGCCCAGCCTGGATTTGTGCCTGGGATTGCCTCGACCCAGATGCAGGACCCTGCACTTGGTCTTGTTAACATCCATTTTGAGACATCTGTGGGCTGCATCCAGAGCTCCTGATCTTTCATGGTCTTTAATGGGAGTCACACAAGCTATCCATTCTTCAACACTGAGACACTGCTTGGGAACCCCAGACCCAAGGTATCCATTATCAGTATGGGATCTCTGCAAGTTGCCCACAGCTCTGTTAGGCTCTTATTGAGGGCCAGAACAGAGGAACTCTCATTTGGCTGTTTACAAGAAAAATACTGCAAGATATCTGTGAGATGATAGCTTTCTCTCTGATGAAATCTGGGAGGGAGCGCAGGAGAGCTTCATCCTAGCAGGCAGTAATACTCCAGCATGCCACTCAGCACCAGGGAAGAAAGTTATTCTGTGTTACACACTAAGTGCAGAGAGCCAACAAAGTATTGACCCACAGGAAGTACTCTGTTTTCTGAATCATCCAGACAATTCAGTGTGGTGATGTTCATATAAACTCCTTTCAACTCCAGGCAGCATTAATGAGAGGTGGTGAATTTATTTCTTCCACACTGCACCGGGAACTCCACATGCTGCTCTGAAAACAATGGATCCATGCTGCGGAACCTCTGAGATTCCTGCCAACCAAACATTTCTCTGATTCCTATGCTACCAGGATGATAGATATTTTGGCAAGGAGTATTTCAGTTTAGGATACATTTCTGTGCAAATTTTCAGTTTAAGCTTCAGTACCTAGGGACCCACTTCTTCCTAAGCAGCCTTGGTCCTGCCTCTCCCCAAGCAGATTTGGTATCTGCTTCTTCCCTGGTTTCACACTTAAAGCTATGATTTGTGGCCTTTTATTTGTTCTGAAAGTTTATACCTCACAGAGAAACTCAAAACCAGCAGAGCAAACCCTCCACATTGCTTTTCTTGTGAGAGTGCATGTAGAAAACTTAAGATGTACACAACACAGTAGTGGAAAACTCTTGTTAGCACTTCAGCTCCATAAAAAACACTCCAGTGGCATTCTTGCAAAGAAGAGCACATACACCAAGATGTGTCAACAACAACAAAGCACGCAGACATGGCCACTACCAGAAGTCAGGTGGACTTCCAGCTGAACATGCTACCTTTCCCAAAGTTTGAACCTGCACAGAATCAGAGTCATGGCTGAAGCTTGGTGCTAAATATAGCAGCTCCTCAGAAGGCTGATTTGTCCTTCTCAAACTGGTTTATCAAGCCTCAGCAACATGAAGCTACTCTTCTACTCTAATCAAAAACTTCACTTATCTCACTTCCTTGAGAAGCTCTTCACTCCTTTTGTTATTCACGTCACAGTCATGCCAACTTGTAATTTCTTCATAACAGAGCTCATGCTTTTATGTTAATTCACAAATTTCATTTAATAAACAAATGAAACTAGAGCTGAAGCTCTTCTCAGAACACATCATGTTATTCTGATGTTCCCCTTCCCCTCCCTAACTGGGAGACAACCAGCTAAATTGTCACCCACTGCGTTGCCTGGTATCATGTCAGGGGCTCACATGGATTCAGGACCCCACAATCCCACAGCCAAGTCAGAAGGGGGAAATCTCCTTTCTGGGCAATTTCACTAGCTGCATGTGTCTTTTTTTTTTTTTTTTTCCCTCTCAGACTGAAAATGCCAAAAGACTCCTAGTGATCCCATCTAATCTGATGAGATGCACTCAGGATGACACAACTGCCATCTCGCCTGGAATTGATCAAGAAAACATTCTTGTTTTGCACGAAAGCTCCATATGGTTGAGTGCCTCTTTCAAAACCACAGTATCTAGCCTTTGTTGGCTGGCCACTGCTCCCGCCTACCGCTGATCTACTTATCCTGGAGGGAAAAACCCACACTAAACTTAGGAGGTTGGTGGCTTTTTTTGTGTCTGAGCTCACTCTAGCATTGTCCCATTGCCAGCTCCCTGCACTCTTCTTACTACTGAGTTTGTCTAATCTTTTTGATGAGTACTTGAGTTGCACCTCTTAAGTTCACGTGGACATGACCTACAAGCCAAAACTGCTCCTCTGCTCTAGGGTACTGTTCTCTGCTACCCACCTAGTCTATCATCTTTAACCTGTGGGGTAGGCATGCAGCAAAAAGAATATAGAACACAGAATACAGAATTAACCAGGTTGGAAAAAACCTTCGAGATCATCGAGTCCAACCTATCATCTAACACCATCTAATCAACTAAACCATGGCAACAAGCACCTCATCCAGTCTCTTCCTAAACACCTCCAGTGATGGTGACTCCACCACCTCCCTGGGCAGCACATTCCAGCAGCCAATCTCTCTTTCTGTGAAGAACTTCTTCCTAACATCCAGCCTAAACCTTCCGTGGCACAGCTTGAGACTGTGTCCTCTTGTTCTGGTGCTGGTTGCCTGGGAGAAGAGACCAACCCCCACCTGGCTACAACCTCCCTTCAGGTAGTTGTAGAGAGCAATAAGGTCTCCCCTGAGCCTCCTATTCTCCAGGATAAGCAAGCCCAGGCCCCTCAGCCTCTCCTCCTGGGACTTGTGCTCCAGATCCCTCCCCAGCTTTGTTGCCCTTCTCTGGACATGTTCCAGTGACTCAACATCTTTCCTAAACTGAGGGGCCCAGAACTGGACACAGGACTCAAGGTATGGCCTAACCAGTGCTGAGTACAGGGGCAGAATGACCTCCCTGCTCCTGCTGGCCACACTGTTCCTGATACTCGTTCAGGGGCTTCAGCAGTAGGTCAGCACCAACACAAAGCTTAGAACAGAACAGAACAGAACAGAATAGAATAGAATAGAATAGAATAGAATAGCATAGAATAGAATAGAATAGAATAGAATAGAATAGAATAGAATAGAATAGAATAGAATAGAATAGAATAGAATAGAATAAATAGAATTAACCAGGTTGGAAAAGACCTTCAAGATCATCAAGCCCAACCTATCACCCAGCACCATCTAATCAACTAAACCATGGCACCAAGTGCTTCATCCAGTCTCCTCTTAGACACCTCCAGTGATGGTGACTCCACCACCTCCCTGAGCAGCCCATTCCAACAGCCAGATTGATTTCTGACAGAAATCATCCTCTGCAGGACTACCTGCAGAATGTATCTTTCCAACAAACACAATGCCTGTGGAATGATTTTGGTAACAAAATCACAGGCACCAGCAATGATGCACAAGCTTCCAGAGAGTTTCTTTACCTTTCCTCTACATTTCTCTGTCCATTTATGCTTTAAAATGAATAAACCAAATATTCCTTATAGGTATTCAAGCAGCTGCTAAACATTGCTGCCAGAACTCAAGAATTTGGATTCCTACAACTGAGGTATTCTAAGATAGCTGCTTTTGTATCTGTATTTTTACCTCTACACACACAAACACAAAGCAAATCCCTGACAAAAGTGATAAAATCACTACACTTAACTGCAAACTGGCTATTAAAGACATTCCTAATCACCAAAACTTATGGACGTAGCTTCCTTCCATTTGTCTAGTTGAAACTCTAAACCACATTCTATCTATGGGACAGGGTACTCCTTTAATCTTGATAAGAAGTAAAACTTCTGGCATTTTCTGTGGTTAGAATTTGCAAAAGCAAATCAGCCTGATTTCCCCACTATTCTCATTTCTCTGTTCTTGTTCTTTTGAAAACCTAATTGTGCAATATCACTGATCCAACATAAACTTTTCTGGTTTCTGTGGTGACCAAAACTACTTGGCAAATGAAAACTCCATGGGGGGGAAATCAGGTCTTAGTTCAGTATTAATGTTACTGCAGCTGGCATTTCTGGGTAACTAAGTAGGCAAAGGTTTGCCTCCTCTCTCATCATAGCCAGAACAGATGTAAGCTAACTGAGAAGAGTAAGTTATGTTCAGCAACAGCCAGGATGATCCCTGGCTCTGCAAAGATGAGCTTTAAAGAAGAAAAGGAGGCAGATGATATTTGTAAGCTAACCTTAAATGCAAAAGGTAAAAAACAATAAGGAATTTGGCCAAGAATATGCTGCACTATTACACAGTGGTTCACATTTTCAACTTCCTACTTCTTCCTACTTCAACTTCTGGCTTAGGCCAGAAAAGAGACTTAGGAAGGTGACGCTCTGGATGTGCCAGAAGCGCCAGATTTCAGTAGCTATTTTTAACTGCAGGAATTTAATTAAAAGGGATAGCTGCACCCAGTTGGTTTTCCTTCCTTTCCATGCTTTGTGCAACTCAGATATCCCAGAGCACTATGCACCCTCACAACTGACACTGTTTTTTGTGCCTGCATTGGCAGCCCAGCACCTGCTTCAAAACACAGGGTGAGATACATACCAAGATTTAACATCCTCTTAGAGGAGAGCCTATGCTGGTCTTGTCATAAAAACAAGGGGAGGAGAGCAAATCAAGCAAAGGGATGCAGCACGTTCTGCTGCAATGATTGTGACTTGTGCTGCAAGCCATAGTTAGTCCAAGCAGAGCAATGAAAAGGTAATTTCCTACTCTGCTCTCAACCTGCATAAATGATACTACTGTTTCATTTACTAAAGCATCCCAGAAGTGAGAGAGCACAAAGATGGCTCCGAACTCAGCTTCCCTAGACCTCATCAGAACACAATCTCAGGCCCAGTAGTTGGATGTTGTACCCTTCATGTGTTCTGGCCCTCAAACAAAATGTTTGAGTTAGTGCATAACTGCTGCTAGCATCCCTACTTTTTCTGTCCATTCCAGTCAAGTGGGTTAACTTCCACACTGTCATACCTCTCAGTATGACAGTGGTGGAGCTAAAGCAACTGTCCTTGTAGTGCATTTTCACAAACCTCTTCAGGCGTCTTCAAGAAGCATCTTGTACTGCTATGTATTTCCTCATTTACACGGACAGAGAATCATAGAATCAATAAGGTTGGAAAAGACCTCAAAGATCATCAAGTCCACCCTATCACCCAACACCTCATGACTACTAAACCATGGCTTCAAGTGCCACATCCAATCCCCTCTTGAACACAGCCAGGGACAGTGACTCTTCCACAACATCCATAAAGACATCCAGTTCTGCAGAGGAGACAGCTGATATCCTGACAAAATTTTACCTCCAGTCCTAATTCTCTTTGAAGATGGCTTTACCAAGGGAAGCAGGTTCATCTTCCACTGACAAGATGGTCCCCGTCTGCTTTTGTTCCCCATTTACAGAACTGTGGTACAGAAGTGGTAAGCAATGTGGGGTGCTTGGCAACTTTACATATATGTATACACATACATGGAACAAAGCTGTGGGATGCAACGGGACAAAATGTGATGACCTGGCAATGAAGGTGTGCAGCAAAACCAAACAATTCTTGATATCACTACAGTAACTGAAACAGAGATTCAATTTTACTGTGCCATTTTTCTTGTCTGGACTCCGCATTTTTAGAAGAGGCTTAGAAAATTAAACGCTGTTTTTTATGTTCCTGTTATTCTACATCTTCATTAAGTACCACCTTGTAATTTAATGCAATTTGTGGCAAATGCTAATAGTGCTTTAGGCCCACTTCTCCCTGTCAGCTGTATCTCTGTTAAATTATGCATTTCCATCTGGAAAGAAACTGTACAGGACTGTAGGCTCTCTTCAACTTAGAGCTGGGAATGGAGAGGGATTTAATTAGATGCTCCACGGTTGGGAAAAAGACTAGAGCAAAGCCTGGGTGGTCTGTGGAATCTTCCACTGGAAAACAAGGCTGCAAATTGTTCTGTACAAGCCGGCTTCTGTTCGCTCGTTTTGTTTACATTGTTTGTTCTTACAGATTAAAATAGTCACTAACTAAGCAGATAAACAGCATTTCCTTCCATGACAATGTTGTCCAGAAGTTAAGAGAGTAGCAGGGGACAATGTATGCCTGTGCTTCAATTTTGGCTACATCACCCCAACCCCTGAGGAGACTTGGAGAACATTTCCAGCTAGCACTTCAGAGCACTGAATTGCTAACACTTTTGTTCTATTTTCCCTATCCATAGAAAGGGGATAACACAGCCTTCTGCTCTCAGAGGTGAAAGAGGGCCCATGTGTTCTTGTTCCAACCTTTTCTCAGTTGACTGCTAATGCAGAGGGGCACAACTGTTGCAGTTCCTCTTGTCACAGGATACCTGTATACCCTTAGACCACTGACAGAGCCTTCAACAAGTGAAGTGTTTTTGGAAGGCCTGAATCAGAAACTTGTAATGAGCCAAGCAATTTCCATCTACACTTAACTGTGAGTCAACCAAAATGCAGTGATTTCAGTCATGTGCCCTTTCAAAGTTCAGTTGAACTTCAGGGCATAATAGATGCAGCTGTAAATAGATTTACAGTGCAGACTGCTGATTGGAATGTCTGGCAGATTAACTTATTCCTTGTGGGTTTTCTGTTCCAAAATTCAATGGATTCCATATTTGTAAAAGAGTGAATGCAGAAGGCTAAGTCAGAAAGTGGGCTATGACTGGAACTAAATGTATTTATTAACCTATTTTGGATCTATGTTAAAGAAAGGAAACTATTATGCTGTCAGTTTGCGGGATGTTAATGGAAGCCCCGGGCATAATTTCTCTGTGTTGGTGTGTGAATAAACCCCCTGGCAGAGAAGTTGTTTGCCTGATAGCAACTTTTTTCTTTTCTTGAAAAAGAAAGGAAAGATTGAGTGAAAAATAAAGAAGGTAAAAGAAACAAGAGAAAAAAGACCTTGTCCTTTGCGGTCACTTTGCTGCTTCTTGCCACATACTTGGGTGGGAAAAGGTTAAATACTCAACAACATTTTTTTCTCCTTAGCAACTTAGAGCCCTGTACATCAGACACACTGTCTGCCAAAGGCTGCATTTTTACTTTGTTGGGAGATAGCTGAAATAAAATCGCTGTTCTTTGTGCAAATGGCATGCTAACTAACGTACGGCTACAAGATTATTAAATAGCAAAGGCATTTGATAATATTAGAGTCAACCACAAGTCCCACTTCTGCTGATGCACAGAATTTCGAGTAATTAGTCATTGCACAGAGTGTTGTATTTATATCCCCTTCAGCCTCAGACGTTAGGCCACAAAGTCAGGAGACAAAGAATTGCTGTTATTAGGAGGACTGGTTTAGATTTATTTATATTCTAAGGCTTTATTTCAGTGTCCACTTCACTCCTCTGGCTCGGGCTTCCTCCAAACCAGAAGATGCAGCTAAATCAGAGAATTTTAGTGTAAACCATATTTTTGCAGACAAGACCTCTCAACTTCAAGCAGAAGAACTTCAATGAGTTTGCAAAGCCCCCAAACAAACACAACTGGCCTGAGGTTACATGACAAGCCTGGGAAAAAGGCCTCCCAGGTTCTCTTCTGATCTCTAACAGACTTCTCATGGCTTATACACAATACATTAATAGCAGTTCCAATTTGCAGATAGATAAATTGGGATACAAAGACGACAAGTAACTCTCCCAAGGATTTACAGCAAGTCTTTTGCCGAGGCCTGGAATTCTTACTCAGCCCTTTGTTCAAATCACTAAACCACACTGTATTCTCCAGCCCACAATTACTGCATAGGCCTGAGTACCAAGACATATTTAAAATGCTATAGCTATGCACTTACACGAGCCTTTGTTAAAATAGAGATTGTGTAACATTTTCAGAGTTCAATGCAAGGCTGATTGGCGAGCACGCTACCCCTTAAAGACAGCCTTCTAAATTCTCTCCTGGTATAGAATAGAATAGAATAGAATAGAATAGAATAGAATAGAATAGAATAGAATAGAATAGACCAGACCAGGTTGGAAGAGACCTTTGAGATCATCAAGTCCAACCTGTCACCCAACACCATCTAATCAACTAAACCATGGCACCAAGCACCCCATCCAGTCTCTTCTTAAACACCTCCAGTGATGGTGACTCCACCACCTCCCTGGGCAGCACATTCCAATGGCAAATCTCTCTTTCTATGAAGAACTTCTCCCTAACATCCAGCCTAAACCTCCCTGGCGCAGCTTGAGACTGTGTCCTCTTGTTCTGGTGCTGGTTGCCTGGGAGAAGAGACCAGCTCCCACCTGGCTACAACCTCCCTTCAGGTAGTTGTAGACAGCAGCAAAAAGAGTAAAAAGAATGATCTTACATATTGTAATAAGAAACCAGAGGGAAACTTAGGAAGATTTGAACATAAAACATCTGATGACATCTTTGTATCACAGTAATGAGCCTTCACTTTGCAGAGATGACAAGAAAAAATAATAGTAACATTTATGATCATGACAAATAGCATGTATCATCTGTCTCTGACCATCTCGAGCAGAGAAGGACTACATAGAATAAATCAGACACTTGTGTCAAGTTTCAGGCAGCACTGAGTAGATTAAATTTTATCATGTCTTAAAAATGTGTCTCCTAAGCATGGCACCTCTACCTGTGACCTTGGCTTCCCTCAGCAGGTTGCATACTCTGTATCTTAGCCTGCATTTTAGCCTGAAGAAGATGAGGCTCAGGGGAGACCTTATTGCCCTCTACAACTACCTGAAGGGAGGTTGTAGCCAGGTGGGAGTTGGTCTCTTCTCCCAGGCAACCAGCACCAGAACAAGAGGACACAGTCTCAAGCTGCACCAGGGGAGGTTTAGGCTGGATGTTAGGAAGAAGTTCTTCCCAGAAAGAGAGATTGGTCATTGGAATGTGCTGCCCAGGGAGGTGGTGGAATCACCATCACTGGAGGTGTTTAGGAAGAGACTGGATGGGGTGCTTGGCGCCACGGTTTAGTTGATTAGATGGTGCTGGGTGATAGGTTGAACTCCATGATCTCAAAGGTCTCTTCCAACCTGGTCTATTCTATTCTATTCTATTCTATTCTATTCTATTCTATTCTATTCTATTCTATTCTATGCCATGCCATGCCATGCCATGCCATGCCATGCCATTCCATTCCATTCCATTCCATTCCATTCCATTCCATTCCATTCCATTCCATTCCATTCCATTCCATTCCATTCCAAAAAAAGCACAGCCAGACAGGGAAAATGCAGGGAATATAAGGAACAATGTGGGATATTTAATGGTCGTCCTTAGAAATACCATGAAGCTAAATGCTTTGTTTTCTCCATGAGATTTAAAAGGAGACCATGGACTTGCTGTGATTACTGAGGAGACCACAGTGAAAAGTGATTCCATACTGCTGTTTAAACAGCATATGCCCACGTGTCTCCAATATGCCTTTGCAGAGAACACATCCATACCTAAGACAGATATGCAGGTGCCTGATCTCCTGATTTTGAGTGTGCTAATGCAGGACTTCTGTGCACACCACACTGGCACTGTAAACCTAGAGGCCAAGTAGAAGCTGATGAAGAGTTCTTAAAGAGAGCAACTGTACTATGTATTTAAAAGAATAGATGGGATGGAAATTAGAACGTTACCCTGAGATGTGAGCATGTATAAATGCCACTCAGCATCACCTTGCTCCAAACAGGGCTCTGGAGCAAACCAGAGGTTACAAAACCTAACTCCAGAGTACTTCCCTCCATAAAGTGACCTCTATGCAGCCACCTGGTAATGGGAGGTTGCAGTGCGACAACTCTGTCTTGCTTAGTAAGAGTGCACTCCATTCTCCACTAATGCCCTTGCATTGGAGAGATTCTGCCTGTGCCAACCCTCTGATTTGAAGTGTACATCCTAGACAGAACACCCCACCTTCAGCTGCAAGGAGCAACCACAGTGAAGGGCAAAGCCCCAAGCCCTAGGATGCAGCCCCAGAGTCAGCAGGCATGTCCCCACCTGCAGTAGCCACTGACCACTTGGCTGCCTGACATGGACAGTTCTCTAAAGCCTGGAGCTCCAGACATCCCAATTGCCTCTGCAAGCCCACCTGAACATACCAAGCTTTAAGCAGGCCTCCAGCAATACCTCAGAGGCTCAACTGGTCCCCAGCTGCCACTTGAACTGCTCCGCTCTGTAAGATCCCAAAGAGCTGTTTTGCAAAATGGAAGGGAACCAATCTCACTGCTGGCCAAATTCCAGCTTTGAGTAATTACATTCTTCTGACAAATTTTCCTTGGCAGTTTCAATGGAATATAATTAGTAAATGTAAATAGATGTAAATAGTGCAGTAAATTACACTTTGTATGATTGTCAGAAGCCGAGGAGGAGACTGGAGTAAAGGGGCAAGAAGAGCACAGCTTCATTCTCCAAAATGGATGACGTGGCCTTTCCTCTCATTACACTGCACATGTCTCTGCCAGGATGGTGTGCTAGAGCTACTGCAGCAGCAGATGCCACGATCCAGGATCATCATGTGATTCATCACACAGACCATCCACTTCACCTCAAGTACAATTTTGACCTGACGGTGTTCAGTCATGTCCCACAGCTGTGTTTGCAAGCAGCTGCTGTGTTCCACCTCAGCTGTGCCTCTGCTTCAGCAGCAGGCAAACTGCTTCACCCACAGACGTGTGCAACTGCAAGTGTGTGTGCATGATATTATTGTTTTCTATGAAATGCTTACCAAATTTGTGGCTGGTTTGTGAAACCTTTCACTACCAACTGAACAACTGTCACACAAATGGAATTATATAATTACCCCTCACAGCTATTTTAACGCAGCTTCACGTACTAGTTCCACCTAAAGGGGAACTATCTTCTTCCAAAAATAAAGTAAATGCATATAAGTAACTTAAAGTAGTCAAGTAGATTTAAAAGCTACTATTTAAAGTAATGAATATAGAACATAACGTATACTTTTCTTATTTTATCTACATATTAGTACTTAACATGTCAAATGTCTATTTTGTACATCATGTGCACTTGCAGCCTGGAAAGCCAATCAGATCCTGGGCTGCATCAGGAGAAGTGTGGCCAGCAGGTCAAGGGAGGTGATTCTCCCCCTCTCCTCAGCTCTGGTGAGACCCCACCTGGAGTACTGCATCCAGTTCTGGAGCCCCTATTACAAGAGGGATATGGAGGTACTGGAAGGTGTCCAGAGAAGGGCCACGAGGATGATCAGAGGGCTGGAGCACCTCTCCTATGAGGACAGGCTGAAAGAGTTGGGGCTGTTCAGTCTGGAGAATAGAGGGCTCTGAGGGGACCTCATTGTGGCCTTCCAGTATCTGAAGTGGGCTACAAGAAGGCTGGGGAAGGACTTGTCAGGATATCAGGTAGTGATAGGACTAGGGGGAATGGAATGTAGGTGGAGGTGGGGAGATTCAGGCTGGACGTGAGGAGGAAGTTCTTCCCCATGAGAGTGGTGAAGCCCTGGAATGGGTTGTCCAGGGAGGTGGTTGAGGCCCCATCCCTGGAGGTGTTTAAGGCCAGGCTGGATGAGGCTCTGTCCAGCCTGATCTAGTGTGGGGTGTCCCTGCCCATGGCAGGAGGGTTGGAACTAGATGATCCTTGTGGTCCCTTCCTACCCTGACTGATACTATGATATGGCTAGAGGGCTTAATCAGTTCTTTCTTTCATGCAGAAAATGTGAGGAAGAGGTTTCAGTCAATTCACTTATTTTTATTCAGAATTTGCATATGAAAAATATTTAGCAGAAACTAACAAAACTAAAAGAAAGTTTATCCAGAAAAACTCTCTGCACTGTTCAGCTATAACAGGAGAAACAGATGTTTCAGCTTTACAATACCATGTCTTGCAAAACTTCCTTCTAAACAATTATTTGTGTTCTGCATGTTTTGGACTGTGTGTGGAGAGCTCTGCTAACGGTCATGGGAAGCACTGCATACATTAGTAAAGCACACATTAAGATAATTAGAGCTAAAAAAAACCAATCAACAAGTTGGTTTTCTATTCCCCTCCCCCCCTAAATAGTATTGATTTAGTGTGGGTGAAAAATGTCAGATTTTCAATTTTGAGGATACATGTTCCACCACAGAGCAGGAGACAGAGCCAGCTTTTCCCAGTGTTCTGCCAATAAACTCTTAGATTAACCATCTCAAGGGCTGGAAGGAAGAGCCAGGCTCGACAGTCTTTTTCAACCCTTAGTCTCTCTGATGAACCTCTCAACATGGACAAGGGGGAGCACACAGCCTGGGATGAGGAACTCATATTCTCTTTAGGGCTGTACCTACCCACATATTTTCTCATCAAAAATTCTCAAAATTGCTGTGGACAACAGAAGTGACCAGGAGGCAGTACTGAAGCTGCACTGTTGTGTGGAGGACTGTGGGCAGTGGTAACAGCTTATGGGAAAATTTCTACAGTGAAAGTGGCTTTTGGAAGTCAGTTTGTATCTTGTATCTTCTAAATGGCAAGCTCCTTTTTAATACAGACTGTTTTCATAAGTGCTCTGTAACCTTTTGCAAATCCAGTGTTGGGTTATACACATCATTTAACTCTGTTTGGCAGTAACTTTACTTTCTGCAGATCCTAACAATGTCACTGTGCATACAGGCACATAACCAGATGTGACTGGTTATTATGGCAGCCTGAAAAATTGCTGCCTCGTCCCTCCAGATGCTGAAGCCAGGACAGTTTAAGGTAGAAACTTTTGTTTAGCCTTAAATGACATGCTAAGAGCATGCACATGAACAGCTCTGAGTAGTCTGTGGATAGGTGGCTACTTGCTAAGCCACCTTACATCTTGAGCTTACCCTCCTGGGGAAGGACCTACTGCAGACAAGCCTCTGAAGAGAGTCCTACTACAATGTTTAGCATTTATTTTAGTAATAGAGCTATCCAGGTTAGTTGAGGATGACATAACTTTTGCTTACTGTTTAGATTGGTTGCTTAAAAACCACTTGCTTTTGGGCAAAGTGATAATCAGCCTGTGAGACTTTTATAATGAAAGGCCAACACATCTTTTTTCATTCAGTCTGCAAGAGTAAACCAAGCACAGCTGTTTTACTGAAAACAACCCACTGGTATTTAAGTAGATTAACAAAATTAACTGTGAAAATCCTCTTATGTGAAAGCCAATAACCTGTTGGCCACAAGGAGGCAGGACATAGATTCAGTAAACTCAAAAAGAGGCAGTTTAGTGTGGGGTTTTTTTAGTTTGTTTTTTAAACCTAAACCAATGGGAAAAAGAAAAGAATAGAAGAAAGGCTCGTTACATTAGTGCAGTCATGAAACCCTGAACTGCCAAGCAAGATAAAAAGCACTTTTTTAGCTACAGTGTGTGGTTTCAGCATGGCTGTTTTATTCCAAGAGCAGCAAATATCTTCCGATATCAAACAATAACTGATCTGGCAGCAATTTTCTGCTCATTCTGAAGAAACAGATCACACATGTTTCTTCTTCATCACTTCTCTGTGATGTAGAGAAAAACTCTAACAATAAGCTTTGACAGCAATAACAGATTTACCAACTTGGGACAGGAAGCTGTACTGCCAGGTTCACGAGGTGTTGCACCCAAGCTAATAAATCCTGCTTCTGAGCAGCTTTGGGAGCTCTGCTTTTCAATCCATTGGCACCTCTAATTCTGGGCTAAAGGCAGGCAGAAGCAGCTAGGTGTCTGTAGTCCCCTACCAAGTATCTTATACACAGTACAGTACAGCGATGCTTCCCATTGCCAGAACTGTAGGACACTGGAAATCAGAAATGATTCCAGGTCAAACTCCTGAATGGCAAAGGGGCAAAAGAAGAAAATGATGCCAACCTACCTCTGTTTCAAAGTTAAACTGAAAAGAATTAAACAGTGAAGTAAAGCTTTCCATAGTATCAACACATCACAGTCTGAATCTGTGAGTGATCTTCTGTTCCAGACAAAGTGACTTTTCTGCATGCTACTGAGCTAGGTAATTTCAGTCCCCTATGCCTCTCTTTCTTCATCTTTTATGCAGTTGCTTTCCTTCTTTGTGAAGCAGTATGAGGTCCACGGGTAAAAAACATGCTACAAGAACTAGTTGTTATTATTAATGCAATTCAGATATGGAATGCACCAGATGGCAAAATCTCCAGGATTTTAATGAACTATTGTAACAGAACATATGTAATATGACGTTATTATAACAGGCATTTAAATGTATAGTTAGTACATACAACGTGACCTACTCTGCTCTCAATAACTCCACTGGAATTATTTTGGATTTATGTCAGATAATACTAGGAACACAAAATAGCCCCATATGTGCAATTTGGTAAGGTTTTCAGAGCAATGCTATCTTAACTATTGCCTGCCCTGTTGGTTTTTTTTTGCGCTGTTGTTGTTATTGTTGTTGCTGGGGGTATTGCATTTAGTGGTCTGTTAGAGTATGCTTTCTGCATTTCATTCTGAGAAGGAAGTGAAAAAAAGTACCCTCCTCATGTCAGAGTTTAAAATGCCTCTGACCAAGTATCCTTTACTGATCATTATAATACAGCCACCATGAAACAGCAAGAACTTTTTGGTTTTCCCACTGTATTCTGTAAAAATTACCCTCTTTGATCACCTTGTGCTAGACTTGGTATGCAATTCGTGCTTGTGTCAGGAGAACTAAATATTCAGTTTCAGATTGTGAGGGCAGTAGTATCTAGTTTCTCCCACAGCATTTGAGTTCTGCATGAGATGAATTATGTGACTGGGCAAGTATGAAAAAAAAAACAAAAGAAAGGACTGCAGCTCAAACCACTGGCATCACACATCACAGTCAGAGGCAGGTACTAACTTCAGTATGTATAATAATTCTAGCTCATCTACAATAAAGACTATAAAATTCAAGTGAACTGACATTTAATACATGAAAGGCTGGAAGCAAGATATCAATTTCACGTCATAAATTACCCTTTGTGCTAGTGCCCAAAGATCTGGCTGATTACTCATTGCTTTCCCTTAGTGCTTAAGCAGTCTTTTCCACAGCAAGACAGTTAAACCACAAAAACGTACCGTAGTGTCCACAGCCCTGACCTTCCCAGCAGGAACGTGCTTTGGAATGGGTTCTTCTACTGATATCATCATGCAGCCTTCTGCTCCAAGAGTAACAATTACGAGCTTACACCCTCTTTCTAACAGCACGCGTCCCACCTTTTCAGCGTCTTCAAGGTTGCCAACTGGGATGCCCGTTAAAATTTCTGCCTGCAAAAGAACCCACGCAAATTAAAATCACAATCTGACGGCATTCTCTCTTGGACAACAGTTGCATCTGAAAACAGTGCTTAATAGCTTTTAGAAATGTGTATTCTAGCATGATCATGGTGAATGGTGCCACATCCAGCTGGCGGCCAGGCACTGCTGGTGTGCCCCAAGGATCAGTGGCGGGAGAGCAGCCAGGCAGAGAGGGACCTGGGGGTACTGGTCAATGGTAGGCTGAACATGAGCCTGCAGTGTGCCCAGGGGGCCAAGAAGGCCAATGGCATCAGGAACAGTGTGGCCAGCAGGTGCAGGGAAGTCATTCTGCTCCTGTACACTGCACTGGCTAGGCCACACCTTGAGTCCTGTGTCCAGTTCTGGGCCCCTCAGTTTAGGAAAGATGTTGAGCTGCTAGAACATGTCCAGAGAAGGGCAACAAAGTTGGTGAGGTGTTTGGAACACAAGCCCTATGAGGAGAGGCTGAGGGAGCTGGGGTTGCTTAGCCTGGAGAAGAGGAGACTCAGGGGTGACCTTATTGCTCTCTACAACTCCCTGAAGGGAGGTTGTAGAGAGGCAGAGGTTGGTCTCTTCTCCGGGCAACCAGCACCAGAACAAGAGGACACAGTCTCAAGCTGCGCCAGGGGAGGTTTAGGCTGGAGGTTAAGAGGAAGTTCTACAGAGAGAGAGATATTGCCCATTGGAATGTGCTGCCCAGGGAGGTGGTGGAGTCACTATCCCTGGAGGTGTTCAGGAGGAGACTGGATAGGGTGCTTGGTTGCATGGTTTAGTTGATTAGGTGGTGTTGGATGATAAGTTGGACACGATGATCTTGAAGGTCGCTTCCAATCTGGTCTATTCTATTCTATTCTATTCTATTCTATTCTATTCTATTCTATTCTATTCTATTCTATTCTATTCTATTCTATTCTATTCTATTCTATCATGAAGCCACTTCCTACGCTGATATTCAGCTGCGGTTGCTGCTCGTTTGAAACTGGCCTGTACTTCAGGCCCAGGAGTGCAATGAAGAACAGCCTAGGCAGAGATGGGTTCTGTTCCAGCTTCTGCGACTTACCTGGCATATAACCCTTAGTAAAATGACATTTCTCACACATGCCTCAGTTTGTTCATCTGTGAAATGGACACGGTGACACAGCCTTGTCAAAAGCATTTGTGGTCGAATGTGAAAAATGTCACATGGCAACTCAGTCACTATTGTTGTGGGATATTAATCACAAAGTGAGAAACTTTAGTTCTTAAACTCTCAGTGTTTAGCTAGAGAGATATCACAAGGGAAAATCTCTTCAAGGAAAAAAAAGGTAATTGCTCAACTTTGACCACTCTGTTTACTTTAATAAATATTTTTAGACAGGAATACCTTAAAGTTACCTGAAGCCCTCTCTGGGCAAAGGCACATTATGTATTTGTGTTATGACCATGCCCATAGGCCTCTCTCAAGACTGAGACTCTTCTGTATTGGCTCTGTACAAACACAGATAAACTCTTCCAGCAGATGGTGACCTTAAGTCAACTTCTCCGAGTTGGCTCTTAAAATTAATCTCTTCTAGTTCCACCCAATTAAGCAAAATTTCCCAAAAGTCTGCAAAGAAGACTCCAGAATCAAGCACCCTGTTTGCCACATCAAACATTTCCTTCATGGCATAGCACTGTCAAATATCATGTACTTTTTCTTTTGGGAGGGGAGAGAACAAGAACGAAACAGGGAAAAAAGAGGAGAGAAAATAGTGTGTTTTATCTGAAGCAGTCCAGCAGGCAGCACTCCTGCATTAATACAGTATGTCTTCAACCGAAAGTAAACAGACATGTATTTAGCTCTTTACTAAATCTTGTCCTGCTTGACTGAGAAGAGGGAAGTCCTTTATCTTGCACTACAAGGTTGCTGCTGGATCCCGAAAAATGCAGTCTGAAGTGTTTTCAGATAACTGCCTAGTAACTGGGCATAGGTTCCACATTCTTAGGGCTTCTTTTCACTGGAAAACTTAGTTGGGGACCTATTAACCAGCTACATTTCCTGACTTCTGCTGCTTCTCTTCTTAGGAAACAGCAAACGACTTTCCTCTGCACTACTGAAACTTGAATTCAGCACACATACTTCCTGACATAATGGATTGTAAACCATAGTGATTAAAAACTGGTTCACAAAGCACAGGCCATGCCTGTAGCAGAGACGGGCAGTCAGCTCGGGACAGGAACTACTACAGCCATCCCAAAGTAAGCCGCCCCCAGCTGTGAGTCAGTGCTTGCTGCTCACCACTGTCATTTCCTGTGTTTCAGCCTGACCCAGGAGAGAGAGAGGCCACCCTTAGGCTCTGAAGGGCGAGATTATGCCAACACACTCCCTAGTTTGCTGTATCATTAGCAGAATACTTACTTCAATTTTCAGACTTACAGTACCAAGTTCTGCAACCCCTACAAATGCACAAACGATTTCAAGCAGTGTTGATTGCGTGCCACAAGGCAGACTCTGATGTGGCAGGCCTCGGTGGGCAAACTTGTGCACTGCAGGGGCAAGGTGTGGTTAACATGCAATTTAAAACCACATTTTTTTTGACCATGCTGATCCCAGATAAGACTATAGTAAGATTTAAATTACAAGAAGGCAACTAACCCCATCCAGTTTTATCTTTGGCACGTCCCCACACTGCTCAAACTTCTCTTGCAGTACAAACTGTTTAAGGAAATTAAATCTATTCCTGTTTTTAAAATATTACTAAAGTATTTTCAAATGAGAAAACTTATTTCAGAAAACATCTCAGAAAACCTTTTAAATGTATCTTCCTGCAAGGTTTACAAGGAGACAATACACCAATAATGGCTTAGGAATAACTGGGGATAGATAATACATAGTATTGACATATACATATACTCTATTCTAATATTCAAAGGCTATAAAGTCTGTGTCTCTTCATGAATTTTAAGATCTCTGGAGCAGGAACTATACATTGCTGTATTTAGATCACATAGTACACCATGTTATAAGAATGAAAATGGGTTAATACAAATCCATCAGAACAAACCAGATAACTTCACTTATTACGTATTTCTACCTGCTGTAGGCCTGTTCTGCACAATCTCTAGCAGGAAAGTGGATTTGGGTTTGGTAGAGAAATAGTAGCTCTAACTTGGGTTTATTTACCTGGTATTTACACTTGTGTAAGCTCATGAGCAAAGGAAATGAAGTATTTATAATATTCTTCCTAATGAAATGCATATGCTATATGATTAGCATTAGCACTGTGCCCCTCCTGGTGCTTGCTGTGTCCCAAGTCAACAGAACTTTTTGCTTGGATAGTAAGAGAATTGTCTGGAACCAGAACGTGAAAGGTTTTGCAAAGAACTTTCTTTTGATCTTACACCAATAAACAACATTATTTTGAACAGACAGAGTCTGTATAAAAGTAGATCTTCAGCTGCTTGAAACCACTATCATGCAACCCATCTACAGCAGGAGGGTAAAACTAAAAAACACTGGAACAAGCTGGAAGAACCACAAAAGCAGCAGAAGCCAGACAGATTCTGTGCCAATAATTAGAGATTGCGGTAAATGTCAACTGATGTTAAATACTGTGGTGAGTTTTAAAGTTTCTCCCTTCAGTAGAATCTTATTTAAAAAACAAACTGTGGTACAATTGAAGGAAATAACTAATGGTTATGTAAAGAAAAAAATAAATAACAATACTAAAAGCCCAATGTGGACACTTGCCATGGTACTGTACAAAAGAACAGCAAATTAAGAATTTTATTTTTCTGCAGCTAGACTCATAAAACTCCTCAGTTAAATGGACCTATTAAAGCAACAGGATATTCCACAAGACTGCTGGCAGAATAAACCTATAATGAATATTATATAATTAATCTATAAATCATAGATTCATAGAATGCCTTAGGTTAGAGATCATCTGCTCCAACCTCCCTGCCATGGGCAGGAATGCCTCTCAACTGGAATTAGCTGCTGAGGGCCTCATTCAACCTGGCCTTTAACACCCCCAGGGAGGAGGCATCCACAACCTCTCCGGGCAACCTAGTCCCAAGTATCATCACTCTCATACTGAAGAACTTCTTCCTAAAATTCAGGCTAAACCTACTTTCCCTCAGCTTAAAAGCATTTGGTTTATGAAAGCAAAAGAAATTTAACTGAAGCTTTTAATTTAACTGATATGAAGGTTCTTGCCCACAATCCTCACTAATCTAAGTTCATTCTCCATGTCTCTTTAGACTGTGGAGTCTGGTCACAAACAAGCACTGCTACAGAAAAAAAAATAAATGGTCCTGCTTTTTCCCTTCCAATCCTGTCTGCATGGCCCAGTCTCTTGTGCCAGTACAGCCATTGGTGTGGCCAGGCAACAAACTGGACTGCAAGCCAGTGTTAAAAATAACACCACCTCCAATCCCATACCATCCCCAACCCCAAACAATTAACTTCTAGTTTACATTGGCTAAAAGTGAGAATCAAACTGTGCTATAAGCCTTTGCCAAGTGTTCATAGCTGTGATGCATATAGAGCAGCATGTGTCTTACAAGGAGATGTTACGGACCCTCCGACTGGCGTTTGTGAGATCAAATTTGCACCACGGAATCTAGTTTTGTGATCTCTGGAACAAGTAGGACACTGACATACTGCAGTGTACTACAGTGGAAGGCTATCACGACAGTCAGGATGCCAGAAACTAGGACATACAAGAGAAGGTTGGGAGAGGCAGTCTTGTTCAGCCTTAAGTACCAAGGCTACAGGGAGATCTAGTTGCTGTCTACAGTAATTTAATGCATGGGTACAGAGAAGACGAAGCCAGACATCTTGAAGGTGCCACAGGGATAAGGCTAGAGACAAGGGGCACAAGCTTGAACATGGGAAATTTTAGTATTATGACACATTTTTTCACTGAGAGAGTGATGAAGCATTGGAACAGGTACTCAGAGGTTATGCAATATCCATCTTTGGAGATTCAAAACTTGACTGGACAAAGCCGTGAGCAAACTAATCTAAACAGGCCATGCTTCATCAGGGTGTTGAACTAGAGACCTCCAGAGATCTGTTTCCACCTTCTGTGATCCTATGATCCTCTGCAAATGGAAACTGGTGAAATAACAAGAAGTATTAATTCTCTGGGGAGCAGTCACTTGGACTGCTTTTTGTGCACCTAGCACAGTAACAGCTTTCCAAATGTTGCCAGGTACTTCTGAAGCATAATAAATGATAATAGGGAAACTGTGCCAATTCTAAGGCTAATCCACCTAAAACTACATATGGTCATTTAAAATATTTTTAATTTTAAATATTACAACACACAGTAAGGCACCTGGCTACAAACTGGGCTTGTACCTTAGAAGATTTGAGAATGACAAAAAACACCGAAAGAACTCAATCACGTTAATTCTAACACATGTGAACAGTCCCCAAGAAGCAGTGAGACAGAGTTGGTGTATAAGCAATTACAAGATCAGGCCACAATCCAAGCTAGCTCCAGTTGTTTCAAATTACAATTTTTTTTACATATATGCAGGCAGAAACACTGCTTGATTAAAACCTGATTGAAATGAATTGGCTTGAAGCTATTCCCTCCTCTACCCTCCCAAAAGCAACATCTTCATTTTAGACTCAATATGGGAAATTTCACAGTTCCAGTAACTGATAAAATGAGGTTCAGAACAAAGGTGGAATTAAAATATACTGTGAATTGCTGGGAACATTTATATAATGGTGCAGGAGCAGCTTTCTGTTAATTAGAACAGAAATCATCACAGAATCATAGAATCAGTAAGGTTGGAAAAGACCTCAGTGATCATCAAGTCCAACCTGTCACCCAACACCTCATGACTACTAAACCATGGCACCAAGTGCCACATCCCATCCCCTCTTGAACACCTCCAGGGATGGTGACTCCACCACCTCCCTGGGCAGCACATTCCAATGGCCAACAACTCTCTCTGTGAAGAATTATCTCCTCACCTCCAGCCTAAACCTCCCCTGGCACAGCTTGAGACTCTGTCCTCTTGTTCTGTTGGTGGTTGCCTGGGAGAAGAGACCAGCCCCCACCTGGCTACAACCTCCCTTCAGGTAGTTGTAGAGAGCAATAAGGTCTCCCCTGAGCCTTCTCTTCTCCAGGCTAAACAACCCCAGCTCCCTCAGCCTCTCCTCATAGGGCTTGTGCTCAAGGCCTCTCCCCAGCCTCATTGCCCTTCTCTGGACACATTCGAGAGTCTCGATGTCCTTCTTAAACTGAGTGACCCAGAACTGGACACAGGACTCAAGGCGTGGCCTAACCAAGAGATGTTCTGCAGTATTTTAGTTCTGAAGGACCTATTTTTGTTTTGACTACTAGGGATAGCAATTATTTTTTCTTAAGAAATTACTATGCCTAGTATTAATCTCTCTGTATTAATAAGCAGTATCTTAATTGTCCTAAACCAAGACTACAGATACAGCTTCATAAACTGTGTCTTCTTTGAATCTTATAAAAGTCAATACTGCCTCTTGATTCTAAGCATACTTAGGAAGATTTCTATTACTATTATTTCTTCCAAAAATGATCTAGCATCTAGTAGTAGATAATGCAACTTAAAAATAAACAAAAGGATAGCACCCATTTTTCTCTATTATTTTTATACATCTTGCAGCTTTATTTAACAACATTAGCAATTAACTTCTATTTAATTGAACTGCTTTCTACCATTGAAGACCTGCAGTATTTTGTTAGCATTTAATTAAAGCTTTGCCAGGCTTTTCTTATTTAGATCAGGAGTCTGACACCCATTTCACATTAGGGAGCAAGCAGTTCCCAGTTTTGCACTAAAAACAGCTCAACAAAAACAAGTAATTTACTGTAACCATTGAGGAGTTTTCCTTCTCCTCAAGGACTCCTCAATATTCTTTGAATGGAGAAGCAGCTGTTGTTCAGTGTTCAGGACCAAACTGAAATGACTGATCTGCAGCATGTTCTGGTTCTTAACCTTCAGTACTATGGAATTGCATGCACATGCTAAATAAGAGAAACAACACATGAACCATATTGACATTGTGGTTGTGCCTAGAGCCAGAATGCTGCAAGGAATCACACAAATATGGGGGGGAGGGTGTGGGATAGTAAGTATTCCAAAGAGCTCATCTTGTATAGAGTGGTTGCTTTTTCAGCATTCATAAATGACTGAAAAAAAAAACAACCATTGGCTTTCTCTATGATGACATTGGATACATTTATTTTTCATGAGAAGAATTAAGGGAATGGAGAACTACCACATTCCTGCACAAACCTCAGGGATTAGACTGTGCTGCATCTGGGAATTAACAAACTAGTCTCAACAAGTTTGATCTTTCTGGGAACAGATAAAACTGAACTACAGGCTAAGCAAAGAAAGAACTGATAACCTTGCAAGATTTGTTCTGGGTTTTTTTTTCTGTTCCTGAGCCACATAAAAAGAAAGTAATGTCAGACATTAAAAAAAAGTATTATTGCAACAAGCCAGAGTGAAAAGAACAGCTTGTGAAGAGCCTTCCAGACTAACTAATGGTAGATAACTCACTGATAGTATAATTTTGTTTGCTTCTCTCTAGCACATAAATCCATAAGAACAAGCTGTGCTGTTGCACCAGATATGGCATATGATTTCATTGAATCCTACAGCATTTAATGAAGGATGGAGTATAAAGTGTGATGTTGTGTTTGATACTCATATGTTTGTGACCTGACATCCCATGGCTGTCTAAAACTACAGCAGACACTTTAAAACTTTTATTCTGTGATAAAGACATTGCAGATCAGAACTCCTGACCTTTATGACAGTAAATAGAAGAAACTTCTGACTCAGTAGTAATTCAGATAATCACAAGGATCTCTAACAACACAAACACTCCACGTAGTGTTAAGCTAAAAGGCTAGTGTTCTGTTCTACAGCTAATATCATAGAATCATAGAATCACCTGGGTTGGAAGGGACCTCTACAGGTCATCTAGTCCAACCACCCCTGAGTGAGCAGGACATCCTCAACTACACTAGGTTGTCCAGAGCCTTGTCAAGCCTCACCTTGAGTATCTCCAGGG
>CM066578.1:6525000-6600000 GCA_033816785.1 Picus viridis | reverse complement strand
AGTTTGTTTTTCCTGTCATAATTTGCTCTCTTGAGACTTTAAAACTAATCTGACAAGTTAGCCTATAATTTAACATGCCTCAAAACTGGAGGTGCCTCCACAATTTTGATACAGAATGTTTTGGTTCTCAGTTTCATTTATTCTGCCAAACTGTTTTAATACTATAAATTTAGGACAGGCTTCTCAGCTGGTGTTGATGGGCAAAGCTTCAGCAGGGCTCTTAAGGCATGTCTACACAGATGGGCACAGACAGCTGCAAGCTTCTCTGTCCACATTGCAAGCCAGCCAAAGGCAAGCCAGTGCTGCTCTGGAAGCTGTAGAGCTGCATTAGTCAGACACTGTGCCCACGCATTTCTCTACTGCCTGTTTGGCACAGTTTCCAGGTTTGAGCTGGCTCATGTCTGTCCTTCCTGGCAGGTGAACAGAGATGTTCATGTCTGGCTCAATTCTTCATCTGAGCAGGCACATCCCTGGCTGCTGCTTTGACCTTAACTCCTGCTACGTTTTAGTTCCAATTCCTTCAATGAGTTTCACTTACATCTGTTTAGTTATTGTGTTGGTTACTGAGATCTTTTCCCCCTTCTTTCAGCTGTTGTGCTCACAGGTAAGTTAGAAGGTGTCCTGAAAGCAGTTTACATCACCTGAGAGTCTTTTGCTGTTACCAGCACATGCTCCTCCTGGGGTGGGATACAGTTATGCATGTATGAAAGGATCAAATCGTGCTTTGTGCAGAGTATGTGACTGACTTGTCTTTGTTGGTCTGAATGTAGGCTCTGAAACTGTCAGAGGTGGTTTGGTGTTGCTGTTAAGCCTGCTGCCACATTTAGGATGTAGGTTGTCACAGGTTGACATAGGACTACTTCCAAGAAAGGGTGGTGTGGCAGCACCAAGTTTGTCTTTGGACACCTTTTTGTCTGAAGGTGTTTGTTTGAAAATTCACCATCATTTCATAAACCTTTCCAGTGACTGGCTGGGGAAAACAAGAAAAAACCCCAAAAGGTGCAGGAAGACATACTAGCTGCCATCTTTAAAGTAAACTCCTTTGGATGCCAAACTCATTGTAAGCTGCTACTGCTGCCATGCACGAGGCTTCTTTTCCTCTGAAAAGGTCTCAGCAGGAGATAGAGTTTTACCTGTGTCCTCCTTAAAGCAGGAGGCCCAGTGTTTACATCTACTGTAGGAGTTATTGTGAGATGGTCACCAATCCCTGTGTCTGAAAGGCTGACTGGCGAGAATACGTAGGCAAGATGGATGGGACATGGTGCTAGGACACAGGTGTCACTTCTGACATGGTTAAGTTAAATAGACATGGCTGTATCTGGAGATAAGTGGATAGGTAAATTAAAGTCAAATCCAGGAAGATTCAGCAAATTTTCCAGATTTTACATTTTTATTACATTTTATTGCATTTCTAAGCCAGGCAATGCTCTCAGTGTCTCTTGAGACAGCACCCTTAACGGGAGAGAAAACAGAATTTTTGGTGTTGGAGATGCCTGGGGAGAAGATGCCTAGTCTTCTCAGATTACTGACCACACTATCTGGAAGAAGAACTAAATTCTTTCTGTTATTTTCCCACACAGAGTACATGTTCTATTTGAGAAAGCTTGACTAAGTGGGTTCTCAAGGTTTGAAAGAGGCCCGTGACTTCAGCATAAAATTATCCCCCCCAAAGCTGTATTGGGAGCTGCTGTTCCACCTCACCACCTGCGTGAGCCTGCCTTTGGCTGCATCACAGTTCCTTTCTCCTTTGAAAACTGAAGAAATGTATTCCAGCTTTTGTTTCTAAAAATTGATTCTTATCCCTGGAAGGGTTGGGATGTCTGGATCTGCACTTCATGTTTTTCTGGCTTCTACCAACTGGACTTCATTTTTTTTTTCAGCTCTTGTTAACCGACCATCAACCTGCTGTAATAGGAGTTAGGGGAAAAAAAGGCATAAACTGTGTCTCAATCTCTGTGATAATTAGGTAGTGCTGAGAATGTTGCAAAGAAGAAAACAAGTTTTTTTTCCTTATTTTGACACATCTCCTTCCTTTCAAAAGTAACTCAACTGAACAATCTCTCTTAAGTTCACGGGGGGCACAGTCAGATTGGAAAAGCAATTTGGAAACAGGTAAATGTTGAATGTTAGTGTGCATCTATTTAGTGCAGCAGCATTATGTCAGTTTTGTGCCCAGTGCAGATGTAATTTACTTTATATGGTGAGAGTGATTAAAAATGATAACATTACATTTATGGTCATTTTCTACTTACTGTTGCAGAGACAAAAGAGAAACAACAAAAGGACATGTAATGTACACGTGACAGAAGCATCTCTATTCACAATCTTTTCCCATTTTCTACATCTTTGTGTGCTTGCCATCTGCTGATGTGCTTTCTCAAATTTAGATGATAAGGTTCCTAGGATCTAGGGGTTTAATATCTTCCCTCTGAAGTATGGTTGGCAGTTATAATAATGATAGCTAATTAGACGAAATGAAGCAATGACAAAAGATTTGTTGCCAGCGATTTGATATTTCTCGTTTGATTAGCTGGGTGAGTGTAAAGCTTAGACTGAGATTCTACTTCAGGTATAACCTGTGGTACTTGATACTTTGGGGAACTCGCCCAGAAGGAAAGCAAACACACTCACACAAATGTAATACTCTCAGCCAAAGCACTTAGTGCTGCAGAGCAGAAAATGCTGCTGGAGAAAACAAAGCACTCATTGCTGATACGCAGAATTTGGTGCTGCTACTGCTGCTTTTGCTATTACTGTTTCAGATGTTCAAAATGAAGCTTTTGCCTGTCAGCTCTGGGGAGCATTCAGAGGAGCAAAGTCTGTAACTCCCACCGAGAGTTAGTGTGTGTGAGAATGTAGACAGTAATAAAAAACCAAACCCAAACTCCAAACTATTTTCTGGGCTCCTGACTTCTGAATTGTTACAGGGGGTGTAACAGTCAGAGTGACACCAATGAAGTTCTGTTTAGAAGATGAGGATCTGTCATCTACTATGGTCCTTCAACAACTGTCTGTTGGCTTACTGTTTTCTCTATCAAATTTACTGCATTTTTTTTTCAGGCTGACAGGCTTTGTGCATGTTAGGAAAGATTTACTTTCAAGTATGAAGTAGTCAAGTCTTTACTTACTGTGCTTGCACATGAAAACTTGGTTCACTTACCCATACAAAATTGTAAGTGAGCAATTGCTTTCAAAACAATGTCCTTTTGTGCTTTTTCCTTATGTGCTCATTAAGCACTCTGAAGTGCCTAGGAATAGAAAAAAAGGGTTTAAGACACTTTAAGAAAAAGAGAGTATTCTTGTTCTGGTTTTAGCACGTAGAGATCTCATTCAGCCCCACTGGAATTTCTATCATCCAACCATATCACAATAGACAGCCCTTATCCCAGAGATTTTCCAGGAGAAAGAAGTCATGGACAATGGTCCAGAGAAAGGGACATCAGAGAAATGGAATTATTTGGCTGAAGGCATCCAGGATTTACTGTGATCTGGAAAAGAGGGAAACACATGCCTCTGCTGGTGCCATGGCTCTGTGTAATGCTATAAGCTTGTCCCTATCTGTCTTAGTGCAGAGCTGCCCTCATCACTTGGTGACTCGTTGGGGACATCAGTTGCAGAAATCAATTTGCATTCTCTATGTGCCTCTTAGAACTTAATTTTATTATTTAATGTTGAATTTCCCCTCAGGATTAATATTTTAAAAGCTGGCTGTTAATTCCTAGGCTGCTGCCTGATTGACCTTGAGGACCTGACTTCTTTGCAAAAGATTTTTAGATTAGTGACTTGTATCAGATCAGGCCAAATGTTCCACTGTCCTAGACTTTCGTTATAAAGCCCCGTGGTTGGTCAGATGGAATTGCACCAATGTTCAAGAAATGCTTCTCAGCATTGAGGAACATGAATTTCCTCCATGTGCCAGCCTGCAGAAGATTACTCTTTCTAATGCAACCTACCAGCGCCTGGACGCTTGTTGCAGAACAAGTGATGAGAAACAAAGAAATAATTTTCTTCTTATTTCTTGCTTTTTTTGTGCGTGTTACACTGGATCTCTGTTTACAGAGAGTGTAGGAATCCCAGTGGTAACCTTTGGACCGTGAAAAAAAATAGTTTAATTCAAGAGGTGTGGGCACTGGTGTGTGTGGACACATACACATGGGGTTGTGTTTGAATTTAAGTTAAAAACGAGAGTAGAAAGGAAATTTCCTGTCCTTTCTCAAAGGTTACTAAAAATCCAACCATGTCTTAAGGTGTATCCTGCAAACTGGGCCTTTTTTTCAGTGGAGAACTGGTACTGATGTTGTGTGGAAATAGATGTTAGGAAGAAGTTCTATACAGAGAGAGTGATTGCCCATTGGAATGGACTGCCCGGGGAGGTGGTGGAGTCACCGTCATTGGAGGTGTTCAGGAGGAGACTTGATGGGGTGCTTGGTGCCATGGTCTAGTTGTTTAGGTGGGTTGGATTGGTTGATTGGTTGGATGCAATGATCTTGAAGGTCTCTTCCAACCTGGTCTGTTCTATTCTATTCTATTCTATTCTATTCTATTCTATTCTATTCTATTCTATTCTATTCTATTCTATGCTATGCTATGCTATGCTATGCTATGCTATGCTATGCTATTCCATTTTATTCTACTCTATTCTACTCTATTCTATTCTATCTATATTATATAAATTTATTATATAGCTGTGTTATATATTATTGTATAAAAATATTCTATTCTATTCTATTCTATTCTATTCTATTCTATTCTATGCTATGCTATGCTATGCTATGCTATGCTATTCCATTTTATTCTACTCTATTCTACTCTATTCTAGTCTATCTATATTACATAAATTTATTATATAGCTGTGTTATATATCATAGTATAAAAACTATTCTATTCTATTCTATTTCTATTCTATTCTATTCTATTCTTCTATTCTATTCTATTCTATTCTATTCTATTCTATTCTATTCTAGCACCATGAAAGCCTGGAACGTTGGAAGTAAAAAGTCATCAAATTCCCTTTGTTATCAAAAGATGTGTGAATATTTGAAAGTAATGGTCTGTTAAGGGTGCTGAGTTATCTGTTAATTTTATTTCTCAGTCTACAAAGCAAGTGAAACAAGCAACAATACTCTTGCCTATCACTTTGCAAGCACAGGATCGCTGAAGAAACATAGATACCTCTCTCACAACAGAGGCCCTCGGTGTGCTCTGACAGTGGAGTGGAGGAATATGGGTGAACACAGGGCTCTCTGAAAGCCATAGATAACAGAAATGTTGATGCTACACCGGCACTTCCTGGTACTCAGCAGTTCTGCTTAACTCTTATTCCAAGAAGTGCTGCTGCTTATGTGCAGTGTTTTCATGGCTCAGATCAGAAGCATTAGGAAGAACCAGAAGGTCAGGGGTGAAATTCATGGGGTTTAATTTGTTTCCTTCACAGTTTACCCTTGTTATGAGCTCTGATAAAACAAACCAAGACAACATACCTTTTGTTTGAGTGTAGGTACATATACAATTGTGTTTGTGCAGGTATCCCACAACAAACTGGAATGTAAGTTCCACTATAAGTCAGTGTAACGAAGCATAAACATGAGGAGAAGATTGAACTCATTTATGTATCTTGACTGCAATAGTTATGATTGAGATGACATATACATTTAGCAAACACAACTTGCTCAAGTGTCTTTATTTGTGGAGGAACATAGAACTTGCTGCATTAATCATGTCTAGTTTAATACTACCCTGATCAGTATCAATACTTCAGAGTGAAATGGTGTAAAAGTAACCTGCATGTAATTGATTACCTGACAAATCTGAAGGAATAGAACTTTATTTTTTGGTTTTGAGGTTAATATCTAAGACCAGACCAAATTCAGAGAAAAGGTGTCATTTTTTTTATCATTTGGATGCATTTTGAATATATGAGAATGAAATGCTTTAGTGATGTAAAAACCGCATTAATTTTCCAACTAGAAATGTTGCCCAGTTACACTGGCATTTGTGAATAGATGAGCAGGTCAGGTAAGGTGTACACTTTGTGGAAGGCTCCGAGGTGACCTCATTGTGGCCTTCCAGTATCTGAAGGGGGCCTACAGGAAGGCTGGGGAGGGACTTCTCAGGATCTCAGGTAGTGATAGGACTAGGGCGAATGGAATGAAGCTGGAGGTGGGGAGATTCAGGCTGGAGGTGAGGAAGAAGTTCTTCACCATGAGAGTGGTGAAGCCCTGGAATGGGTTATCCAGGGAGGTGGTTGAGGCCTCGTCCCTGGAGGTGTTTAAGACCAGGCTGGATGAGGCTCTGGCCAGCCTGATCTAGTATGGGGTGTCCCTGGCCATGGCAGGGGGTTTGGAACTAGATGATCCTTGTGGTCCCTTCCAACCCTGACTGATTCTATGATTCTATGATAATCACTTTGCTTTTTGGATGATAAATTTTACTAAACCTTGAAGGAAACAAATTCTACCCCAAGAATTTCACCCCTAACCTTCTGCTTCTTGCTAATGCTTCTGATCAGAGCCATGAAAACAGTTTGTTTAGTTTTTCTATGATTTGTCTCTAGGACAAAAATTTCTAGCTTATATTTTTTTTAAGTAAAGGTGAAGATAATAACTTTGTAATGCACATCAAATGCTTTATATAGCTCTGCTAGGCTTGCTGACATAAGGATGTCTTGTGGCAATACTTTTCCTAGATTAGTAATGTAGCACATAAAAAAATAATATCCTTTCAGTAGATTTTCTTGTTTCTGTGAGCACTTCTTTAGAGATTTTAAAGTTGTTATTGGATTTACCTGCAAAGACAACGAGTTTTGTTCCTGTGGCACCCACTGTGAGAGTTATTGGATTTACCTGCAAAGACAACGAGTTTTGTTCCTGCGGCACCCACTGTGAGAGTATATTCATTATTAATACACAGAGAGTGGAGCTAAAAATGGCAACTGTGAAGTGTTGGCAAAAGCAAAACTTTGAAGTCTCTATATTTAGAATAGGATAGGATAGGATAGGATAGGATAGGATAGGATAGGATAGGATAGGATAGGATAGGATAGGATAGAATAGAATAGAATAGAATAGAATAGAATAGAATAGAATAGAATAGAATAGACCAGACCAGGTTGGAAGAGACCTTCAAGATCATTGCGTCCAACCTATCAACCAATCCAACCCACCTAAACAACTAAACCATGGCACCAAGCACTCCATCAAATCTCCTCCTGAACACCTCCAATGATGGTGACTCCACTCCCAGACAAATGAGGGTATATTAATAAGGTTTGATTTCATCTCAGTATAATGTATGTTTATATAAGTATTCTCTGAGCCTTGCACAGGAGTGATTGTATTAATCATTACAACAAATTCCTTTACCTTGATAAATTAATTTATACTATACTTCAGTGATATTACAGGACCATTCTACACAGGAGAGTAGTTATTATAGGTCAAAAAAGATTGGTAGCCCACTGGTTTCCTGAGTAAAAGTCTGTTGCATTTTATTTTTGAAGGCAAAAGTACATTCTTTTGCATTTGCCTCAAAGCATTACCTGGAACCAGGAAAACTTTGACTTCCCTGCTTGTTGGTCTTGTTGGACCCACAAGTTGTTGTCACATTACTGTGTCAATCAAGCTGCTCCATGCCTTTTCTTCTGAACCATCTAATCATGACAAACACTTTTTGAAGTCAAAACCAAGTGGATACCTCTGTGATCTTTCTCTGTTGATCCACGAGCAGGGCACAGCTAAAAGAGAAGCCCAACTGGAGTGCAATAGGGGTAACTGAGGGACCATCTGCTGAGACAGAACTAAATTTAATGTCAAGAATTAAGCTTGAGAGAAGGCTGATAATTTGCCTTGGGAATGGCAAAGAAGGAAAAAATGGTGTCAGAGATTTTTGCCTGGCAGTCTTGTCATGTAGAAGGAGGAATGTGAAAAAAGCATCATATATAAGGACTTATGAATCAAGGAGTGGAATATTAGCTGTCCAACATAGCCCCTGACTTGAGTATCAAAGTCCCTGTGCATGACTGGTTTCTTTGGGATCTGCCAGAGTCGATTGATGGAGCTGTCACAGCCCCTTATGTGTCAGGCCTGCGGGGAGAAATTTTAATGGTACTTGTCGTCAAAGAAAAATGTTGTGCTTCTCACTTCAGTGGCCCTGCTGACACCATCAATATGGTGCCTGCACTCATCCTGTCTAGGATCAAGGCAGGCTTCCTCATGTTGACCTGATGTTTACTGGGACTTCAAATGGATCCTGCTCACTGGATGCATCTCTGCTGCACGATTAAAGGCAGCAGATTAAAGGTTCGATGCAATGATCTCAAAGGTCTCTTCCAACCTGGTCTATTCTATTCTATTCTATTCTATTCTATTCTATTCTATTCTATTCTATTCTATTCTATCTTAAAAAATAAGAAATGGTGGTAAGATATAGTTTGCTTAGAAAAATGTAGTCTAGCAGCTCTGGACTACTCTAGCTAGGTACAAAATTCTGGATATGTAAGATTCAGATAAATGTAATCATGCTTGCAGGAAGAGAGGACTAAGCAATAAAATATTCACTTTATGTAGAGAGGTTTGTCTTTGTTGGCTTATGATTTTTTTTTTACATATATATATATTTGTAATTTGTCTACATCCATGAAGCATCTCAGTGCTGGTTTCTGTCCACAGGCATATGCTGAAGAAAAGCATATCTTGTTCCTGAAAGTAGAGGACTGAGCTAGCCAGGTAGAACCCAGCTAGTGGAGCAGCTCACAGGAGCTGCAGCGCTGGTAGCTCATACACAGGTCAGCAGGGAGAAGGATGTGCTGAGGACTGCAAAGGCATCATGGATATTTTTGTCATGGGTTCTTCTTCCTTATCATAGTATCATAGTATCAGTCAGGGTTGGAAGGGACCACAAGGATCATCTAGTTCCAAACCCCTTGCCATGGGCAGGGACACCCCACACTAGATCAGGCTGGCCAGAGACTCATCCAGCCTGGTCTTAAACACCTCCAGGGACGGGGCCTCAACCACCTCCCTGGATAACCCATTCCATAGCTTCACCACTCTCATGGTGAAGAACTTCTTCCTCACCTCCAGCCTGAATCTTCCCCACCTCCAGCTTCATTCCATTCCCCCCAGTCCTATCACTACCTGAGATCCTAAGAAGTCCCTCCCCAGCCTTCCTGTAGGCCCCCTTCAGATACTGGAAGGCCACAATGAGGTCACCTCAGAGCCTTCTCTTCTCCAGACTGAACAGCCCCAAATCCTTCAGTCTGTCCTCACAGGAGAGGTGCTCCAGCCCTCTGATCATCCTCGTGGCCCTTCTCTGGACACCTTCCAGCACCTCTAGATCCCTCTTGTAATAGGGGCTCCAGAAGTGGATGCAGTACTCCAGGTGGGGTCTCACCAGAGCTGAGTAGAGGGGGAGAATCACCTCCCTTGACCTCCTTCTCATGACCTTGGAAGTTTGAGATACAAGAAGGAAACTGAGTACATTAATAAGGACAGACAAATTTTTATTCAAAACCCTTCTGCATGATTTGCATGGTCTGAGAAAACAAATGAAATGTGTATAAGCAAATCTGATCATTTTCCCTCTTATTTCATGATGCCATTTGTAAACACTTGAGATCAAAGGAGGTGCTCAGTTCCCAACTGACATAAACTTCAGTGACCCAGAGGTGTCTGGTGCTGCAGAGGTACCTGTGGGTCTTGGGAAAAATCAGCCCCTCTTGCCCCAGGACCAGAGCCTGGCCCCCTTAGCACAGACACTGCTGGAGGCTGCTGCCCATTTCTCTGAAATGGCTGAGAAAGCCCCAGTGCATCTGACTGACACATTTGGTGGCAGCCTGAGATGTTTTAGTTTTGAGTGTTCACAGAATCACAGAACCATTAAGGTTGGAAAAGGCCCTCCGGATCACCAAGTCCAACCGATAACCCTATTCTACAAGGTTCACCCCTAAACCATATCCCCAAGCACCACATCCAAACGACCTTTAAACACATCCAGGGTTGGTGACTCAACCACCTCCCTGGGCAGCACATTCCAATGCCTGACCATTCTTTCCATGAAAATATTTTTCCTAATGTCCAGTTTAAACCTACTGCCATAGCTTGAGGCCACTCCCTCTTGTTGTATCACTAATTACCTGTGAGGAGAGACCAACAGCAGCCTCGCTACAACATCCTTTCAGGAAGTTGCAGATGACAATGAGGTCTCCCCTCAGCCTCACCTTTTTCAAACTAAACAGCCCCATCTCCTTCAGTTACTCTTCTTAAGATTTAACCTCTAGGCCCTTCACCAGCTTTGTTGCCCTCCTCTCTACTTGCTCCAGTATCTCGACATCTCTCTTGCATTGAAGTGCCCAATACTGGACTCAATACTTGAGGTGTTGCCTCACCAGTGCTGAGTACAAGGGGACAATCACCTTCCTACTCCTGCTGGACACAGCATTTCTAATACAAGCCAGGATGCCACTGGCTTTCTTGGCTACCTGAGCATCTCAGCCTTCTCTTCATCCTTAGTCGCTATGTTTCCCTCTGCCTCCAACAAAGGATGGAGATTTTCCCTAGTCCTCCTTTTGTTGTTAATGAGTTTATAGAAATGTTTTTTATTATCCTTAATGGCTGTAGTTAGGTTGAGTTCTAGCTGTGCTTTGGCCCTCCTAATTTTCTCCCTGCATAGCTTCACTACATCTTTACAGTCCTGATGAGAGACCTGTGCCCTCTTCCAAAGGCCATAGACTCTCCTTTTGTTCTGGAGGTCCAGCCAAAGGTCTGGATGCCTTCCCCACTGACTTGTTTTTCAACACACAGGGACAGCCTGCTCCTGTGCCTTTAAGACTTTCCTCTTGAAGTATGTCCAGCCTTCCTGGACTCCCGTATCCTTCAGGGTGGCCTCCCTGTCAGTCTCCTGAACAGTTATTGCTTCAGAAGTTTTTGTCCACTTGAAACTAGGAGGGAAAATAGTGATAAAGCTAACCTTCAGGTTTACAGTTGTTAATTTTTTTTTTTTTAGTGTAGCTTTCTGCTGCTCTTTAAAATCTTGCTTCTAGATTTGTTGCCTTTCCCTTCAGAGTGGGTTTTTTAACATGATGCAGTGTGATAGTTTCCTTCAACTTTTTAGAAAAGTTTTGATGTTAAAACTTCTCACTAGTGTGCCAAGGGATCTGTCTTGCTGCCAGTTTTTCAAAACAACTCCATTTTGAAGTCAGTGGGGATATCTGTTGAACAAGGAGTAGCATAGTATGTCCCAGGGCTACTAGCTGGTTACTCTTTCTCTTTTTGCTAAGTGCCTTGCTACCAGGCAGCAGTATCCATTAACTTCTTCTAGCTAATGGTTTCCCCATGAATGTGTTGTGGGGTACCTCTGCCACAGAGGTATCAGTTAAGAAGAGGGAGAGGAATGTAGTCTGACAGCTGTCCCTCTTGTATGGCAGCTGGTGCTTCTTCAGGAACTGTGAGACACCAAAGAGAAAGGCAAGAGTCCATAAAGAAGTAACTTGACGTTTTAGACCAGATACTCAGAGGGGTACATTAGTACCACTTGACCAACTTTGACTGACTTTGACTGACTGTTAATGGTTTGCTGTTGACTATTTACTGGTTTGCTGCCAGTCCTTTTAGATATTTCCAATCTGGACATAGTTGATGATGTTTTGTTCATTAAGACTGATAGTAAAGAAACAAGGATTCTTTTGTTCTTGGTGACTTCCAGGGAAGCTCTGGAGGACTGAAGCTATTCGTGTAGTATAATTACTATAAGCCTCAATGTAATGTCCTATGTAAGCATCTACATGTTGGTAGTTTTGCCAGGCAGTTTTAGCAAACATGCTACTGAGTCTTGAATTACACCTTGAGTATTACATAGATGAAGCTAATCCTTAATATTTTAGCCAATATTTAGAACTTCAGGAACTGAGTGTAGCTTTGGTATCTAATTCCTGATAATTAAAAACATTTACTAGTAAGGTTGAACATACTTCCCAGTGAAGGTCAGATACGGAAGAGGTTTCGCTGAAGCCATTTGGTAAGTTCTAGACTAGGAACTCCCTGAGTCAAAAATAGTTGGCATCCAGAAATGTACTCAAGGAAAACAATATAGTACAAATTTCTCCTGATGTTACTGTTTCTGAGACATACATTTATAACTGCTGTTGGAGAAAGGCAAATTCAGTCTCATCCTTCTTGTGTTTTCAAGTTACCTTCTCCTTCTACAGCAATTACTAATCTTCCTGGCTCTGGCTCTGGATCTGCCTCTCCATATCACAACTGAACAGAGTGACATCTTAGGCAAAGGTCTTACCAAAATCATAGTCTTTTGCAGGTACTAGGAATTAGTTTACAAGTGTAACAAATTAGAGAAGGGGAGCTGAGGCCTTTCACAGTATCACAGCATCACAGTATCGCTACGGTTGGAAGAGACCTTGAAGATCATTGAGTCCAACCTGGATGAAACTAATACACATGATCAGTCACACAGGGCTGCATCATAAACGTGATGTAAGGTCAAGAATCAGTAAAGAGGAAAGGAAACAGAAGAGCCAAACTTTAGAGTGTGCTTTATCCTTTGATTCAGATGCAACACTGCAGGAAACAATCCTGAAAACAGCTGCATATGTTCACCTTGCTGGGACTTACGGGTATCAGTTGTTCTTTGACCCCAAAGAATTTGGTCTGTACAGCAAGCCTTACTTTGAGATGGATGGAAAAACCACAAATCACCGTTGGATTTTTTAAATACAAGATAATTTTTGAGGATGTTTTACTTAGGATGTCCTCTCAGGTCTGAGAGACGCTTCTGATCACACTGGACAGCTTCAGATTACACTGTGCCTCAAGTCACTACTTGAGATGCAGATAGCCTTAGTTCTAGGCTGTTATGTTATTGATGTGAAGTAGTGATGTTGCTCTTGTCACTTTCACCTAGTAAGAAGCTCTTACCCTTTGCTCTAGAAGCTCATAGGTTTTTTTTTTTTTTTTTTTTTTTTTTTTTTCCAAAAGAAAACACATTTTGCATTTCACATTGAATCAAGACACACACCCTACAGCTTGACTCTTTCTCTGGTTTTCCCATTCCCATGAGATGGCTTGCTTTCTGACCATTTTGACCAGCTGTGGCTAGCCGTGACATTCATTACAGACTAGTAAAGCAAAAAGGTATTTACAACAGCTTGTGCTGCATGAAAACTAGGTTGGCAGGCTTCATAACCTCACCCTGACACCTGAATGGCTTCTCTGATTTTTTCCACGTAGTGATCGTAACTTTGATGTGTGTGTTCATTCCTAGATCCACCAGTTCCAACTTATACTTCTGTGTTTTCATTTATCTGCTAAGTGTAAGTTCACACTCAGTTGTTTCAGCTCTTTTCAACAAAAAAAAAAAAGTTTTCTTTTTTCCCCCTCAGTGCTAACAACAATGTTTTCATCCTTTGTTGGGTTTTTGTGTGCTACTGCATTCAATAAAGCAAACCTCTTCCCTTTGCCCTTGACACTTGTTTTACAAAGGGATACACTAGAAGTAACCAGAGCCAGCTGTTCCTCTGATTTAAGTAGACAGAGCTTTATTGTCATCAGTAGAGTTATGCCAAGTTTTACAATCTTGTGGCATGCCATAAATGGTTTTGTCCTCTGAAATAATGTTTCTGAAAGCATTTTCCTGCATTCTAATCCTTGTTGTAGAATGATAATGTTTCCAAGTGTTGCTCTCTAAGCAGCTAATCACTTGTTTACCTTCCCACATTTTTGCTTTTAACCTCTACTTCATGACCGCTGGTGATAATTTTAGTCTGGAAGAGAAAAGTTTTCTGCTATGATGTACACAGGAAAAACAGCTTGTTGAAAATCCAAGCAGACAAAGACCTGCAAATGTTTCACCATATAAAAGTATCGGATGAGGAGGGATAGATGTGTGCAAACTCGAGTAACTCATTAAATGCATATGAAAGTAGTCTCTTGAGTTGACGCTAAGTTGAGATCAGTTAAAAAATAAAGCCAGCTGCTTTGTCATCATAAAGAAAGAATGCAACACTTTCCCTTATCCTCTTGCCAAGTTGCTGCTTAGTCTTATCTTTTAATTAAACCTGAACTTTAAAATGCATGTGTCTAGCATGCCAGTGTATTAAATGAAATATCAATAGATACACAGTAGTTTCAGTAATTAGCATTCTGTACAGAGGTGTGTTTTTTCTTTTTCTTTACAGGATGGACACATTAAAAACCCCAATTTTGTTGCAACTCAGAGTTTGAAGTAATTTATTTGTAAGGAACAGAAGTAAAAGTCTAGAGCTGAAATTTTATTTCATTTCCACTAGCTTTTTTTCTAGCATAAAACCACACCCAAACACCTTGATTTTGTGCTAAAAAGAGACGTTATTCCAAAGGAATGAGAACCAAAATAACTAACCTGATCAGTCTTTATTTATTTTTCTATTTTTGTTTTAAATGTGTGAATTATTTATTTTAAACATTTTACTGAATTAAGCAACACTGGGGATTTGAAGGTAAAACTCTTAACTTGAGTGAAGGTAGGGGGAACTCTGCCATTTATTGAAGGCCGCTATTTGTAGACTTCCTTAGATGGGATTGATTGAAATTACCATACAAGCACACAGATTTGATCTAGATGTAGTCATTCATTTGGGCAGTGGAGGTAAAACGCCATGACTTAGAGGACCAAGTCCCCTGGACCAAGATGACTTAGATGACCAAGTCCATTGTAGTCTGAGTGGCTGGAGAGCGGCCAGGCAGAGAGGGACCTGGGGGTGCTGGTTGATGGGAGGCTGAACATGAGCCTGCAGTGTGCTCAGGTGGCCAGGAGGGCTAATGGCATCTTGCCCTGCATCAGGAACAGTGTGGCCAGCAGGAGCAGGGAGGTCATTCTGCCCCTGTACACTGCACTGGTTAGGCCACACCTTGAGTCCTGTGTCCAGTTCTGGGCCCCTCAGTTTAGGAAGGATGTTGACTTGCTGGAACGTGTCCAGAGAAGGGCAACAAAGTTGGTGAGGGGTTTGGAACACAAGCCCTATGAGGAGAGGCTGAGGGAGCTGGGGTTGCTTAGCCTGGAGAAGAGGAGACTGAGCTGAGACTGAGACTGACCTTATTGCTCTCTACAACTACCTGAAGGGAGGTTGTAGCCAGGCAGAGGTTGGTCTCTTCTCCCAGGCAACCAGCACCAGAACAAGAGGACACAGTCTCAAGCTGCATCAGGGGAGGTTTAGGCTGGATGTTAGGAAGAAGTTCTCTACAGAGAGAGTGATTGCCCATTGAAATGGGCTGCCAGAGGAGGTGGTGGAGTCACCAGGTGTTTAGGAGGAGACTTGACAGGGTGCTTGGTTGCATGGTTTAGTTGATTAGCTGGTGTTGGATGATGGGTTGGATGCAATGATCTCAAAGGTCTCTTCCAACCTGGTTTATTCTATTCTATTCTATTCTATTCTATTCTATTCTATTCTATTCTATTCTATTCTATTCTATCCTATCCTTCTATCCTATCCTATCCTATCCTATCCTATCCTATCCTATCCTATCCTATCCTATCCTATTCTATTCTATTCTATTCTATCTTAAAATAAGAAATGGTGGTAAGATATAGTTTCCTAGGCTGAGCCTTGAGTATATATAAATAATAAATTACTAAGCAATCAAGATTAATCCCCAGATAAGTGGATGACCAAAGAAAGGGTTGACTATATAAAAGAAATAGAATTGGTGTCTGAATGGCTAAATTACCAAGCGAGAAAAGATGTGTATTCAGAACTTCAGTGGCCTAAAACACTTTAATCTCAATATTAACAATATTAACAATAAAGGTCACCTTTTCCTCAAATACACATGATGACTGCTCTTTCATTTCTATTCAACACAGCATTACATTGCAGTTTGGTGCACATTAATAATACAACAGGGTTGTAATGCTATAATGACTTATAACCTAGAGTAAACATAGTATATTGATCTAACGCAGAATGATGTGGTAAGCGCTGAGGCTAAGCCAAGCATCTAAGAGGGAATTCATGATGAAAGCAAGCAAGACTCTTTCTAGTAACTTTATGCAAACATTAGGAAAGGAGTTAATTGGAAAAATTAATTGAATTTAATTATGCATGAATCTTGTGTCAAGTAAAGCAGTACTCAACTCATTGAGAAATTATAGCTTGGAACAGCCATTCTGACTGCTTTATATCCTGAATGTGCTTATGGCCACTTTTTAGAGGATTGCAAAGTCCATGGCTGTCTTTAGAGAGTATGTTGACATTAGGAGAAATACCTGGGATTTCTGAATCACTGATGAGGTGTTTCAAGAACCCTTGGGAACCTGTGACAGGGGACAGTACACTATCTTTAAAACCAGAAAAGTAGTAAGAAAAAAAAAGTGAGATCCTTGGGAAAACTTAGAAACAAGTAACTAATCAATCTGCATTTAAAAGATCAGGAGATAATAACAGAATCACAGAATCACCAAGGTTGGAAGAGACCTCAAAGATCATCAAGTCCAACCTGTTACCCAAGATCTCATGCCTACTAGACTGTGGCACCAAGTGCCACATCCAATCCCCTCTTGAACATCTCCAGGGATGGTGACTCCAGCACCTCCCTGGGCAGCCCATTCCAATGGCCAACAACTCTCTCTGTGAAGAACTTTTTCCTCACCTCCAGCCTAAACTTCCCCTGGTGCAGCTTGAGACTGTGTCCTCTTGTTCTGGTGCTGGTTGCCTGGGAGAAGAGACCAACCCCCTCCAGGAATTATTACAAACTTAAAAAAAAAAAAAAAGATTCTGTCAAACCTAATTTAATTTCCTTCCCTGACACTGTAACTATCACTATATCTAGAAGAGAAAAACTGTAAAAAAGTGTGAAATCTGAATTTCAGTATCACTTTTTGACATTGTTCTACATGACAGCCTCATGAGCAAGTTAAAGAAATAGGATCTGGCTTTAGTTTTGAGGAGCATGCAAAATGTGAATCAAAAATTTATCACTTTAATTAGTGTGAAACACTGGGTTTCCCCAGAGGTGTTAATTTTTAAGTAAGGGGCTGATGAACAGCATAACAGGCCACCAAGAATGACAAAAAGGTTGGGAAGAAAAGCTGCAGAGGATGTTGCACTCATTGATGGCAGAAAGTCACAACCTACATTAATTTACATTAAATCAGATTTACATTAGATATTAAGAAAGTCTTCCAAAATATTACGGAGGGTGGAGTATTATGGTGAGATATGATCAGAGATTCAGAGTGGCACAGAATAACTCTGGTGGGAAGGGCCATTAAGAGGCCATTTGTTCCAACATCTCCACTTGGATCCAAGAGCGTGTTCCTCAGGACATCCAGTGAAGTTCTAATTAGTACCAATGATGGAGCTATAGCAGCCCCTCTGGGAATCTCTTCAGGTGTTTCACCATACACACAGTGAAATTCTTTTCCCTTGTATCTTACTGGAATTTCCCATGTTGCTACTTGTGTCCATTGCCTCTTCTTCTATTATTATGTATCTCCAGGAGGAGTCTGTCTCTTTATTCTCTGTGTTGTACCACTAGGTAGCTGAACTGTGGAATTTCTGCTATTGCAAATATCATCAACAAGTTTTATAAGCATCTTCTGGAAAATGCTGTAATTTCCCTGTGAACAGGGATCAAATGAAGTGAGAGCAAGTCTGTTATTGTCTTTGTGTGGGTTCCTAAATTTCTGTAATTCTTTGGAATGTGCAGAAGCATAGCATTTAGCAAGTTATAGTATCTAGCTAAACAGATACTACTTTTTACAGAAACTTCTGGGTTGCTGAGTCATGAATACATTTCCTCTTCATGCACTTTTCCTTGGTCAAATATTTGAATCCCAAAGCTTGTTTCCTTTCCCTCCAAGAAATCCCAAGATGCATTTATGGCATGGAACAGTTTGTGGTCTAGTTTTCCCTGGAGCAGAAGTCTTTGTAAAGAATCAGTTCTATAAGGAGGAGAAAAAATGGTATCCGGTTTTATTGACAACGAAAAAGAAACGTGGTAAGCAGAAATTAAGATCCCAAATGGTGTAAGAAAGTCTAATCAGTTGTGCCAATTTTCAGCAGAAGAGTTCTGTTGGAAGCAAGAACATAACTAACAACAAGAATTAGACAAAAGTGAGCAAAGATTAAACAAAGTGATGTTTAAGGAGTATACTGCAGGACAAATTATACACATGCAGATTCATAAAATACACATGGGGAACATGAAAACGATGAGGAGAAGAGGACTGACATTTCAGGAATGATATTATTTAAATTCATGGGATCCAACAGGGTTGCTTAAGATTCTTGGGAAAACAGCTATAGAAAGGAAGATCTAGGAAAATGTTGGCAATATTGTGTATTCTTCAGACAATATTTACATGAAAAGCTGACAGGAAAAATTTGCAAACATTTATTTCAAAAAATGACTAATCAAACGTAACTCCTTTCTTCAGTGGTGTTTGTGTGTATCTTCAGTGTTGTCAATAGTTTAGACAGAAGAGTGTGGAGGAAAACACACATGGTTGGTCTTGGTTCTTTACTCACCTTCTAAGAACTCATGAAAGCCAGAGTAGCTTTCCTGAATCAAAAATGAATGTTAGGAACTGGCTGGAAGGCCAGTTAGGAACTGGCTGGAGGGCTGAGCCCAGAGAGTGGTGGTGAACGGTGCCACATCCAGCTGGCAGCCAGTCACCAGTGGTGTCCCCTAAGGATCAGTGCTGGGCCCCATCCTCTTTAATATCTTCATTGATGATCTGGATGAGGGCATTGAGTCAGTCATCAGCAAATTTGCAGATGACACCAAGTTGGGAGCAGGTGTTGATCTGTTAGAGGACAGAAGGGCTCTGCAGAGGGACCTCAACTGACTGGACATATGGGCAGAATACAACATGATGGCATTCAACAAGTCCAAGTGCCGGGTGCTGCACTTTGGCCACAACAACCCCATGCAGAGCTACAGGCTGGGGTCGGAGTGGCTGGAGAGCTGCCAAACAGAAAGGGACCTGGGGGTGCTGATTGACAGCCAACTGAACATGAGACAGCAAAGTATGCAGATGGCCAAGGCTAAGGGCATCCTGGCCTGCATTAGGAATAGTGTGGCCAGCAGGAGCAGGGAGGTCATTGTGCCCCTGAACTCTGCACTGGTTAGGCCACACCTTGAGTCCTGTGTCCAGTTCTGGGCCCCTCAATTTAAGAAGGACATTGAGACTCTTGAATGTGGCCAGAGAAGGCCAATGAGGCTGGTGAGAGGCCGTGAGCACAAGCCCTATGAGGAGAGGCTGACGGAGCTGGCATTGTTTAGCCTGGAGAAGAGGAGGCTGAGGGGTGACCTCAGTGCTGTCTACAACTACCTGGAGGGTGGCTGTAGTCAGGAGGGGGTAGGTCTCTTCTCCCAGGCAACCAGCACCAGAACAAGGGGACACAGTCTCATGCTGCACCAGGAGACGTTTAGACTCGAGGTGAGGAGAAAGTCCTTCACAGAGAGAGTTGTTGCCCATTGGAATGGGCTGCCCAGGGAGGTGGTGGAGTCACCATCCCTGGAGGTGGTCAAGAGAGGATTGGACGTGGCACTTGGTGCCATGGTCTAGTCATGAGGTCTGTGGTGACAGGTTGGACTTGATGATCTTTGAGGTCTCTTCCAACCTTAGCGATACTGCGATTGTGTGATTATTCTCTAGACAAGTGAATGAGCACTCCATGATTTCAGTCTGTATTGTAAAGAAGATTTTCATAATACTTTCTCCGCAGTCAGATGTTGAAAAAGTGTTTTTAAAATATGAAGAAAAATAAGTCCCTTCTGGGTTGTTTGTAACATTCCACATAGCATTGAAATCCTGCCACCTCATTCTTACAGCTAGAGAGTGAGCAGTGTTGCCATTTTCGGTCCCTGCAGCTTAGTTAAGGAATTATTGCCCGCTTCAGACAGTCTTGCTGGGCTGCATCTTGCTCGGTCAGTCACCTGCCTTATTCTCCAGAGATATCCATCCTATCTTTGAAGCATCTTCTCACATTATGGGTAGCTGAAGTAAGGTAATGATACTTCTCTGTGACACTAAAAGCAACATGTAATATAAGAGCTGCATTTGAAATTACGATGGTCCTTTAATGACCCCAAAGCACTTTTTTTTTTGTTCAGGCTAGAGCATGAAGGTTTGGTGAAAATTCTTTAGATAGTTTAGGAAGGATGTTGACTTGCTGGAACGTGTCCACAGAAGGGCAACAAAGTTGGTGAGGGGTTTGGAACATAAGCCCTATGAGGAGAGGCTGAGGGAGCTGGGGTTGCTTAGCCTGGAGAAGAGGAGACTCAGGGGTGACCTTATTGCTCTCTACAACTACCTGAAGGGAGGTTGTAGCCAGGCAGAGGTTGGTCTCTTCTCCCAGGCAGCCAGCACCAGAACAAGAGGACACAGTCTCAGGCTGCGCCAGGGCAGGTATAGGCTGGATGTTAGGAAGAAGTTCTATACAGAGTGAGTGATTGCCCACTGGAATCGGCTGCCCGTGGAGGTGGTGGAGTCACCATCATTGGAGGTGCTCAGGAGGAGACTTGATGGGGTGCTTGGTGACATGACCTAGTTGTTTAGGTGGTGTTGGATTGGTTGATGGGTTGGACGCGATGATCTTGAAGGTCTCTTCCAACCTGGTTTATTGTATTGTATTGTATTGTATACAGTTGCACAGTGTTTGCAATATCATTTTCTATCTGTTCTTTTCTATTCAAACTGTTTTGCTTAATCTTTTGCAAGCAAAATCTGCCCAATTCCATTTTCAGGGTAACCTTTTGGAATACATCAGCTGCTATGATTTTGCTGAAATGAACTTGTAGTCCCAGAAAAATGTATTCTCTCTCTTTTCCAGGGCTTGATTGCTTTTCCTGGGAAAACAACAAATAGCTGCAAATGTAATGTCTGTTAATCATGATAACACATGCACTGAATAGCTTGCCAGGATTACATTTATTATTTTGCTCTGCAGTCATAGTAGATACCTCCTATAGCTTCCCTTCACTGGCAGGTATTTCTTCATCCAGTTCCAAAATAAAACTTATTAGCTGTTCCTGTTAACAGTGACACGTCTGCAGTCCTGCCTATACAGTAAATGATTCATTGTGTCAGAAATGAGGAAATAGAAAACCTCTAACCATGTTTTACACAAATGTATTACCATATCTCTGGAAGCCCTTGGAACCTCTGCTCAGTGGGACCGACACACCACGTAAAATATAGACCAATATTCCAAATGACATCGGCCCTTTGACTACCTTTCTGCTGCGCTTCACCAATAATTCTTGGAAAATACTTGACTTAATCCATACAGTGTTTTAAATCCTTCTCCTTGCAGTCCTTGCCTTTCAAAACGTGCCTGTAGGAGAAGGTGGCAATAGCAGCAGACAGTCACCCTTTAACTGTAATGTACAGCCTGCAGCGAAATTAATTTTGGTTGCACCCTTTGCCTGATGATGTCTTTTTTTGAGAGGAGGAGAAAATTCACCTTCCTTCTTGCTGAAATCACTCTAATTAAATATTACTTGGGCCAGAGAACGTGCCCACAGGCAGTCAACATTAATGGTTAAAGCGCCCATGAGCAAAAATTTCAGTTTGGATCATGATGAATATTTAGAAGCATTCAGTGGAGCTGACTTCACTAAGGTAATTTGCTCTTTCTTGTGTTGATTTGTCTGTATTTCTCTCTCTGTCTCTTTAGGGTTATTTATATTTGCCAGAAAGCTGAAAACACCTTCTGTCTGGGCTGCAGGGAGACTTGTTCCTTTGTAATTTGCTAGCTAGGAAATTCTTGTGGTTGTTTTTAGTTCACAACCAGTGGGTTTGTAACCGTTATTAATTAATCCACCTTTGGAGTCCCTGTACAATCTTCACAAGCCAGTTGCAGTGGAAGCGTGCAAAAAAGCATGACTCTGAGAATAATCTATGAACAGCTTGAATAAAACAGGGGCATAAACCAAAACACAAATGAATTAGCTCCTTATAAAAAATGAATGTGAATCATTAGATCTTTCACTCAGCACTGTCATCCAAAAAAGGGAGAAGAAGATAAGCATCAATTAAAAAAAAATAAAAGTTTTACTTATAAAAGTGATTTTTCTAACCTTCTTCCTTGGCTGGAGGCAGCATTAGCAAAACCACAGGTGTTATGTCTTCAGTACAGTGACCATGTGGTAGATATAACTTCACCCAAACAAGATCATTATCCTAGGCCAAGCTAAAAACCCAAATCTGTAGGCAGCTCTTAAAGTTTAAAGCTGGGTGGCCCACGATAAGGCTGAATGCATGGAAAGCAATCTTGCTGAAGGGCTTCTTTGGTTTTGTTTGGTTTTGTTTTCCTTATAAATAGTAGTTTGAGTTTGCTAAGCTTGAAAGCCTGAAGTAATAAATCAGCTTTAAAGTGTATTTACTGGTTCTCACAAATTTTAAATAAGTTCAGCTATGAAAGAGAGTGAAGAATCATTTCTCAAATAACAGGGTTAAAAGCACTGCAATCTTGTGAAGATGTGAGAAATTGTCTGTTATAGAAACAAAGGCACTTTTAACAGTTGTTACTAGTCCATAAGATTTAATTACTTATGTGATTTGTTTGGTGAATACTTTGTATCTAAACTGTGTTTCTGTACCACTTGCTGCTCTTCACAATTTCTCAGTTACGTTCGCATTCTCTGAAATCCTGTTAATGTTTCACTTTTGTGGCTTCTTGACTTCTTCCTTCTACTGTCACTGTAGCCCCCACTTCTGGTGAATGGGCCTGAAAATAAATGGGAGAGATCTGAGTGCTGATTTAAGGGGATGCAAATTGCCTGTGATTATAGACGAGGTGTCAAGGAAAGAAGCCCTGGTCCAATCTTGAGTTAATGTGGTGCGTCCAAGAGTGATAGCAGCAGAGGGGTGATATGAATATTCCTGTAGCACAATGATTCCGGGTTTTGGCAGAGAAAATGAATATAATGATTGATCAGACCTGTAGTCTCATCCCTGATCTTTTCCTGTTTTACATGCAGGAAAAAAACCACCCTCCTTTTATCACCATGCTCATTTCTGTGGAGAATTACTGTATTGTTTTCCAAGCATCACAGAAGCAAAAATAATTAATCTACTATGCCATGTGTAAGCGGCTTCCCTACCAGACTAGCTCTCTACTTCCGTGCCATTATAAGTGTCATCTGTCTGGGGCCATGTAGAGCATTCATGTAAAAGCGAATTACAGCATTTCTGTGCTGTATCTCTCACTCTGCCTCAAGGTCCATTGAATCTAATGGGAGACTTTCTGAAGACTTCAGTGGTGTTTTGAACACATTTTCCCACATTTTTGAATGTAATGGGTGTATGTAGGTTCTCATGAATATCCATCCCCTAAAGACATTCTGGCAGAGGTTTCCTTCAGGCTCTAATACCAGAGAATCTTGGATGTGATTTTATGTTCTTTACTCAGCCAAATGCAGAAAATTCATGAGGTCTCAGGGGTTTGTTCCTCCAATTTTCACGAATGTTGGGAGTTCTATCATGGGCTGCATACTGCAATTTACTGATTATATCAAAGGAACTGAAGTGCTAATCCCAGGTGAGCTGCCGACTGCGTAATGAGAAGCTTCTAAAATCATTCAAAGTTACTGAAACAGGTGTTGTGAGGGATAAGAACATCAAACTAAAGCAAGAAGAAAAGCATATCACAGAAGCTTTGCTCCCATAGTCATTTGTGCTGAGCAGATTTCCTTGTGCCATCCAAGTGGCTCTACACCATTATGTTGTTTTTAAAATTAATCTCCTGCTCCCACAAAGTTCCAGGCCAACAAAACTGGAAAGTGAAACTGCACTGACCAAAAAAATGACAGTAGCAGTGTCAGAGCAGTTTATCAGCCTCTCTTTTGAAACCTTTGCCAGGGCCACTAACCTTTGTGTTTGCTTTCATGAGACAGAAAAAATAGCTATCAGGACCCAGATGGAGGTCATCCACACTTTTCCTATGGGTCACTGAATAATGATCACAGTGTAGCAACTTTCATTTTGGATCAGTAATACAGAGGTGGAAAGCACCGTCTTTCATTATTAATGCCACACGTTCTCTAGGTCTCTGCTTAAATTTCTGTATACTACCAGTTCTATGAACTCTTAAGGGTCTTACTTTTAGGGCTGAGCAGGTTGCTGTTTTCTGACTTTTAAAATGGATTTTGAACCCTAAAAGCTGTCTGCTCACAATTGCAGAAAGGATCTATCTGGAAGAGAATTTAGGAAACGGGATAAAAAAGCCCCACAACGTTTTTTGGTAGCAAAGGAAATGAGTGTATAAGAAGAAAGACAATGAGCTATATTCTTCATTATATTATAAGATAGTAGAGAGTAATTAAAACAAGTGAATAAAACCACTATGAAAATCAGAAAAGAAACAGTAAAGCTTCTTTCCAAACAGATGGCATGTTTTTATTCTGGGATATATATAAAATCACAGAATACATGAGGTTGGAAGGGACCTCCAGGTATCATTGAGTCCAAGCCTCCTGCCAAAGCAGGGTCACCTAGGATAGCCCACACAGGAATGCATCCATGTGAGTTTTGAATGTGTACAGAGAAAGAGACTCCACAACCTCTCCAACCTGTCCAGGTCTTGTTGGACGGCAGCACAGCCTGATGGGGTGTTGGCCACCCACCCCAGTTTTGTATCATCAGCAAACTTGCTGAGGGTACTCTTAATCCCTTCATCCAGGTTGTTGATAAAGATATTGAACAAAACAGGACCCAGTACTGATCCCTGGGGAGCACCACTGGCCACAGGCTTCCAAGTTGACTCTGTGCCACTGATGACAGCCCCCTGAACTCTGTTGTTGAGGCAGTTTGCAATCCACCTCACAAACCAAGGTGATAGAATATGCCACTTCAAAGAGTCAACGAAATGTCCAGGATTGGATAATCTTGTGTGATATGCACTGCAGAATGTTTGGAATCTGGCAGGTTTCATTCCAAAGTGACAGTCCAGTAGACCAAGAAATCAGGCTCTGGCAACTGAACTGTCATATAATCCTCATATGGTCTCTTAAAGACGGCTGCTGGAACAAAACATATAAAGATCACGTTATAATTATACAAATAACACTTATTTTTGCTATTTGATTATTAGGCTGCATTAGTTTTCAGTTCAGGAAAACCCACCTGTTGCCTTCAAATAGTGACAACATGTGCTTACAGAGCTCACTGGTGATGCTACAAAATGAGGCAATGTGCTTATTCTAATTCATGGGATTTTTTCCCAAGAGAAATTTTAACTTTCCCAGTAGAAAAACTGGAGTAAAGGCAACAGGTCTGGAATGTTATTTATTCAACCTGAATCTACTTGCTGAACTTCATACATCTTTAAGTATTACTTCAGAGGCAATCAGTTCTTTCATGTTGGTGCTTGAGGGCCATGTTTGGAATAATACCTTGCTGTCTGACATTTAAATGGACCACGAGACTAAATCTGTTTTCATTAAAACTTATTTTTTGACATCTTCCTTCCATAATGTGGTGAAGGCACCCTATTCCCAGAATTATGCCCCAGATATTGTCAAAACTTTTCCCAACAGGTTTTGGTCACATCCCCCTTTCTTCCTCCTTTCTGGAGTAGGTGCTCAGCCCAGAGTCAAGAAGAGAAAAGTGCCGGCATCAGCCAGCCGGGGTAAACAACCCAGCCTGCCTTGTTTGGGGTAAACAAGACCATGTGCCCACCTTAAGGGATGGTCATGCTAAGCTTGTGCTCTTTCCAAGTTTGGGCATAATTCTAGCCACACTCTTGGTCATAGGCTGAAAGGTCTAATCAATGTTGACCATTGGCCCAATTCAAGGCTTGAGTAACATACAAATATACTCCAAAATGGTAAACAAGTCACTCTTTGCCTGAGCTCTTTGCTCAAGGTCTTGCTACTGAGCTCCTTGTTAATTACTTCGGCTATTGAGCTCGGCCACATGCATGCGTACTACCTGCCTCTGCAGTCTGGAGAGAAGCCAGCAACGTGGGAAGTGCCACCCTGCCTCAATTTACCTGGAAGCCCACAAAGAGTCCTTCACAAGCTGCTCTGCAACTAGAGCCAGCTCTGCATCATAATCCCAGTCCCACCGGTAGGAAAATCAGCCACTGGTCTTAAAGGGACTGAATCCCGAAGGTAAGTCTACTCAGTCAGGGGAGGACTAGCCTGAACCTTTTGGCCAGTCCTAACATAGTCTGCTATAGCCACGAGCTGCAGACCTGTGAGCCAAAGCCCTTTGTGTGCCAGCTCACAAAGTAGGAATTGTGCCCAGCCTCATTCTGTGTGACCCCACAGTTGCGGGAGAAAGGAGCTGCTGCCCGTGCTGCTTCACAGCCCTCTAAGTCAAATGCTGACCCAGGGCGATTCAGAGCCGGGACCACCTGTGAGCATCCTGTACAGTTTCACAAGGGACTGAATCCCTCTGAAATGGCAAAGCAGTCACCGCCGAGAAGAATTACATCTGCTGGCTCACTTCGAGCTGAGCCAGGGGAAAAGCCACGCCTCCCCCCAACACTCTGTAACAGCTCCAGCAGGGACTGCAGCCCCAGGGGAGCTGTCCGAACCCGTACAAGGGAACCAGTCCAATCGGCAGAAGTCTATGCCACAGCACCTTCTAGCTACGTACCCTTGCTGCTTCCTAGGGGTAATGCAGCTCTGTAGATGCAAAACTAAGTCTCAAAGGCAGTGTTGCACACATCGTCGTTTGGGTAATGGTGAGGCAAAGGTCACTATGTACCTAGCGGACTGGGCTGGCCTCAGAGTTTTGTGCTGACCTCAGTGTGCGACCAGAGTTCAGTGAAGGCTTTTCAGGGATATTCAGCGCACATTTCAAGCCAATTGCCCTGTGCACAGAGGTCAGTGTACACACAGAAATCCCTGGAGCATCATGACATGTTAACGTACTGCAAAAACTCCTGCTCTAACAAGGTCTTTGGGCCATTGGAGCTGCACTGTCCTTGTTATTGACTCAATCCTCATCCAAAATCTATTAAAAAAAAAAAAAAAAAAAAAGAAAAGCTTTTTCCAGAGACTTTGTGCCACAAGACAACCAGAAATAAAAGGTCCTTTTCTTAGTTCTTTTCTTAGAAGAGAGAATATTCCCCTTTATATTTTATTAAGCATATATCATATTCGACTAGAGCAAATGAATGGATTTTATAGAATCTAATAACTGAGCTAATGCCTCAAATATAAAGTTCTTTTAATCCATGGAGAAAAGTTCCATTGTAGCAATAACAATAAACCCCAAAACAACAGTAACACCACCTCAATGAATAGCAACAGAAAATATACTAGTAATAACTTTTTCCTAAAACATATTAAATCTCATAAATATACTTTGAATGCCTTGTGCTCAATTTAATATTTGATCTTACACAAGACCATAAATTTCAATTGCTGAAACACACACCTTAGCAATGTACTTTGCCAAAGGCATATGTTTGTTTTTCCACTCCCTGACATTTTTATTTGAAGGTTGGGTTTCTGCTATTAGTCTTTAAACACAGGTGAGCAATTTATCTACTTCATACACCTCAGTAATTGGTCAGCGTGGGACCAACACAAGATTTTCTGGTTTGCAGAATCACCTTGAGGTACTATCAATCAAGCAGGATCAATCAATTATCAGGAAATACTTTCAAATTGTTGGGCAACCTCACTTTGTTCTTGTCTTCAAGCAAACCACTGCCAACAAGGGCCCTTTTGCAGAATAAACTGAGAGGCGAAAGCTTTGTTCCTTCAAATCTTTCCAATCAGGGCAGTATGGTATATTTAGTAACAGCTATTGGCTTCAGAGGTAAAAAGCATAAAACATCTTTTCTTCTTTTTTGGGTCAATCTCTTATTACCATTAAAGCTTCAATTACTGCTGGAAAAAAACAAAACCAACATAGCTTACAAGTGTTCTCTATTAAAAATGAAAAGAGAAAATTATTTCATTTGAAAAACCACTCAGTAAATCCAGACTGTCTCCCCCAGTGTGTCTTGGCTACATTTCCTCCTACTCTTCGATTTTACAGCAGAATGACTAAAATTCTGCTCTTCCCATAACTCTCATTAATTTTGTACACAGCCATGGTCCGTTCTCTAGCTCCCTGTGTTTTGCATAGAGGTGAGTTTTGGGGTAGCTGCGTGCTTGACAGCACGTGTTTATGACCACTCAGAGGTTTGATCCTTCAGGCTCCTCCAGGAACCTCATACAAGCCCGAGTCTGGCCATGACAGCAGCTGTCACTTTAAGGACAGCTTCTAGACTGAAATAGTGGGTTTAGGTGTAAAATAAATGGCACAAGGCAGTAATTAGCCTTTCCTGGAATCTCATTGCTTCTTTTGGCTACTCTGACATTTTTCCACAGACCTTTCTTGTCCTTAGATTTCAGACTTTCATCTTTTTTACTCTGTATATATAGCTTGAAAATTATGTAGTCCTTTGTAAGATCATGTCCATTGGCTTTCTTGAAACAGGAACGAAATGTTCATGAGGCGACAGAAGGTGCTTCTCACATGTTTCTTACCAGGCAATGCTGTCCGCTAGCTCTCTGCAAAAGAAGAATAGATGGGAGGGAATGTACCAGCCCTTGCTGCTATTACCTGTGCTGGACTGGTGCAGCTGTCATGGAGAGAAAAAGGGAAGCCCACCCTGTGCTGTAGAGCCTCTCTGAGTCCCTCACAGAAATTCAGGCTCCAGACATAAAACCAGGGGAGTACTGAGTCTGTGCTGGTGCCTGAGTTATCAATATCAAATACAAGTATGGAGAGAGGATGAAGTGAGGCAAAATGACTACAGTTTAGTGGTTAGGTGTGATGGGTTACGCCCATCCTGAAAGTGGGGGTGGGAAGGGCTTGTGAGAGCATTGCTCTCCCTGCAGGGAGGCTTCACCCTGGGAAACTGAGCTTAGTTTGTTCCACGCCCCCTCCTTGTCCAGCAAGCCTATAAAAAGGAGGGTACTGCAGCCATTAGCTCTCTTGGCCCCTGCCTTTTGCCTGGACAAGGACTGCCACTGGTTCTCCCTGCTTCTTTGCCACATGGTCAGGCCTGATTCTTCTCCCTGCTACCTCCACACCTCTTCAAAGAGACTGGTTTTGTATTCTATTTTTTCTCCCATCCATCCTTGTTCCCTACCCTTGTGAACCCTACCTGTTATTGTTACATATATATATATATATATTGTTTAAAGAAAATTCTTTACCTCTCTACTTCCAAGCTGACTCCAAATTATTTCTTGGTGGATTTGCTCCTTCCCCTTTTTTTCCTCTCTACAGGGAAGGAGGGAGGAGTGGGGGAGGGATTCTCAGCCTTGCCCCCATCCGAGCTCTTAAGTCCCAGTTAAGGCTCAAACCACCACAATAGGGTATTTTCTTGGGAGGACAGTGACCCAAGGTTCCCATTTCTGTGTTTATTCTTAACCTAGTAATGGTCTCATGTCAAATATATGTGTGCCTCAGGGAATGGGGTCTGAAACCCTGGCTCAATCTGTAATTTCTTTCCCTCACTCCATGATTTCTGCACTTCCTTGGATGCACAATGACCTGTCAACAGCAGGGGCTGAGAACAACCATCCTCTTCCCACTTCCCTTTGTCCTTCCCCTTGTACCTGCCGAGGTGCTGGTTAGAGTCCTTTCTAGAGGCAGGGTAAAAGAGAAGATATGGGGATATGGTTTGTCCCTTCAGAGATGTGCCTCTCATTTCCTTGCCTGGAGTTAGGAATGTATATTGTAATGCAGAAGTGCACCTATGTGTGACTGAGGAGAGGATGGAGGAAAAAGATAGGCTGCTGCTGTCATCCTCCTCCATTTAATGCTTTGATCAGACTGGATACCAAGTGCATTGTTTTAGGGGACTGTCCATCATAGTAAGACAGTAATGCTGTAAGCCAGCTTTTCCCCAGAGGAGGCTCAAGGGATACCTTATTGCTCTCTACAACTATGTGAAGGGAGTTTGTAGACAGGCAGAGGTTGGGCTCTTCTCCCAGGCAGCCAGTACCAGAACAAGAGGACACAGTCTCAGGCTGCACCAGGGCAGGTTTAGGCTGGATGTTAGGAGGAAGTTCTATACAGAGAGAGTGATTGCCCATTGGAATCAGCTACCCATGGAGGTGGTGGAGTCACCATCATTGGAGGTGTTCAGGAGGAGACTTGATGGGGTGCTTGGTGCCATGGTTTAGTTGTTTAGGTGGGTTGGATTGGTTGATAGGTTGGATGCGATGATCTTGAAGGTCTCTTTCAACCTGGTGTATTGTATTGTATTGTGTTGTATTGCACTACACATCACATGTGAAATAGAAGTTGTGGCTGTGTGTGCAAGCTTATATGTACACTGATTCAAAGGTGTTGTTATACATGTTTTTACCTTTTGCACTTTTAACACAGGTGAGGAAATGGCACTTGAGCACTCCAGGAAGCATTCAGAAAGACTCTGCTTTCAGCAGCAAATCACAGCATCATAGAATGGTTTGGGCTGGAAAAGACCTTAAAAATCATTGATCTCCAAACAAACCCACTGCCATGAGCAGGGACACCTCTTACTAGGTCAAGTTTCTCGAGGCCCTATCCAACCTGGCTTTTAATACTTCCGTGGTTGGAGTCTCAGCTTCTCTGGGCTGCCTGTTACAGTGCCTCTCCTTTCTCATGATTAAGAATTTCTTCTTATTGTCTAATCTAAATCTAGCTTCTTCCAGTGTGAAGTCATTACCCCTCATCGTATCACAACACTTTGGGTTGGAAGGGACTTTTAAAGATCATGGGGGCAGGGACATCTTGCACTAGATCGAGTCACCTGACCTGACCTTGAGCTCTTCCAGTGGTGAGGCTTCCACCGCTTCTCTGGGCAACCTGTTCCAGTGCTTCACCACTCCCATTGCAGGAAATGTTCTTCCTTATGTCCAGTCTAAATCCACCCTCTCTCAGTTTAAAAATATTTCCAGTGCATAGGCACTACTTCTGCTTTATCACAAAGACTGAGTACTGTGCTCACGGTGCAGCTAAATGCATGGTAGAGAGCCAGCTTCTTCTGGTTGGACTAAGAAGATTGTTCTAAGATGTTTTACACATTTAGTCGAATATGTTTGTGGTGAGGAAGCTTTGTTGTACTTTTAGCTCTCAGCTGCTGAGCAAATTGTATGAGGGAAGCTTAGAGGTGTGTGATGGACATAGAAGGAGTAAGACAGATTTTCAGTCAGGTAATGACAAGAAGTAATGCCATTGAAAGGTACCTAAAAACGAGATGAGAGGCGAAGGTTTCACCTGTCTTCCTTGGAAAATCTGTACAGCAGTACATGAGGACAGAAAAACCCAGCTTAAAGTTGGATACTGTGGATGATCTTGTGTGCACTCACCTTCCCAGAAGAGACTTCTGAGTAAGGAAGCTGGGAATATTTTAACAGAAATCTGTTTCATTTTTTACCACCTTCCTGTCTAAGACTCAGTGTTGTCTCTGCAAGTAAGTGTTAGACTTGTGCAGTGACTTTTAAGACAAAGATCTTGCATTTATTTGCAAACTTATATAGAGTGACTATTAACTACCCAAAGCACATCTGAAACGTAGTTTCAGTAGGCTTTTCTGTATCTAAAGGAAATGCAGACAGGATTTCTAGATATGGTCAATGATCTGTGTATTTAATGATAACACCCCTCAGCTTTGGAGTTGGCTATGCATTATGTGTGATATCTAGAATGTATTGGTGAGTTGCAGGAGCTGTGAAACAGAGCTACTATACTGTTGTCTCAAATTAAATCTAACTATCAACGTATTTTTTGTGCCTCAGATTGCATCCCTGCAGGGACTATTAGCATGGCAGAAATTGTGATGGTTACATTCTATCAACAAGTTGGGTACATGCCCTCAAGAAGAGAAAAAGTGTTGCTCTTCCTGTCATGAGTGGAGAAATGATTTGACATGGCCCAGCAGTGATAGCAACACTTGCCACACGGTTTACAGAAATTTATGCAGAAGCTTCTCGGTTGTTTGTGTTGGACTGTCTGGTGGAAGACACTGTATAAAACTAATGCTAGCTCAGCCTCTAAGCACAAAATTCTTGGAGCTTTTCAGTCACTAACAAATGCACAAATAGAGTGTCTCAGTCCAGAGAGGGAAAGAGACTCAGTTCTTTTGAATATTCCCGTGTTATGAAATGAGAGGCACAAACGAGGCCAAAATATCAACAGCTAGGCTATTTATTACACAAATGAAGTGGATGGATCATAAGGGGAGAGAGAATAGAGAGTGGGAGAGAGAAGAGGGAGAGAGAAGAGGAAAGGAATTATATGGCCACACCCCTCACCCCCAAGACAGTTTGAGTCTGTGGAGGAAAGCTGCTGCAGCTTTGGATGTAGAGGAGATGTTGGGTCTGTAGAGGAAGGGTGCTGAGGCTTTGGCTGGAGAAGAGATGCGGTGCTCTGGGCAGCCTCTTCAGCTCCATGAGTTGCAGCAGGCAGAACTTAGGACACAGAAGAGAGGTTTCTCTTGGTCTGCTTCTTCCAGGCTACATGGTGATGCCTCTGTCATTTCTCTCTCCTGGTAGTCTCTCCATTTTTCTTCAGAGCAGCATTGTCCGGGTCTTCTCCTTCTCCCGTGTTTTTTTCTACTGAGCCAGTAGTTGCTCAGATCTTTTATACAGTTTTTAGGTCGACTGGCCTCTGCCCATTTCCAGGACAGCTGGAGTCTGAGCAATCCTTATCTGTGCACCTTCCCGAGAGTCGTTCCAGTGGCTGTGCCCAATACACATCAGCCATTGTCTGGGCAAGCAGCAAAGGTGATTTTATCTTTGTTGAGTCATATCAGGAGAGACAAGCTTTAGTCTCTCACATAGAGCAAATGACAAGGTGATTGCTGCATGAGCAGCAAGAGTGCAGTGAAGGTACCCACTGAAATAGATAACTTTTTATATTTTATCAGCTGTAGTGAAGTATATCACTTGATTGTATCAGCAAAAGGAATGATATTTTGTTCCAAGATTCACCATTAGGTAAAATACATTCTACTGGTTCAGAAGTTTCATATATTGTCCAAAAATATATAGACAAGTGTACTAGTGAGGAAAAAAAGTTATAGTTATGGTTTTGCCATGACTGGTGATATTTGTACATCACATGAGAACTACCTGGTGGCAATTTTAAAGTTCTTCAAACATGATAAAGATAGAGATGAGGGAGAGTCACTTTTCACTTCAGAAGATGAGTTGTATTTCTTCTACAACCTGCTTTGTGGTCCATACTTAAAACTAGTCTATTCTGATTTTGTATGACCTGAAAAATAACATATCACACAGTATCACTAAGGTTGGAAGAGACCTCAAAGATCATCGAGTCCAGCCTGTCACCACAGACCTCGTTACTAGACCACGGCACCAAGTGCCATGTCCAATCCCCTCTTGAACACCTCCAGGGACGGCGACTCAACCACCTCCCCGGGCAGCCCATTCCAATGAAAAATGACTCTCTCCGTGAAGAACTTTCTCCTCACCTCCAGCCTAAACTTCCCTTGGTGCAGCTTGAGACTGTGTCCTCTTGTTCTGGTGCTGGTTGCTAGAGAGAAGAGACCAACCCCTTCCTGGCTACAACCACCTTTCAGGTAGTTGTAGAGAGCAATGAGGTCGCCCCTGAGCCTCCTCCTCTCCAGGCTAAACAATTCCAACTCCCTCAGCCTCTCTTCATAGGGCTTGTGCTCAAGGCCTCTTACCAGCCTTGTTGCCCTTCTCTGGACACATTTATTGTTGTCTACAACTACCTGAAGGGAGGTTGTAGCCAGGAGGGGGTTGGTCTCTTCTCCCAGGCAACCACCACCAGAGCAGGAAGACGCAGTCTCAGGCTGTGCCAGGGGAGGTTGGAGTTGGAGGTGAGGAGGTTCTTCCCAGAGGGAGAGGTTGGCCATTGGGATGTGCTGCCCAGGGAGGTGCTGGAGTCACCATCCCTGGAGGTGTTCAAGAGGGGATTGGATGTGGCACTTGGTGCCATGGTCTAGTAGTCATGAGGTGTTGGGTAACAGGTTGGACTTGATGATCTTTGAGGTCTTTTCCAACCTTGTTGATTCTATGATTCTATAAGTTCAATGTCCTGACCTCATGATTTTACCTTAACTGAAGGAGCTTACATTTATTTGATTTGCCCCTTACTTTGAAAAATGTTGACTGCTCAAGAAATGGCAAGGATTTTCAATGATTAATAAGATGGATATAGTAGTCTTTGGGGTGAATTATTGTTTACTGAAAGATTTAGTATAACATCTGTACTTGCTTCCGAAATACAGGTAGTCTATTTTCACATCTTAGGTCTTACAGTCCTTTTAAAACTCACAGAACATATGAAGTATTTTCCTGCCTTGTAAAGAGCAGTGGAGAAAAAGCTCTTTCATGTCTAAACACAGTATGATTCACCAAGTCTTCCAAGTATTGATTTTGCTGGATAACTGCAAATTAAAGTTTCACGATTGCACGTGTTAAGAGTTCTGAAACAGATTTAAAAAGAAAGACTGCCTCCTTCATCTTATTATGTTCTTGCAGTCTTTACTTCCAGAGGATTCTCATCTCCTTTTTAGTGAGTAAGTGTTGACAGAGTCAAAATCTTTAGAAAAGTCAGCCCTGAATTAGCTTCAAGATTTATTCCTTTTAGGACCTAGATGACATTTGCAGAGCCTGTGGCATAGTGAAGACTGAATGACTCCTGGTGCTGTTAATGACAAGAGCTTTGCAACTCAAAATAATGAGTTGTAGGCTCAGTGGAGGTGACAGTCCTTGAGGTATCAGTAAAGTGCTTGCTCAGAAGACTTGACATGTCTCAGGAGTCTGGAATAGGTCACAAAGGGCTTTTCCAACTTCATAGTGCACAGTGAAAAGCAACTTTACACAAATATTTCTGTCTGCATCCCAGACTCGTAATGTGGAGGAACTGGTCTACAACTTCTCCTAGCACCACGTTGCACCAGAAAGATAAAAAATGTAACTTTGCCAGTTTTCTACTTGTTACTGTACAGATGACAATTGCTCAAGTTGCCTTTCTTACTGAAGATTCACATTATAGTTATTGCAGCCAAAGTGTCAGATGCAGCTGACTCTTGTAAAAGGGCTTTTCTCTTTAGAAAAGCATTAGTTTTCAGTCCATAATGCACCTGAATCTGCCCTCCATTTCATTTTTCTTTTTGTTTCTTTCCTATGGCTTTGATCTGAGTAAAATTGTGGAAGAGGACTGCAAAACAGATTAAAACTCCCAGGCAAGAAAAGATTGGATGCCTTTGGACCCCCTCTACTAAACACAACAAACCCTGATGCTTTTCTGAGCTACCTCTCTGATGCACATGCTCTGCATTCCCAGGCAGATATGTTGCATATTTATTTGAATAACATTTTATTCTCTTTTAAGCTGGGGAAGAAAGGTTATCTAAGATGTTACTGTACACCTCCTGTCTTCCCTGCTTCTATCTTATTTTGCTACAGCAGTGTCATGGTTTAGACTCATCTGGCATCTGAGTTCCTATGGAGCTGCTCTCACAAACTACACCCCTTGCCCCTCCAACCCCAGGTGGGATGGGAAGGGGAATCAGGATCAAAAGAAAAATAAAGATTAGGAGAGTTTAGCTGAACAATATAAAGAGATACCAGACACACCTATCCCTTGTGTCCTGACACAAATAGGAATAAAAGAGAGAGTGAGCCCAGAAGTGGAAGAAGAGAGGAAAGACGCATCTCTAGTCACAGGTCACAGCCTCTTACTCCAAGTGCTCCTCCTCTGCTCTCTCCAGTCCTTCCCTTATATAGCAGGCAAGATGTCAACATGGTATTGAGTACCCATTGGCTGGCTCAGCTGGCTGTCTTGGTTATGTTTCCTCTCAGTTTCTTGTGAAGGAACCCTATCCTAGCTGAACCCCAGACAAGCAGTTAAAGCAGATCTTTTGTGAGGTTTTTGGATGGTCTTGCAAATGCTTCTCTTTTTACTTCTATGTCTGGTCACTATTAATTGGAATAACATCCTGGTTCCAGTGGCCACATCTTTGCTGGTAGGTGACATTAGTCCAGGGACCATTTTCTGGTTGTCAAGCTGAAGGACACAAAATACATCCAAACTCCAAGGTACTTGACCTTCTGCCTCCTCTGGGTCCTATTCCACTGTAAGGCAACTTTGTTACTTTGCTTCTATTTCCTTTTACTTTAAAGTGGAATAGTGTGGGGGTTATGTATCAGCCTCTAAGAACAGTATTATTATAAGCAGTAACCTGAATAGGCTGCCCAGGGGAGTTGTGGAGTCTCCCTCTCTGGAGATATTCAAAACCCACCTGGATGTGTGATCTGGTATAGGTGATCCTGCTCTGGCAGGAGGGTTGCACTAGGTGACCTTTCAAGGTCTTCCAACCCCTAATATTCTGTAATAATGCTGCAAGCCTTTGCATATAGCACAAAGGCAGTGGGAGAATTTGCAGTACAAAGCCTGTAAGAGCAGTATTGGAACAGTGCTGAGCTGAGAGTTCACCCAGGTTAACACAAGTATCTAAGGGGTTAGCACAAGTATCTAAGGGGTTAACACAAGTATCTAAGGGATTAACACACACATTCTAAGGGAGACTGCAGCTGGCCAGGAGCCTGGGAGATATTTTCAGGAAACCTCAACCAGTTTTGCAGAAGCAAAGAAAGGCTTGTGATCATGCATTGAGCACAGACTCTGGCAAATACACTGAAATGCAGTGATTTCAATTCCTTGTCAATGCCGGGCTCAGAGAGATGCCAATGCAGAAGAAATTGAAGGAGTTGAAAGATATGTCCTGGAACACTCTGCCCTCAAAAATTTCCATGAGCTTAGAGACAGATTTGTCTGTTCAACAAGAATTGTTAATCAGCACAGTTGACTTTTAGTCATGTATTCCTTTGCCCTTAGCAAGATACAGCCTATCTTAATAAGCTGATGTCTTTAATATTCACCTGTAGGCTGCCTGGAGCATGAGCTCTGATGCCGTATTTTTGTTGAACCTTCACAGTTATTGGTCACATTCGATTTTAGTACCTTAATCAGAGGTAGGGAAATACCTAACAAATTTGGATGGCCTCTAAACCAGGTAGGAATTCCATATTTTTGTCTTCATGAGGTTGAAAACTTCAGGTCACTGGATTTTCCAGCCTTCTGAAAGGGAATTCTATCCTCCCTCACAACTGTGCAACTTAGCTAATTTCAGTGGAGCTGCAGGGATTTTTACAGAGTAAATTTTGCTTGCTTTCCTCTCTTAAGCTGTTTAATACTATAGAAAAATCTGATCCATAGCCCCTCAGATACAGGCTGATCTGTAACAAGGCAAGTGGAGAATAGAACAAAAGAGAATGTCAGCCTAGAATGACACTAATTACATTCTTTTCATTGACTTTACTTGCAGTCCTTTAGAACAACAATGAAAAATTTCTGTGTTCAAGACACTGAGCCAGATGCCTGTCTTGTACAGTACCCTAATGAAAACCAGGAGGAGTTCTATTGATTCCAGTGCAGTTAAATCAGGTAAGATATAAGGCTACAACTTATCAGACATTTAAGTAGTCCAACCACATTCTATGTAATACAGAATAAATAAATGCAGAAGATCCCTATCCCAACCATGTCAAGGCAGGCAAGACTCAGGAATTTGCATTCAAGAAATTCCTCATGGCATGAAACCACTCAGAAACTACACTGAAAGATATTGTAAGGGGTGAGGAAAAGATTATTTGTATTATTAAATCCAAATACATTGTATGATGTGGAAATTCTGGAATGTTTGTTGCATTAGTCCAGATAAATGTGCTTTATATGAGCAAAGAAGTGCATAAGAAAGATAGTTGAGATGAAACACAGACTATGACTTTTGTCTATTCCCCTTGCAACCACTCACCAGTTCAGTGAACTCTCATCATCCCAAGCTAGCAGGTGGAAATTAGATTAACATCTGGAAGAAAGACAATCTGGAAGGTGTTTCCTTCTATTTGATGCTGCCAATGAGACTCCTGGACTTGGCAAGAGTGTGAGGGACTGCATGTATGTGGTGGAAGATGCCTTCTGTCATTCTCCCTGAAGGTTTTGTGTCATCTGAGCTCCAGCCTGTGGTATGATTTATGTAGAAATAAGTATTATACATGTCACAAAACGGTCTCCTAAGACACTTGGTGTACATTAGTTAATAAAGGATCAGTTTGTGCAGGAACTACTTCTTTTTTCTCAGCACCAGAAATAAAAATGTGCTATTGGATAAAGAACAGTGAGAATTTTCCTCTACCTTGACAAAAGAAAGGTAGATTTTATAACACTGGAATAGATTTGAAATCCTTCTGCATGTTACAATTTTTCTCACATCAGTAAAAATCTGACCCCTTTCCCCAAACCATCAGAAAACTGATAAAAGGATCTGGTGCCAACAAATGCTCACCCTTTCCAAATATATCAGATGACATATCAAGACTCCACCACCTCCACGGGCAGACCAGCCAGTTCCTAACCCAGCACAGAGTGTTGCTGTCCAAGCCATTTAAGGTCAAATACTTCCCCCTTCACCCAGCCAATGGTTCAGTAGGAGGTCAATCCCTCTGGACAGAAGAAAGGGTTACCTCACTAACACAGTATCACAGTATCACAGTATTACCAAGGTTGGAAGAGACCTCGAAGATCATCGAGTCCAACCTGTAACCACAAACCTCACGACTAAACAATGACACCAAGTGCCACATCCAGTCCCCTCTTGAACGCCTCCAGGGACGGCGACTCAACCACCTCCCTGGGCAGCCCATTCCAATGGCCAACAACTCTCTCGGTGAAGGACTTTCTCCTCACCTCCAGCCTAAACTTCCCCTGTTGCAGCTTGAGATTGTGTCCCCTTGTTCTGGTGCTGGTTGCTAGGGAGAAGAGGCCAACCCCTTCCTGTCTACAACCACCCTTCAGGTAGTTGTAGAGAGCAATGAGGTCGCCCCTCAGCCTCCTCTTCTCCAGGCTAAACAACCCCAGCTCCCTCAGCCTCTCCTCATAGGGCTTGTGCTCAAGGCCCCTCACCAGCCTTGTTGCCCTTCTCTGGACATGTTCAAGTGTCTCGATGTCCTTCCTAAACTGAGGGACCCAGAACTGGACACAGGACTCAAGGTGTGGCCTAACAAAAGCAGAGTCCAGGGGCACAATGACCTCCCTGCTCCTGCTGGCCACACCATTCCTAATGCAGGCCAAGATGCGGTTGGCCTTCTTGGCCACCTGGGCACACTGCTACAACTTTTGTTGTAGCTACACTGTCCTTGTGTGAAGGACAGACACTTCCTTTAGGCTTATCCTCATCACAGTTGCAACACAGGAGATTCTATTCTATTCTATTCTATTCTATTCTATTCTATTCTATTCTATTCTATTCTATTCTATTCTATTCTATTCTATTCTATTCTATTCTATTCTACTCTACTCTATTATATTATACTCTATTCTATATTTATACTCTATTCTATTATATTATATCTATATTATTCTATTCTATTCTATTCTATTCTATTCTATTCTATTCTATTCTATTCTATTCTATTCTATTCTATTCCATTCCATTCCATTCCATTCCATTCCATTCTCTCAGCTTTTAAGACATTCAGAAACAATTTAGATAGCTGAAATTGGAGAGAAAATATCCTCTCGAAATGAAAGATCTCATTTTTCTCACATGAATATTCTGGTTTTACTTGCCAGCTCACCTGCTATTTTAAAAATCCCTGGGTTTGCCTCACAATTAATTTTTCTTTCACAATTTCCTCACTTTTTAATTTATTTTTTCTAAAAAACCCCATATTTTCCTATGCCTTTCTGTAGCTCATCTTCTGTATTCAGAGTCTAGGAATTAAAGCTGTTTTCTACAGGCTGTTTTCAAGTCCCTGAGTAATACAGTCTGTCACTGAGCACTGCTGCATTCAGCCACTGACATGTGCAGAAGAGCCTTTTGTAAGCCACTGGTTTTCTACTTTCCTATGTCTCTGCTATGTTCACCTTTTTCATTAACCCAACCCTGATGGTCCCATTAAACTAAATACCAAAGCCACCTTTGATTTCAAAAGAATCAGGGTCTGGCTAATGATTAACATGATCTGATCAGCTTGATGCTGTGGAGCAATACGATGCTGAATGTACAGGATGGAAATAAACTGCTTTTTAGTAGGATGTACACTGTCACTTCCATATTATCAGTCAAAGCTCATTTAGAAGGGGTTGAATTTGTTAGCTTTGCTTCTTTTGATACCACTGCACTATCTGCTGTCAGTAGTGACCTGTCTACCAGCTGAATAAATGCTGAAAAATGAGATTCAATGAAATGATGAAGTTAAATGCAGATTTTCAGCCTAATTAGTTCTATTAATATCAGTGAGGTCTGCAGAGTTGACTGCCCATTCTACCAGGCTATAACGTAAGGCTCAGAAGCTATTTTTGTGTTCCTTTTGCTACAGCCCTTATAAAAGAGCAAGGAACACCCCCCCCCCCCCCCCCCGGCTACTTTTGGACCAGCCTATGGGCTTTTGTGCAAGAGCTGAAGCAACAGAGACCTGCCACATCAACAGGAGGTTGACAATGAAGGGACAAAAGTTTTATGCCTAACTCATGGCCCCTTGTGAGGTCTTAGACAACACTTACAAAAGTCTATGGACCCCAGACTCTACACCAAACCACATGCTTCTGTTTGCACTATGCTTTGAAATATGTGAGGCTACAGGGTGTAAGGCACCTGGACAGCAAAAGATGTCTTACTGTTGTTGATTATCAAATACAACCCAAAAATGGGTAGCAGAAAGTATTCAGAAACAGAGGCATGAAGAAAGCAATGGGACAAAAAGAAGAAATGGAGAAAACAGAGATAAAATTCAGTGTGTTTAGGGAGCAGCATAAGTCTTGCAGGCTTTCATTTAACTCAATTCAACTATTTTCAAAGAAAAAAATGTAATTCAGCCTTGAAAGCACCTTTCCTTTTTACTTTTATAAGCGTTCTTCCTACATTACCACCACCACCACTTACAATAATGCGTAATGACACCATCAGAGCAGCAAAATAAATACCTGTTATTTATTCCTAACTTCAAAAATGTTCCTTAGTATAACAAAGTCTCCTCTAGTAAAAAGTATTTTTGTTGTGTTGTATGACTTCACAAGGGGCTATCATCTGTGAAAATATGGTTAGAATATTAAAAGGCAATTTTGGTAAGCTTTATTAAAATATCATAGTATCATAGTATCAGTCAGGGTTGGAAGGGACCACAAGGATCATCTAGTTCCAACCCCCCTGCCATCGCCAGGGACACCCCACACTAGATCAGGCTGGACAGAGCCTCATCCAGCCTGGGCTTAAACACCTCCAGAGACGGGGCCTCAACCACCTCCCTGGACAACCCATTCCAGGGCTTCACCACTCTCATGGGGAAGAACTTCTTCCTCACCTCCAGCCTGAATCTCCCCACCTCCAGCTTCATTCCATTCCTCCTAGTCCTATCACTACCTGAGATCCTGAGAAGTCCCTCCCCAGCCTTCTTGGAGGCCCCCTTCAGATACTGGAAGGCCACAATGAGGTCACCTCAGAGCCTTCTCTTCTCCAGACCGAACAGCCCCAACTCCTTCAGTCTGTCCTCATAGGAGAGGTGCTCATCCTCATGGCCTGATCATCCTCGTGGCCCTTCTCTGGATATCTTCCAGCACCTCCAGATCCCTCTTGTAATAGGGGCTCCAGAACTGGACACACTACTCCAGGTGGGGTCCCACCAGAGCTGAGTAGAGGGGGAGAATCACCTCCCTTGACCTGCTGGTCACACTTCTCCTGATGCAGCCCAGGATCTGATTGGCTTTCCGGGCTGCAAGTGCACATTGAGAGCTCCTGTTGAGCTTCTCGTCCACCAGCACCCCCAAGTCTCTCTCCTCTGGGCTGCTCTCCAGCCAGTCCCTGCCCAGTCTGGATTTGTGCCTGGGATTGCCTCGACCCAGATGCAGGACCCTGCACTTGGTCTTGTTGAAGCTCATGAGGTTGGCTTGTGCCCACCTCTCCAGCCTGTCAAGGTCCCTCTGGATGGCATCCCTTGCCTCCAGTGTGTCTGCTGCACCACACAGCTTGGTGTCATCAGCAAACTCGCTGAGGGTGCACTCGATGCCACTGACCATGTCACCCACAAAGATGTTGAACAAGACAGGTCCCAGGACTGATCCCTGCGGGACTCCGCTTGTCACTGGCCTCCACTGGGACATTGACCCATTGACAGCCATGATATAAATATTGACTTACCTGAAGCTTTTGTCTATGTCAGGAAAATAAGAGCAGTTTTGTTTTCTATATTAAACTTTAAGGGTTTAAGGTGATCTAATCCATGACATCTAGATAAAGTCTGTCAGTGCTTTTGCTTTTGGAAGTGTGAATCGTGATTCCATACTTTTGCCCTGGATGGAAGATTGATGAAGTTAAATGGATAAAACCCAGGAAAATAAATAAACCACAAAGCCTGTGGGCTATAAAAAAGGTTTACAGAGTTACTGAAACCGAAAAAAACACTCTGTTTGTAATTCAGTAAGTATGTTAAGAAATGGCTTAAAATTACATTAATGTGGTAGTGATATCCTTGTCCCTCCAGGAGATTTTTGCTTCTGTGTATTTTTATTTATATTTTTTTTTTCCCAGTGAAATCTAAACCCAAGGAAACATGTAGTGACTAATACAGGTTTTTTTTGCTGCTGGCAAAATTATCACTGTATAATCCTCCAAAGAGTAGGAGATTATTTCATGGTGCGATAGCTTCCAGCCAGTTGCTTAACTTGGCTTATCAGGAGAGTGTACTTATTTAGGGCCAGTCTCCCACCTTGCGTCTAATGAGGCATAGGTGTGAGGACCTGGTGTTGCTGGCTTTTACTAAGTTACTCTGTTGTTCAAGTTTGGAGACAGAGAAGAGGTAGGTGGAATGGTGCCTCTCCAGGATCATATACTGAGAAATGGGCTCAGAGTGGTTAGAAAGGGAACAAAACAAAAATATATCAGATGCAGATTCTTTTACAGAGCAAGCTCCAAAATATTATACTTGGGAGCAGCTGAAAGTATCTAAGAAAGGAAATACTTTTCTATCTACGTACAACTGAGCTGCAAGTCTGTTTTGGATGTGGTAGAGGCATTTCTTTCTTTCCATTACATGAAATAACTTCCCTCTGCAAATGACGCTAGTATTAGTTGGAGAGATGCAGCATGAGAAGCTCTTATTCAAATCTTTGTTTCAGTCAGGATGTGGGATGAAAGAATCAGGCAGGGAAAACAGACATTGAGATGACATCTTAATGGTATCTTCTCATTTTAGGCATGATGGGGAGCTGTCTAATAGCAATCTTGAGACCAAAGAAGAGCAACTGAGAAATTATTAACCTACTCAATGTTGTTATATCGAATAGGTCTTGTAAGACAGTGTTGTGGTTTAACCCCAGTTGACAACTAAGCATTATGCAACCACTTGTTCTCTCTACCTCAGTGGTATGGAATAGAGACTTGCAAGAGTAAAAGGGACAAAACAGAAGCTGAGATAAAGTCAGTTAATAACTAAAGCAAAAGCCACACTTTGCAAGCAAAGCAAAATAAAGAATTCATTCACCACTTCTCATCAGGTGTTCAGCCATGTCCAGGACAGCAGGACTCCATCACATAATAGTTACTTTGGAAGACAAATGCCATAACATCCTCACTTAACTCCTTGTATTTCTCCAGCTTTACATGGTGAGCATGATGTCATATGGTCTGGAATACCTCTTCGGTCTGTTGGAGCCATCTGTCTCAGCTGTGTCTCCTCTAACTTCTTATGCACCCCTAACCTACTTGCTGGTGGGGTGGTGTGAGGAGCAGAAAAGACCTTATCTCTGTTTAAGTGCTGCTCAGCAATAACTAAAACAGCCCTGAGCTATCAACACAAATCCAAAACATATGTTAGTTACTATGAAGAAAACTAACCCTACCCTGGACAAAACCCTCACAGATGGTAATGTGAAGTGCCCATTAGGTTAAGTTTAATCTGGGGGAAATTCTCTAAAACAGCTTTGAGCTCTGATGACAACAGTCTTGGTTTTGTACTCCAACTCTCACTGAAAACAAGAACAACAAACCAACCCCAAAACAACAAAGAGGAAGGAATCTGGAGGATTTTAAATGGCTCCCAGTAACCCCTTCACAAAACTAAAAAGCCTTGATTGTCTTGAGTAAAAACTATGGCTTTTGCTAACTCTTTTTTTAATATTGATATTATTTTAATCACTAGAATATTATAAATACATAGTTACACTGGTTTATACTTTATAGTAACCAGAATTTAGCCCAAATAATAGTTCCCTGGTTTTACAATAAAAAACTCTATCAGTATTGTATGACGTTTGCAAGACCTTAAGCAACTGACTCTTTGAAGTTGTCTTCTGAGTTTTCCTGCATTTCTGTCCAATCTGTTTAACATCTCTTTAGAGTACCTTCCATTCCTCTCCTGCCCCCTGAAGTTGTATCCAGTAGATTTGTCTGTAATGATTAAATAATTTCCTGGATTTTTTTCCATGTCAAACCAGGTAGGATACATTGATTTCACTTCTCCTGAATGAGTATGGTAATTCAGGTAAATACATATTTTGGCCCTGCCAGTATGAGTAGCAGGTTTTTAGCCATATTCATGATTAGACCATTTACTTATGGTAGTATAATATATTCCTGCAGGAGTGGAAAACTCTTTTGAAAGCATCTCAAATATTTAGCTTCAATACAATACAATACAATAAAATACACCAGGTTGAAAGAGACCTTCAAGATCATCGCGTCCAACCCATCAACCAATCCAACCCACCTAAACAACTAAACCATGCAACCAAGCACCCCATCAAGCCTTTTCCTGAACACCTCCAATGAAGGTGACTCCACCACCTCCACGGGCAGCCAATTCCAGTGGGCAATCACTCTCTCTGTATAGAACTTCTTCGTAACATCCAGCCTAAACCTGCCCTGGTGCAGCCTGAGACTGTGTCCTCTTGTTCTGGTACTGGCTGCCTGGGAGAAGAGACCAACCTCCGCCTGGCTACAACCTCCCTTCAGGTAGTTGTAGAGAGCAATAAGGTCACCCCTCAGTCTCCTCTTCTCCAGGCTAAGCAACCCCAGCTCCCTCAGCCTTTCCTCGTAGGGCTTGTGTTCCAAACCCCTTACCAACTTTGTTGCCCTTCTCTGGACACGCTCCAGCAAGACAAGTGATATAAAGTGAAATATCATGGTAATATGTTATCAGCATTAACTGTTGCATAGCCATTAAACTAAACATTTTCTCTTCAATAAATTAAACATTCACTTTGTTTAGCTGTCAAACAACTTAAATGTTTTTAGTTTTAAGTGACAAGGTGCACAGATTTTATTAATTAAATTGGAATTGTAGATTACACAGGTTCTGACCTTGTGATTTGTTAAACAGTGTGGATACATGAAATTCCTGAGTGGACATTCACAGGAGTAGCACCTGAACCTGTGATAATGATATGCACGAGGAAATGTTCACTCGTCTCTTTCATACCCAAAGGTAATGTGACCTTTCAGATCCATACCATCCCTTAAACTACTCTGCAGCCTGCTCATTTCAAAATTAGTTATGGCAACAGAGATTTCAGTCTAACCATCTTGCTTTGCAGAATGTTCTGTGTGGCTTAATGAAAATAACCAACAATAGCAAGTAATTCCACCTTTATCTTAGTTCACTGAAGAAAATCTGCTGTTTTCTTATTCCCTTGTCAAAAGGATGACTTTATGTATTTGATTTAGACACTTTTCCTGTCTCATATTTCCTCATAATATTTAAAGTAGTTACTCTAATAGGTATGACTCTAGGGGACTTGATGCTTCCAGCTGAAATACCTTCTTCAGGGAAGAAATAATGGATGAATTCCACATCCACTCTTGATGGAGATCTTCCTGAAAAGTTCTCTTGTGTCACATTCTGCTTGTCACCACAACATTTACTCCCCTCAAATGTGAATAACTCATCCTAGTTTTATGAGCTGTGACTATTTTCTTTCCCTACCCTCCCTCTCCTTGAAAATATGCATATTTGGTTTATGAGCAACTGTGGTTGTAATTTTTAGGGTTTTCAGTTGCAATAAATACTTTTCTAATTAGATATCAAGAAGAATCCTATAAAAACAGAGCAAAACGCTTTTATTTTTTAACATATATTCTAACCGGGGAAAAAAAAACCCTTAAACTTATTACTATGCATTAGAATTCAACAAGAATCTTACTTCTGACTTACTATAATGACATCTAATATCTAACATCTAACTTACTGTAATAATTTTCATGCAAATGTTTTGTCACAAGATAGTGTAGGCTTACAAAATACATTGTAGTACACAAACAACTGAGAAAGAACAGAAACATTGTTATGACCGCTCTCTGCTTCACTCAATATCCACCACTCTCAAGTTATGTAGCTACTCAAAGGAAGTGGGAAAGAGGTATGGAAGCATTCTTTTCTACTGAGGGAAGTGAGATAGGTCTCTGCAGTGAATAGAATAGAATAGAATAGAATAGAATAGAATAGAATAGAATAGAATAGAATAGAATAGAATAGAATAGAATAGAATAGACCAGGTTGGAAGAGACCTTCAAGATCATCGTGTCCAACCTTTCATCCAACACCCACCTAATCAACTAAACCATGCAACCAAGCACCCCATCAAGTCTCCTCCTAAACACCTCCAATGATGGTGACTCCACCACCTCCTCAGGCAGCCCATTCCAATGGGCAATCACTCTCTCTGTATAGAACTTCTTCCTAACATCCAGCCTAAACCTGCCCTGGTGCAGCCTGAGACTGTGTCCTCTTGTTCTGGTGCTGGCTGCCTGGGAGAAGAGACCAACCTCTGTCTGTCTACAACCTCCCTAGTGCTAGTGACACAGTAAAGGACTGTGCAAAAATGAACTGCAAAACTGAGGGACCTTTTTTAACACACTTGTTTTGCATTTTTGCAAATGACAGTTTTGTAAGTAGTCAGTCTGCAATTAAATTATGCTTTAATAGAAGAAATTTCCCTTCTTGGTTAGCCCCAAATTACCTAGCTGGCCTCGTCAAGGCCTAATGAAATCCATTTTCTGTCTATGTGTTGATAGAAAGTCTTTGATATTTGCATAATTGCAAAAAAATAGTTGTGTTAATCTTTCTGGTTTCATCTGTAGACAGAGATGTTGCAGGCATAACATTTACAAAAGGGCATTTACAGTGCCCTTTTGTAGGTATACATTGCCTGCAAAAGTCAATGGAAATTATCACATCATCTCTGTCTTTTATGCCATTAGCAGCGTTATCATTTTTGTCATTATCCAGTTACTCCTAGACAAACTGCCTGAGTTAAAATCCCATCATAACAGTCACAGTATCACAGTATCACAGTATCACAGTATCACTAAGGTTGGAAGAGACCTCGAAGAACATTGAGTCCAACCTGTCACCACAGACCTCATGACTAGACCATGGCACCAAGTGCCACGTCCTGTCCCCTCTTGAACACCTCCAGGGACAGTGACTCCACCACCTCCCTGGGCAGCACATTCCAATGAAAAATTACTCTCTCAGTGAAGAACTTCCTCCTCACCTCCAGCCTAAACCTCCCCTGGTGCAGCTTGAGACTGTGTCCTCTTGATCTGGTGCTGGTTGCTAGAGAGAAGAAGCCAACCCTTCCTGGCTACAACCACCTTTCAGGTAGTTGTAGAGAGCAATGAGGTCACCCCTGAGCCTCCTCTTCTCCAGGCTAAACAATTCCAACTCACTCAGCCTCTCCTCATAGGGCTTGTGCTCAAGGCTTCTTCCAAGCCTCGTTGCCCTTCTCTGGACACGTTCAAGTGTCTCGATGTCCTTCCTAAACTGAGGGGCCCAGAACTGGACACAGGACTCAAGGGGTGGCCTAACCAAAGCAGAGTACAGGGGCACAATGACCTCCCTGCTCCTGCTGGCCACACTATTCCTAATGCAGGCCAGGATGCCATTGGCCTTCTTGGCCACCTGGGCACACTGCTGGCTCATGTTCAGGCAGCTGTCGATCAGCACCCCCAGGTCCCTCTCTGTTTGGGAGCTCTCCAGCCACTCCGACCCCAGCCTGTAGCTCTGCATGGGGTTGTTGTGGCCAAAGTGCAGCACCCAGCACTTGGACTTGTTGAATGCCATCCCACTTGACTCCGCCCATCTGTCCAGTCAGTTAAGGTCCCTCTGCAGGGCCCTTCTACCCTCTAACTGACCAACATCTGCTCAGTGTGTGGGCTTGCGTGTCATGAAATCCTTGCTTCTGCAGCATTCGTGATCATGCATTGTTGTATCACAGCTTAAAGGATGTTGCAAAAACAAGAGAAACACTTTGAAAATTTTGCTCTCTACAACTACCTGAAGGGTGGTTGTAGCCAGGAAGGGGTTGGCCTCTTCTCTCTAGCAACCAGCACCAGAACAAGGGGACACAGTCTCATGCTGCGCCAGGGGAAGTTTAGGCTCTAGGTGAGGAGAAAGTTCTTCACAAAGAGAGTTGTTGGCCATTGGAATGGGCTGCCCGGGGTGGTGGTGGAGTCACAGTTCCTGGAGGTGTTCAAGAGGGGATTGGACGTGGCACTTGGTGCCATGGTCTAGTCATGGGGTCTGTGGTGACAGGTTGGACTTGATGATCTCCGAGGTCTCTTCCAACCTTAGCGAAACTGTGATACTGTGATACTGTAAAACAATTTCTGGCACACAAGTCAGCATCCTTTGTCATTCAAGCCCTTGCCAACACCCTCAGATTACCACAGACACATAATTAAAAAAATATAAACTTACTCTCAAGAGAACTTGAAGTTAAGCACCCTCTGTATCAATGATGATGATAGGTAAAACAGAAGAGAGAGATTCATTCAATGTGCTGCTTCTCTTAGGGAACAATTATTTGGACATTTTTTTTATTTCTCACATGTAGATTAATCTTCTGTCCTTTATTTGGCACTTGAGTTTGCATATAACATATTTATTTTGTGTGTAGGAGTGGCATTGCAGTTCTACTAACCTTAACTGCAACACACACAAAAATGGTCAGGTAGGGGTTTATCAGGTGTTTACAATATTTGCAGTATATCCTAAGGAAATGGCTTATTTTGACATAGAAATCAGATAAAGTCTTTCCACTCTAATTTCCTCTTTTTCTGTGATACACTCTTACAGTCACATGAAATCTGTGAATTTCATAGAATTTTCTAAACTTCTTCTGATGCAATTTATAAAATACATATGCAATCATGGAATGGGCTGGGTTGGGAGGGACCTCCAAAAATCATCTAGTCCGACTCCTTCCTTCCCCCCACCCCCACCCTGCAGTCAGCAGGGACATCCTCAACTAGACGAGGTTGCCCAGAGCCCATTACAATAGAGTGGAATAACTTTAATTGATTGATACATTCATATTGATCATCATTTATTGATTTTCTGGATGAGGGCATTGAGTCCATCACCAATAAATTTGCAGACGACACCAAGCTGGGGGCAGGACTGGAGAGTAGAGAGGCTTTGCAGAGGGACCTCGACAGGCTGGACAGATGGGCAGAGTCCAATGGCATGAGATTGAACACATCCAAGTGCTGGGTTCTGCACATTGGCCACAGCAACCCCAGGCAGTGCTACAGGCTGGGGTCAGAGTGGCTGGAGAGCGGCCAGGCAGAGAGGGACCTGGGTGGGGCTGGTTGATGGGAGACTGAACATGAGCCTGCAGTGTGCCCAGGCAGCCAAGAGGGCCAATGGCATCCTGGCCTGCATCAGGAAGAGTGTGGCCAGCAGGAGCAGGGAGGTCATTCTGCCCCTCTACACTGCACTGGTTAGGCAACACCTTGAGTCCTGTGTCCAGTTCTGGGCCCCTCAGTTTAGGAAGGATGTTGTCTTGCTGGAACGTGTCCAGAGAAGGGCAACAAAGTTGGTGAGGGGTTTGGAACACAAGCCCTATGAGGAAAGGCTGAGGGAGCTGGGGTTGCTTAGCCTGGAGAGGAGGAGACTGAGGGGTGACCTTCTTGCTGTCTACAATTACCTGAAGGGAGGTTGTAGCCAGGCAGAGGTTGGTCTCTTCTCCCAGGCAGCCAGTACCAGAACAAGAGGACACAGTCTCAGGCTGCGCCAGGGCAGGTTTAGGCTGGATGTTACGAAGAAGTTCTATACAGAGAGAGTGATTGCCCACTGGAATCGGCTGCCCATGGAGGTGGTGGAGTCACCATCATTGGAGGTGTTCAGGAAGAGGCTTGATGGGGTGCTTGGTGACATGGTTTAGTTGTTTAGGTGGGTAGGATTGGTTGATGGGTTGGACGCGATGATCTTGAAGGTCTCTTCCAACCTGGTCTATTCTAGTCTAGTCTAGTCTAGTCTAGTCTAGTCTATATCCCTTCTGGGTTTCTTTGATGAGCAGAAACTAGTGAGAAGATTCAGGAAAACTGGCAGTTACTGTTAGGTTATCTATTGACTGGAGAAAACATTTTGGTCATCACTTGAAGCTAAAATATTATTTCCAGGACTAGATAAAAGACAGAGACAGTGACAACCACTGGGCAGTCACAGCACCTTCTGAGAAGACTTTTGGCATGGGGGAATAGAATTTAGTTCCTGAACATTTAGGACTGAAAGTACACAAGTCCTTGGTCACTTGGCTGGCAGCTCAAGTCTGCAAGTGCCCTTTACTAGCCTAAATACTCTTCTGTAAAGGGAGATTGTGTGTTTTACCTGAAGGTGTGCCAATTTCATTTCAGTGTTATTTTTGCCTATTCTTTTTATGTTAATAATGCATAATTCCATGACAGCAAAGGTTACAGAGTGAATGAGGAGAATTTGCTGGCCTTCCAAATTGGCGTCCATATAACTATGATAAAAAGCTCTTCAGCCAAAGGAACAGTGCTGCAAAATTGAACCAACAGAGAAAATTAGGACATGAGAGTAGAGCAGAGAAAAAAAGGAATTTTTTTCATAAATATGTTTAATAAAGTAAATTTAATTGCATTTTTCAATGAAAATGACAGATGGTCAAATCTAGACAGGAGAGATTATGGAAAGTTAAACAAGTACAAGCTGTATTGACAGCTTGATATTCATTGAGATCAAATCTTGTGTGCCACACAGAAACTCTCCTTATGTGCTTAAGTAAGAAAATGAACTCTTCATGCCTGAATCAACCCTAAAAGCAGATGTGTGACAGCCACATCTAACTGCATGTAAAGGCATACTTACATCCTGTTGAAAGCTATTAGGACCCCTGTTGATAGCAAGTATTGAAAAACAGAGGTATGATAGACTCATAGAATCATAGAATCAATAAGGTTGGAAGAGACCTCAAAGATCATCAAGTCCAACCTGGCACTACAGACCTCATGACTAAACCATGGCACCAAGTGCCACGTCCAATCCCCTCTTGAACACCTCCAGGGATGGTGACTCCACCACCTCCCTGGCCAGACCATTCCAATGGCTAACAACTCTCAGTAGTGCTGGCCACACTATTCTTGATGCAGGCCAGGATGCCATTGGCCTTCTTGGCCACCTGGGCACACTGCTGTCTCATGTTCAGCCGGCTGTCAGTCAGTACCCTCAGGTCACTTTCTGTCTGGCTGCACTCCAGCCACTCTGACCCCATCCTGTAGTGCTGCATGGGGTTGTTGTGACCAAAGTAAAGCACCTGGCACTTGGACTTGTTGAATGTCATCATGTTGGACTCTGCCCATCTGTCCAGCCAGTAAAGGTCCTTCTGGAGAGTCCTTCTCAGTTGACTCAGGGCTCTCCAAAGTATCACAGTATCACCAAGGTTGGAAGAGACCTCAAAGATCATCGAGTCCAACCTCTCACCACAGACCCCATGACTAGACCATGGCACCAAGTCCAATCTACCCTCTAACTGATGAACATCTGCTCCCAACTTTGTGTCATCTGCAAATTTACTGAGGATTGACTCAATCCCCTCATCCAGATCATCAATAGAGATATTGAACAGGATGGGGCCCAGCACTGATCCGCCAGCTGGATGTGGCACCATTCACCACCACTCCCTGGGTTCAGCCCTCCTGCCAGTTCCTAACCCAGCGCAGAGTGCTGCTGTCCAAGCCACAAGCTGCCAGCTTGGCCAGGAGTTTGCTGTGGGGGACAGTTTCAAAGGCCTTGCTGAAGTTCAGGTAGACTACATCAACAGCCTTTCCCAGGTCCACCAGGCGGGTCACCCGACCATAGAAGGAGATCAGGTTGTAAACTAGTACAATCCCCAAACATCTCATTTTGGGCAGCTGTGCAAGCTCACGTCTCTGTAATAGGGCAGACCAGGCATTGCTTCTCCACTACCCAGTCACTGTTAATACTTGTAACAGTTAAAAGTGAGATGGCTGATAGGACTGCATGTCTGAGAGCATTGTTAACCCAGAATTTCCCAGCAGTGCAGGATCACAGCTGTCTGAGCCACAGTATAAGGGTTTCACTCAATCCCTGACACACAGTCTTACAGGAGACCAATATCAGTGAGCCTGATGAAGGCTTGACATCAGTCAGAAGTTGCCTGTAGCATATTTTAAAGCTACTCCCATATTAATATTGTCTTTTCTATTAGAAAATATCATGTTCATGCTATGCAGTATAGGAGTTGCTACTGAGAGCAACAGACCTAAGATCAGGACAAGACTTGAAACAAGTGGATATGTAGCATTCTTTCTAAGTCCATTCACCACAGTCTGGTATTTTGTCCCTGTCCTTTCATTAGATTCTCTACTGGGCTTACATGGCAAGGGCTTGTTAGTGGGAGAGCTACAGGGGTGGCTTCTGTGAGAAGCTGCTGTAGACACTGATCAAGGCCAAGTTAATCAATGCTTCTTTGACAATATATTTAAGAAAGGAAAAAAAACCCAACCCAAACTGTGCAACTGCAGCTGGAGGGAGGAAAGAGAGTATGTGAGAGAAACTGCTCTGCAGACACCAGCATCAGTGAAGAAGATTGTTAAGACGTTTTAAAGATTGTCAGGGGTTAGAACTGGGCCTGGACAAATGCCAGGTGCTCTCTTAAGATGTGTGTCTTCCCCAAGAGGAAGAGAAAGGGAGAGACAATTATGGATTAGAAAACAGTTTGAATGAAAATAATAACAATAAAATTCTCTCTATATAAATACATACAAAAACAATTGCATCATTGTCAATACTGGTGTTGCAGGCAGGCACTGGAAAATCCTAGTCTGTGGTCAGTGGCAGATAGGAATTGGTTTCAGAGGCTGGATTCTGGACCTCAGTTCAGGAATGCATGGATTCAGATCAAAGGAAGAATGGACAGAGTACTCCTCAGATGCTGGCCATTGGAGTGAGCTTGACCCTTGTTCAGCTTTATACTGAATATGACATACATGGAATGGGATATCTTGTTGGTCAGGTTAGGGTCTCCTGTCCTGTCCTCTCCTCCCCGAGAGTGCAACCTCTGCATGCAATATTTATCAGTGACTCTGCTCTTCAAAGGAGCAAGTATAAGCAAGACCCTTTCTGCATACCATTCCTTGGAAGTAACTATTATAAACAACAGGAATTCTCACTTCTAGAAGTAGACACAATATGCCATTGACTTCAGAAAGTGTAGTTACTTAGAAGAGAATGAGCTGAAGAGTTAAATCACAGAACAGAGTTAGTTTTGTTCTAATTAGAAGGAGGACACAATTGAGTTTAGTTTACCTTTATACTACTCTGACATGATTGATCATAAATTAAACTAGTTTTCCAAAGTTTAGTCTGTTTTGCCTGTGACAGCAATTGGTGAATGATCTCTCCTTGCCCTTATCTTGACCCACAAGCCTTTTGTTGTATTTTCATTCCCCTATCCATCTGAGGAGGGGAATGACAGAGTGGCTTTGGTGGGCACCTGGTGCCCAGCCATGGTCAACCACCAGAAGTTCCTAAGCGCCAAGTGCCTATGGTTTTCCTACTCTAGTAGGAATAAATAGTGTCCTCAGTTAACTAAGTATCTATAAGGAATTCAGTAGAATGTTTTTCTTTTTATTATAGCCTGCAGTTTGCAGATGTGCAGTAATGCTAAGAGCTTCAGGACACACACAAAAATGGACACAGGATAAGGCAATATTCAATATGTACCATCAGTTACATACTCTGCATGAGCTAGTACCTCTCAGGAAAGAGGGATGCTGCTGTTTCTTAAATTCTTACATAAATATTTAGACAGTTTACATCTGAGTGTTAATTGTTTAGGAAGTCTATAAATCTCTAATGCATCAGATTCTGTGTGTCATAGTTACTTTAAATATGGATCTGTATTCAAGGAACAGAAATCGTAGTAACTGACACACACATTGGATTTGGGGAACAGTAGGTTATGGGATTAAAGGACAAACACAGAATTAACCAGGTTGGAAAAGACCTTTGAGACCATCAAGTCCAACCATTAACCCAACATCATCTAATCAACTAAACCATGACACTAAGTGCCTCATTGCCATGGTTTAGTTGTTTAGGTGGGTTGGATTGGTTGATGGGTTGGATGCAATGATCTTGAAGGTCTCTTCCAACCTGGTGTATTGTATTGTATTGTATTGTATTGTATTGTATTGTATTGTATTGTATCCAGTCTTTTTTTAAACACTTCCAGGGATGGTGATTCCACCACATTCCCAGGCAGCCCATTCCAATGGCCAATCACTCCTTCTGTAAAGAATTTCTTCCTAACATCCAGCCTAAGCTTCCCCTGGAGCAGCTTGACACTGTATCCTCTTGTTCTGTCACTGGTTGCCTGGGAGAAGAGATCAACCCCCACTTGGCTACAACCTCCTTTCAGTAGAAAGCAGTAAGAGCTCCCCTGAGCCTCCTCTTCTCCAGGCTAAACAGCCCCAGATAATCATGGAGAATTCATGAAGGTCAGAGAGCATTTGCTTTAGTTTGGTATGCACAGTATTTCCTCTTGGGCCAAGAAAGAATGACTTACAAAATAGGTTTTAAAAAGCAACATATTTATCCTCTGGGACAATGAATAGCAGGTTAAATATTGAAAAGGAAAACCCTTGCAAACTGTGCTAATCAGCCACTGCCTACCAGGTGTGTGGACTACTGGGAAGTGCATGTGCAAGTTTGTCAGATTTCCAGGTTTTGGCTTTGTCTACATGCTGTGAGCAGAGATATTTCTTTCATCCTTTTTTTCTTCTTGATTGGTACCAGAGTAAGATGGTATAAACTTTCTTTGAAGAGTGAGGCTTTCTCTGCACTTTTTTGGTATTCCTGTGGTTTTGCATCAGGGAAAGGGAAGCAGGAGCACATATGTGCATGGATCCAAAAATTTTTCTGAATATCCTGTGTCCACAGTGCTTGCCATATCTCCCTGCATAATGAGCTTTAAAGTTCCCATGTTTCCAAGAACTCATATCTGTCACATTTCATGCTGAGCCTTTTCCCTTCATCTCCTTCACGATCAAAGTAAAGATTTTCAATCACTTGCTACACATTTGGGGCTGGTAACTAAATTTCAGTATCACAAGTGTGATATCTGTATGCACCAGAGGGCAAAATCTTTGAACATTCAGTTTTATTTCCTGACCATTTGGGAACATTAAGAGGTCTCACAGGGAAGGAAATTGTTGTACACTAAAAGCAACATATAAAAGAAGGGCAGATTTATATATTATTTCTTAATGAAATCCAAACAAACATTTTCCAGTGATGAGCCATAGGGAAAGCAGTTTTGAATTCACATGAGGTTTTAAAACATACTGTGATCTGTTTAATTCAAAGCACTACTGCATGTTTCATTTTTCAGAATGCTCACTTTTATAAAAGGAGTACCCAGGAAAAAGAATAGAATAGAGTAGAGTAGAGTAGAGTAGAGTAGAGTAGAGTAGAGTAGAGTAGAGTAGAGTAGAGTAGAGTAGAGTAGAGTAGAGTAGAGTGTGGCCAGCAGGAGCAGGGAGGTCATTCTGCCCCTGTACACTGCACTGGTTAGGCCGCACCTCGAGTCCTGTGTCCAGTTCTGGGCCCCTCAGTTTAGGAAGGATGTTGACTTGCTGGAACGTGTCCAGAGAAGGGCAACACAGCTGGTGAGGGGTTTGGAACACAAGCCCTATGAGGAAAGGCTGAGGGAGCTGGGGTTGCTTAGCCTGGAGAAGAGGAGACTGAGGGGTGACCTTCTTGCTGTCTACAACTACCTGAAGGGAGGTTGTAGCCAGGCAGAGGTTGGTCTCTTCTCCCAGGCAGCCAGTACCAGAACAAGAGGACACAGTCTCAGGCTGCGCCAGGGCAGGTTTAGGCTGGATGTTAGGAGGAAGTTCTATACAGAGAGTGATTGCCCATTGGAATCGGCTACCCATGGAGGTGGTGGAGTCACCTTCATTGGAGGTGCTCAGGAGGAGACTTGATGGGGTGCTTGGTGCCATGGTTCAGTTGTTTAGGTGGGTTGGATTGGTTGATGGGTTGGACGCGATGATCTTGAAGGTCTCTTTCAACCTGGTGTGTTGTATAGAATAGAATAGAATAGAATAGAATAGAATAGAATAGAATAGAATAGAATAGAATAGAATAGACCAGACCAGGTTGGAAGAGACCTTCAAGATCATTGCATCCAACCTATCAACCAATCCAACCCACCTAATCAGAAGTGGCTTGCTTTGGAGGGAAAATGAAGCCACACAAGCTTGCTGGAATAACACATAACCAGAGCATTTTGTATCACTGGGATTAGGTTGCTGTATAAAGAAGGAAAGTGGGGAACAAATGGGGATAGGCCAAGCAAAGGTAGAAGGTGAACCAGTACCTCAGACTTTCAGACTGCAGACTTTGCAGTTTGCAGATAACATTGCTATTAAAACAACTACCACCAAAGGAAGTCTCATGCATTAAAGTGGTCTTTTTCTGGAAGTGATTACAGACCTGAGCATGATTGGCATAAACTGCAAAAATGATTCATGTAACATATTTATTGATGTGTTGAGGAGGAAAGGGTATTTTATTTTTGATCTTAACCTGGTTATTGCTGCATGAAGAGAAAAGATGAATGAATCCTACCCACCCCAACATCCCAATACTATTATTTTTGTGCTCTGCTCATTTTAAATTACTGCAATGCAGTTCCCATGATGCTTCAAATAATTGAAATTATGTCTTTCCATAATGTCTCTGAGTGTCACAGGCTTTTGTGAGCTTCTGACAAACACATATGAATTGAAGATAATTAAACAAAATTGTGACTTTGGGAACACTGCAGAGATTACTTCCTCAGTGGGAAGTATTACTGAATGCAGGAGAAAAAGAAAACCAAAAAAACCATACAGAGATTTCAAAGTATGTTTATATTCAATATGTAGTGATATAGCTGGACTGTCAAAAATATTTCTGTTTGCAAAACTAATTTACTTAGGAGGGACCTACAGCATAATGTCAGGAGACCTGAAAGGCCTGTTTCCACTTGTTCTGCTTTGCCATCTCTTGCTTTTCAGTGTAGTCGCCCTGGTGACCAGGCTGTCTTTGAGTCAGACAGCAGACTGTCTCTCAGTAAAATTTCATACTGTCCCTGTCTCTGCTTGGCAAGGCTAAGCACTTCTTAGATGTGATGGAAAGCATTTATATTTGTTTTACTATACTGGAGGGCATTGAAATAACTCTTCTGAAACAATGATCTGTCTTTTCCAAGGCTGTCAGTGCCTAGTAAGGCTAAGAAGCCGAGTAAGGAGAAGAAAGAAGCATCCTTGAATTTATATATTTCCCAGTAGCAGTCAGTTTCATGTGAGCCTTATGACCCACATCCCTGTGGAGATCGTAGTCAAGATGAAAATTAACAAGTTTGGGTGGAATTAGCTTGCCACACAACAGGGGGTATTTTACTACCATATTTAAAGCAATGCTGTGAATTAGTGTGGCATGATGAATGCCCAGGTCCTGAACCTTTACCCATGTGAACTGCACCAATACTTTTCTCCCACTGTGGTCTGTGGTCCTACAGAACAGCAGGATTACCGGTATCCACTACTGTCCCAACAATTGGTCTGGACATCTACTGAAAGCTTGAGGCAGCTGTTGGTGGCAGATGACAGGCTATTGATCATAGCATCAATCTCATAGAGTTTAACTTAGTACATGCAAGTACCTGAGCTCATGGTTTAGCAAGAGATTTTCTAACATTGCAACAGTTCCTTATAACTAAAAGTCCTGCAATAGTAGAACTAGGGGTGCCCCCCTTAACGGAAAAACAGCCTGCAGCAGACTAAGCAAGGCAAGGACAGCTATCACCATTGCTTTTTCCATTGTAGCTTCTCTGGATGGCCAGTTGGGAGCTGAAAGTTAGAGGTTTGCTCCTTTTGAGCTGACTAATTCTCAGTGACGTCAACATAGAGGCCTGTCACTAAAAGCAGAAATCCAAATGGCAGTGATAATCTACTTCCTCTGCAAACCTTGCATCAGGTCAGATCATGGCTGTCTCTGTACAAAAATCAACATTGCAGCCTGACATTCATCTTCTTGTAGGTGTCTGCCTACATTGGCTGCCATCAGCTGTCTTCAAGAACTGTGACAAGAAATAGGTACTTGTAGAGTAAGACTTATTTTAGACATTAGACTTAGAAACAGGTATTTTTGTCTCACCAGATGCATTTTACCCAATGTCAAGTTATACTGAGCCTCAGCAGGGATCAATGGGACTGTAGTGGGAGGGTGGGTGGATTAGAAGTTTTCTTCATGACTTGTTAGGATTGATAAAAAATTACCAGGAGAAATATTTGTTTTCTCATTTCTCTTCCCTCTGGACTTCCAAACTGCAGTTATTCTCATGTAGAAACCTGTTGGTTTTGCTTCCTATTATCCTTGGACTCACTGGAGGATATACTTGTTGTTAATAACAAAAGCAGAAGAGAAAATGAATATATCACAAACAAGGAGTGGTGCTAAATAAATGAAGGATAGCATTTCTATTTATGTCAGTGTCCTTCAAGATAATTCCCTTGTTGTCTTCTCATAGAATTAGTTTTGTTTTCATGAAGCCATTGCTGGTTTAAGAATGGTATGCTGGGCTTTCCTTGCATTTCTTGACTGTTCTGAGAGAATAGCAGTGATCCCTCCTGCTCTTGCAGTTGATATTAGCCATTTGACCGCAGAAGGAAGCAGGGGATTCAGAGGTGCCAGCCCTGTCGTTCCTCAAATGACGGTATACAACAAGAAGTTTGGCCTCAGAGATGGGCAGATCAAGAGCTGAGTCATTTTGATAACAGCATCATAGAATCATAGAATGGTTGAGGTTGCAAGGCACCTCTGGAGGCAGTCTAGTCCACCTTCACTGCTCAAGCAGGGTTATGTTCAAAACCGTGTCCAGATGGGATTTTAAACATCTCTTCAAGGACAAAGACTCTACCATCTTTCTGAGCAACCTGTGCCAGTGCTTAATCACCTTCACAGTGAAAAAACATTTTCTGATATTCAGACAGAGCCTTCTGTGTATCATAAACTTTGGTGCTGTCACTGGACACCACTGGCAATAGCCTGGCTCCATCTTCTTTACACCCTCCCTTCAGATATTGCTATAGATTGATCAGATATCCCTGAGCCTTCTCTTCTGCAGGCTGAAGAGCCCCAGCTCTCTCAGCCTTTTCTCATAGGAGGGATGCCCCAGTTCCTTAATTGTCTTAGTCGCCCTTCACTGAGCTCTGCACTATATTCATGTCTTCCTTATACTGAGGAACAAACCCAAAATGCGTTGATGTCCTCAAGCTTTACAATAATTTGTTCTGATACATTCTGGGCTCCTGCATAAACTGCTAGAGTTGTCTTAATTTGGTAACAAGTATTAGTCATTTTTACTTCAGCCAGGGGAGCTATAATTTAATATTTACATTATATTTCTGATTACCATTTTTGTTATTAACTGTTCTTTTGTTATTAACTGTTATTTTGTTATTAACTATTATTTTGTTATTAACTAATATTATTATGAGGGCTCCAGTGAGAAGATGGCAGGTATTCCAAAGCGTTGTCATGGCTGTTGCTCAAAGGATCAGTGAGGAAGCTGTATGTGGCTGGTGCATTCAGTGTTTTACAAGTGTTGTCACAAAAATACTAGAGATTCGTAAGTGATAGCAGTAATATGCCTAAGATTGAATTGCTGAATAGTCAGAGTAATACTACACAACATACCGTGTTCATTACAAGTATATTTGGGTGCTTTGCTCTTAAACAACTCCTGAGAACACTGGTCTGGATTGTAGCCAGCATCATTTGCTTAATGATGTGAAACGTGGAGAGATTTTAAGGCTGGAAGGTGAGCGTGGGTGAAAAGGTTGACCATTAGGCTTTTTACAATAGCTTTATACCTGCCCAATGAAAGAGGAGCTGCTGCTACCACTTGCTAGGCATTCTGATGATGTACTTTTTATCCATGGAATTACTAGGGAGGGAGGAAAATAAAACAAACTTGCAGGGTCTGCTTCATTTGTGACCTCTGTCACTTCATTCGTGGAGTTCTGTTGACATTCTAACAACTTCTGTGCTTGAGAGAAGTGACCCTTCTTTGGACACTCAGATTTCATTCTGCCCCTGTACACTGCACTGGTTAGGCAACACCTCGAGTCCTGTGTCCAGTTCTGGGCCCCTCAGTTTAGGAAGGATGTTGTCTTGCTGGAGAGTGTCCAGAGAAGGGCAACAAAGTTGGTAAGGGGTTTGGAACACAAGCCCTATGAGGAAAGGCTGAGGGAACTGGGGTTGCTTAGCCTGGAGAAGAGGAGACTCAGGGGTGACCTTATTGCTCTCTACAACTACCTGAAGCGAGGTTGTAGCCAGGCAGAGGTTGGTCTCTTCTCCCAGGCAGCCAGCACCAGAACAAGAGGACACAGTCTCAGGCTGTGCCAGGGCAGGTTTAGGCTGGATGTTAGGAAGAAGTTCTATACAGAGAGAGTGATTGCCCACTGGAATCGGCTGCCCATGGAGGTGGTGGAGTCACCATCATTGGAGGTGTTCAGAAGGAGACTTGATGGGGTGCTTGGTGCCATGGTTTAGTTGTTTAGGTGGGTTGGATTGGTTGATGGGTTGGACGTGATGATCTTGAACGTCTCTTTCAACCTGGTGTAGTGTATTGTATTGTATTTATTTATTTATTTATAATGTAGAAACATTTGGCTTCCTTCTTTTTTTCCAGTTAGATTGTGCTTTTTCTTTTTAATATGTAGTAAGTATCTATATTTTCTAATGCACTTGAGGACCTGATAGTACTTTACGTCATCTCTATCTTATCAGCTCTCCTGATAACACCTTTAATGTGAATATGGGTGCAATGTCATGTGTTGCAACTATTGTATGGGTATTATTGTGTGCAGGAGTTTTTCATAACTCTTGTAGGAGTTTGAAGATGCATTAATCCAATTGCTTCTGCAGGATATTAATACAAAATTCTTAATATGCCATATGGACATTTCACCAAAAAGCCTACTTTCTTGAGGTTTATTGCAGCTTGCTCTTTGTAAACAACTTTCTACTCTGCTTGCTAATTAGCTAGCAACATTCAAAGAGTCATCAACAATGACATTATTTGTGCTAGTGCACTTCTGTTATTTATTTATGTAAGGCTGTCACATGAATGGAAATTAATTTGCTTTCTCCTGCGACTCAGACACTGCTTTTTTTCTCCATTTTGTACAAAATGGTTTGCAGTCTTCTTGCATAAACGCTTACATCTCCTGAACTGCAGTATCTGTCTGTGCTAAAGGCAAGCAACATGCAAAGGTCTTTTCTGTGCCTTGTTTTGAGGTTATTCTAAAGATAATCATAAGGTAATCATAGTACCTCCTTAGAAGCAGGCAGAACACATCCTGAATGATTTGATCTGCTTCTATCCATTACTAGTGAATGCTCTACTTCAAGCATTTAGAACTAGCATTGAAAACAAAACCTCTTTCAAAATTTCAGAAGACAAACTCTGTCTCTTAGATTTTCCTAAAAACTGTTTATAAGGATGCCATGTCTCTGTTTGTCCTTTATCAACTGACTCAGAGAATGACAAACTGGATATTTCAGTGGACTGATATCTTGACCTACGAAACCTTAAAACCATAATTAGATTTTTTAGCTATTGTGCTCTCTTGATGAGATTTGACCCAGTCAGCTTAGACAAAGGAGGTGAAAAAAGGAGCACAAGAGAAAATGTAAAATCTTTTTTAAACTTGCAAACTTTTGTGCTTCAGTAACTTAGCAGAAATGTTGCTGCTTAGATTGTTACAGTATGCCTTGTAATAATTTACTGTGCCCAGTTCTGGGCCCCACAGTTTAGGAAAGATGTTGACTTGCTGGAACGTGTCCAGAGAAGGTCAACAAAGCAGACAAGGGGTTTGGAGCACAAGCCCTATGAGGAGAGGCTGGGGGAGCTGGGGTTGCTTAGCCTGGAGAAGAGGAGGCTCAGGGGAGACCTTATTGCTGTCTACAACTATCTGAAGGAGGTTGTAGCCAGGCAGAGGTTGGTCTCCTCCTGGGCAACCAGTAACAGAACAAGAGGACATAGTCTCAAGTGGCACCAAGGGAGGTTTAGGCTGGATGTTGGGAAGAAGTTTTTCATAGAAAGAGTGATTTGCCATTGGAATGGGCTGCCCAGAGAGGTGGTGGAGTCACCATCACTGGAGGTGTTTAGGAAGAGACTGGATGGGGTGCTTGGTGCAATGGTTTAATTGATTAGATAGCATTGGATGATAGGTTGGACTTGATGATCTCGAAGGTCTTTTCCAACCTGGTTAATCCTATTCTGTTCTGTTCTGTTCTGTTCTGTTCTGTTCTGTTCTGTTCTGTTCTGTTCTATTCTGTTCTATTCATTTAGTTTTAAACAAATATCTGTGACATCTAACCGTAGGTAAAGGGTGACATTGGACTCAGAATACTGTAAAATAAGAAACAGAAGGTGGGGGACAGTTTCCCTGGTCTCTGACCAGGAGGATCCTCATGTAGTTTGTTAACTGTAAAATTTGTAAATATTGTAAATACTGTGTATTTTTGTACATATTCATTGCATTCCATTGTAGATGGTAGTCTTGCTTGTAAGTACAGCTCCCATTTGCTTCCAGCCGAGCTGGTCTGGCAAAGTTAATGCTGCGGGGGAATTTCAACCCACCATATGGAGCCTGCTCTGGAATAGATAACTGATGCTTTACAACTCCATACAGGCCTTTTCTTAGGGTGGGTAATATGACACTGGACACAGCACTCCAGATATATCTTATCAGTGATGTGTAGACAGGAAAGATCACCTATTTCAACCCGATAGCAATGCTTATCCTGATGCAGTCCAGGATACTGCTGGCCTCCTTTGCTGCAAGGGCACACGTTGCTGGCATGTGGTCAGCTTGTTGTCCACCAAGACCCTTAGGTCCTTCTCTGTAAAGCTGCTTTAAGGAAGGATTCGCTTTATAATGCTAAATTTAGTTTGGAAAAGCTCTAAGGCTAACATCTGTGTTAGGGCTTATGTGTATCAATGCTGAATGTCAGAGAACAAAATCTTTAGTCACTGAGCTGCAGAAGCTGGATAAGTGGCAGGGAGGACTGCAGCAGGCATACAGAACATTAAGTTCCTTGGAATACCACCAACATGATTAATAAGAGCTTGCCCAAATCAGGTATTTGAGCAGGAAGCTTCCTACTCCATCTGACAGTGAACTTTTGAGAACCAGAATGTGTCCTAGATCCCATTTCCTATCTATTCAAATTCTTTACCCAGAGCCTGCTAAAGGTGGCAGGTGCTTACAACAGTTTCCTGAAAGACTTGATTGATGGTCACTTTCACTTTTTTTCCTGTAGCCCCTATATGATTAAGGCCCCTATTCGGGGTTTGAAGTGTAAGGCTTAGGTCTTACATTTGCCTGAGGGGATCACTTCTCAGAAGAGTGCCCTGAAGCTGATGTATAAGATGAAGTTCTTTCACTTTTAAATATCCTCTGGGTGCAACATAGCAGATGAACCTTTGGCTTTGTGGATTGTTTGGAAGGCAAGGATATGAACCTCACCTATTCAAGTTTTCTTTCCCTTTGTTTTGTCTTTAATTGTTTTATACCAGCTGTGAAAAATTCAGGAGAAATGGTGGAGAATACCCTTTCATCTTTTAAAACCAACGGTACTTTACCTACTAATGGATTTTGACCACAGATATTCTGCAAATTTCATCCAGAAATCTCTTTGAAGATATTATCTTTTTTATTTAACTACACATTTGTACAGTTCATATACATTTGAGTTTGGATCACTTTAATTAGGAGTCCAAACTCTGCAGATTGCTGCAGCGATGGAATTAGTAACTACTGCTTATAAAACATCTCAGTTACTTCTCACTTGATTTGTGATGGTCTAATTTCCCCCATGGAATGGCAAAACAGATCACTTTCCCCTTTTTGGGGGAGAAGAGAAAAAAACTTATAAAAATAGTCTAACTTAACAACAAAAAAAAATCCTCAAGAGCAGATGTCAGAAAGATTGTCTGTAACATATTAGAATGATGAGTTAGATGTACAACAGTCCAGAGATAGACAGTTAACAATTGTCCACATGGTTGGCACATGCCCTGAAACTCTTCTTGCAGATCTTGTGCCCATATATTCAGTGGCTCCAAAATCTTTAATTCCAGTGTTCTTCATTGTCAATTCAGCTTTCAGTTCAGTGTTCTATGCCCTGCTGGAGCTATTAGACTATAGAAAATAGAAGATATCAGAATATCTTGGTGGATATTTCTGAACACAGACTGAAAGAAACCCCACAAGCATTTGGGTCAGTCTGACAGTAGCTGAAGGTGACCTTTTTATGTCTTAATACCTAAGCAAGAATGTTATAATCAGTGTGCTCAATACCAAGTCTATTACAAAAGTAGTGGCTGAGGCAGGAATGAAATTTTATGGCCTGTAAGCTGCAGGGCAACAGATGAGATGATCATATATCTAATTTTTCTGACCTTCAGATCTATTATCTCAATATATTAACTAAGTTCTTTATAACAGGATGGGTTTGTATGAAGTCTTTTAATTTACATGAAGACTCAGCAGTGCATGTTTGGCATACAGATGTCCTACCCATGGAGCAGATCTCTACTATCCCTGGTCTACAGATATAACATAAAATTACAAACTCAACCTACACAGAATTCCAGCAATTATGAACTAGAGTAGTACCCCAGATTTTTATGACTGTTAGTTTTCAGTAGTTAAGGAGCATGATCACAATGTATGTGAAACAAGCATACAAAACACAATGTGAAAATAAGTGCTTATACAAAGCAGATCCTGGGAAGAAGGTCTCCAGTGCAGAGCTGCTGTGCTCTCTCACCCTAAATGTCCTTGAATCTGGCCTAATCAAGATGAAGAGAACAAAAAACCTTACTCTGGAGCTCCAGAGCTCCACTCTCTGTTGGTGACAGCCTAGGCAACAAGGAGTACTAGAGGCAACAAGTAGTTCTGGAAGGTTTTTCATGTTTTTATTGTTGGCCTGTTATGTCTGTTGCAGCCCTGTCTAAATTTTGGAGGTCCGTGTGTCACTCTGAAATGACATGAGAAGAACATTCCTTTGAGATGTTCTTGTGCCAGGATGAGAGTTGGTTAAGCAAATCCTTTGGGTCACTCTTTCAGTCTGGTTACAGATTTTATCGAGCTTCTAAGTTAATACACCCAGTGGTGCCATCTAGGGGTGGTTCCTCAGAAAAGTCAAGAGAAATATGTGTCAAAATATAGTGTTTTGATGGATTGAAACATTTGATGACAATCTGTCGTTTCCTTCTACACTCCAGGGAGACGCTCGCAGAAATGCTGCTCCCTAGGGATTTTGTTGTTTTGTTTACCATTTGCCTGCTCTTTTTCTATACAGCCTGCCTTTCTGTAAATGAGAAATGCATGTAAGAAAAGATAACAATCATCTAAAATACAGCCTCTATGTCAAGTTGAAAAATATCTTTCCAGTATAAGCACCTTTTAATATTACTCTTAAAACACTGATACTGCCTGGTGATATTGATTTGCTACTAGAACAGGTAAGTTTTGTCTCCCTCCACTCCACCGTACCTTCTTACTGGACACAAGTTAGAGTAACAGTTGAGGTTATTTTTCTATAATAAAAAATAGAGAAAAAATATTTTAACTATTTTGGAGGTGAAAGGAAGCTTCATTAAAAGAAAAACAAAATCAAGAAAGAAGGGAAAAAAAGATAGGTGTAGGATAAGTTTAGTTATGTAGGCTTTGGTCTCAAAGCATGAGGAACAAAAAAATAATTAAAACAAAGATATTCAGGAACAAATCCAAAAAAAAAAGAGTAAAAATAATGCAAAACCAGTTACATAAATATTAGAAGAAATTATCAGTCCTGTGAGATTAAAAGGGTAAGTATATGAAACCTCTCACATGGGAGAAATTCAGAGTAATTATTTCTCCTCTGTTTTTCACTATGTAAGAGATCACCAGCAAACCTTATGCAGTATTGGGTAATTGCTTAGCTTACTGTGGGACAGGCATACATGTTGAGTTAGTGTGCTTTGGGAGAAAGGTTGGGATGCTTACAACCAAGAGATGTTGATGTTATCTCTAGGAATGAAGATCCATGAAGCTGTTCTTCCAAACAGCTGAAGAAGAGATTCTTGTGAAGAGAAGATGGCCCTAATTCTGCTAAAATTAATGAAGCAAGGCTAACATAACATAAACATACAGCTTCAAAACATACAGCTTCAAAACAGATGTAGAAGGCTATAGTGCCCAAGGAAGAGCCTTTGCCTAATTAAATGTAATTTTGATATTAAAGTTGACACTTGTCAGTATGATAATGAGCCAAAGGGAGTGTATGCTAAATATGTATGACTATGTTACTTGGCTTTCCACCCAAATCATGCCAAATGGCAGAGGTATCTGAGGTCAGGGTACAAAAATCCAGGAGGGGAACTCCTCTCTCTACAGGGATAGACAGTAGATTTAGCAGAGGCAGGCTGTGCTCCTTTTCCTCAACCCAAGACAGTGATGCTTTCCTGGTAAGAAGTATGCATTCAGTGTATGACTTAACTGTAGCATTAATATTGCTACTATCTATTAGACATACCACAAGGGTTTCCGTCTCTGTAGGACATTACTTAGGATGTATTAGCTCAAGCTCAATCAGTCATAAAGTCAGTGCATTTGTCACTGGCAATCCCAAATCTGTTGTATCTGTCACTTTAATAAATTAAACCCATCTGTTAGTTTAACTTTCTGAATCTGTTTCAGTGCAAGTCCTTATTGGGGCACTGGAAAAGAGGTGAACATTTCAGTAAGAGTCTTGGGGCCCTAAGGCGTCTGTCAGGATCTTACCCATGACTTGACCTGCAGAAATAAAAAAAATCATTATGGACAAATGTTAGGGAAGGACAGTTAAAGAACTTATAAAAGAACCTTTTTCACCTTAAATATACATTGACTTGAAAGCTGGAAGGTACTGGAGATGGAGGGTGAATAAGAAACGCAGTAGCTTTGAAAAAAACCTGTAGAATATTTTCCTACCATAAAACATAGAAAATAAATTTGTTGCTTCTCTTCAAGAAAGCAGACATAAGAAACCTACTAATCTGTGGCTTATGAATCTGCCCTAAATGGAACATTCTACCACCATCTAGTGAAAGAATCAATGCTCCAGATTTGAGACAAGTGTAAATTAGCACAGCTGCATTGACCTAATTCAAGCCACATTGATTTACACTAGATACAAATCAGTCCTGCAGAGCAGATATTAGATGGTACTTGCAATATCTACAGATGAGGAAATGCATAAAAAATGAGTTATGTACCCACTGAAGTTCTTTGTCCATTTTCATGTTTGTGTGAATGTCAAAGTGTTTACATCAGGAACTCCTTTTCATGAAGCTGCAAACAGATGTCTAGTAGAAGACCTGCTTGCTTGATCCAATATTGCCATAATAACGGAAACATATCTGATCCTGGTGTCTAATCAAATATTCTCCTTGTTCACAGGAGAGCAGATAATTTAGAAAATCTTCAGGTCTGAGACAAGACTTCTGGTGACTGGAGGGTATTAGGAAAAACCAAATGAGATGAGAGACTGTTTTTTCCCTATCACTTGGATCAGATGCAAGGAGATGTAAGACATTAAATAAAATGATCACATTGGACAAATATCAGAGACACTCCACAGAAACAGTGATGAATTAATAATAAAATTGCATTGTGAAGATGCTCATACCTGAGATAGGCTAACTTGTTTGTCTGAAAGGCAAGTGTCTCGGTCCAGAGAGGGACAGAGACTCAGTTCTTTTGAATATTCCCGTGTTATGAAATGAGAGGCACAAACGAGGCCAAAACATCAACAGCGAGGCTGTTTATTAACAGAATAACAAAAGGAGGAAGAGAGAGAGAGAGGAAAGAAATAAAAACAGGGAGAAGAGGGAGAAAGCAGGAAAGGGATTACATTACCAATGGTCAGAAGTGTAGAGAGGGTTTTCAGAGTCCAAGATCTGTTGTGTTGTCCCATGGTGTTTCCAGCGAGTGGTGTCATCTTCTTTCTTCTGTCTTGCCAGTATTGCTCAAGTCTTTTTATACAGTTTTTCAGTCCCTAGGTGTGTGTCCAGGTATTGTCCCCCAGAAAATCTTCCTGTGTATACCTTGTGTTTGGACAGGGGTCTGGAGGAAGCCAGGGGGCGGGGGCTCCGCTTCCTCCTTCTCCATTTACCTGCCCACACATCCAATACACATCAGGGGCCAGGTGGTGAATCCATTGTCTCACCATCCTCTCTTTCTGGGGTACCTGATGGGTGGAGATGATCTTGTCTTATGCATATTCTCGAAGGTATCAATAGAAGTAGCCTCCGCTCGTTGTCAGGCCAGCTGCAGCCCAGTGAGCAACCTTTATCCTTTGTTACAGTTAATTGAGGCTTTAATTGCTGTAGACAAGCATCATTGCAATGCTTAGAAAGTAGTTTTGAGGGGTTTGTTTAAAGCAGATTGTGAAAGAAAATCTGTAGCATTTTAATGCTACATTTCAAAAAATTCAAGAGAGTCTATTATTAAATTTGGATGAAACAATTTTAAAGGATTCTGAGATTTTAGACATCTTGAAACACTAAAGTCCTGAATGAATCATAGAATCATAGAATAAATGAGGTTGGAAAAGACCTCAAAGATCATCAAGTCCAACCTGTCACCACAGATCTCATGACTACTAAACCATGGCACCAAGTGCCATGTCCAATCCCCTCTTGAATACCTCCAGGGACGGTGACTCCACCACCTCCCTGGGCAGCACATTCCAATGGCTAACAACTCTCTCTGTGAAGAACTTTCTCCTCACCGCCAGCCTATACTTCCTCTGGTGCAGTTTGAGCCTGTGTCCTCTTGTTCTGGTGCAGGTTGCCTGGGAGAAGAGACTAACACCCTGCTGGCTACAACCACCCTTCAGGTAGTTGTAGAGAGCAGTAAAGTCTCCCTGAGCCTCCCCTTCTCCAGGAAAGGAAGCACCTGACTGAAGCAGGGGTGCTGTGGCTGTCAGCGCACATGGGGCTGGTACACAGGGATTTCTCCAGAGTTTTCAATCAAGGAGATGATCAATGATCTGCAGGTCGTGAGGGTTCCTGCTGCAGAGATTGGCTCCTTGTGATGGAATTTCTTCTGGTTTGAATAATTTGCTTGTTGTGCTGCTTTGGGGTAATACCACTCAATTTCTCTCCCTTTCTTCACCATAGAGGTGATCACAGAGGCTAAACACCTATAACATTTTGCTTGCTAGCTTTCAGAACTGTAATTTGTTGCTCTGCCAGCAATGCAAAATGAAAGTCATCATGAAAAAGAGGTTACTATTTGTTGCAAGAGGGACCTCGACAGGCTGGACAGATGGGCAGAGTGCAATGGCATGAGATTTAACACATCCAAGTGCCGGATTCTGCACATTGGCCACAACAACCCCAGGCAGTGCTACAGGCTGGGGTCAGAGTGGCTGGAGAGTGGCCAGGCAGAGAGGGACCTGGGGGTACTGGTTGATTGTAGGCTGAACATGAGCCTGCAGTGTGCCCAGGCAGCCAAGAAGGCCAATGGCATCCTGGCTTGCATCAGGAACAGTGTGGCCAGCAGGAGCAGGGAGGTCATTCTGCCCCTGTACACTGCACTGGTTAGGCCACACCTTGAGTCCTGTGTCCAGTTCTGGGCCCCTCAGTTTAGGAAGGATGTTGACTTGCTGGAACGTGTCCAGAGAAGGGCAACAAAGTTGGTGAGGGGTTTGGAACACAAGCCCTATGAGGAAAGGCTGAGGGAGCTGGGGTTGCTTAGCCTGGAGAAGAGGAGACTGAGGGGTGACCTTATTGCTCTCTACAACTACCTGAAGGGAGGTTGTAGCCAGGCAGAGGTTGGCCTCTTCTCCCAGGCAACCAGCACCAGAACAAGAGGACACAGTCTCAGGCTGCGCCAGGGCAGGTTTAGGCTGGATGTTAGGAAGAAGTTCTACACGGAGAGAGTGATTGCCCATTGGAATCAGCTACCCGTGGAGGTGGTGGAGTCACCTTCACTGGAGGTGTTCAGGAGAAGACTTGATGGGGTGCTTGGCTGTATGGTCTAGTTGTTGGGTGGGTTGGATTGTTTGATGGGTTGGACGCGATGATCTTGAAGGTCTCTTCCAACCTGGTGTATTGTATTATTATTATTATTATTATTATTATTATAACTTAACTTTAACATAATTTTGAGAGAGGAGACCTCATTGCTCTCTACAACTACCTGAAAGGATGTTGTAGAGAGGGTGGTGCTGGTCTCTTCTCACAAGTAATTAGTGATAGAATAAGAGGGAATGGTCTCAAGGTATGACTGAGTAGGTTTAGACTGGACATTAGGGGGGAAAAAAAAAATCACAGAAAGAGTAGTCAGGCATTGGAATTCACTGCCCAGGGAGGTGTTTGAGTTACCAACCCTGGATGTGTTTAAAGGTTGTTTGGATGCGATGCTTGGAGTTAGGGTTTAAGGGTAAAGTTTGTAGAATAGGGTTATCAGTTGGACTTGGTGATCCTGAGGGTCTTTTCCAACCTGAACGTTTCTGTGGTCTTCTGTGATCTACTGTGAGATAGTCACTGTATATTAATTAAATCTAAATAGATTACTAGGAGACTTTTTCTGAGATCTTTCCTTCCCATCTGGTTACTTTTGCTTGGAAGAACTATAGCAATATCTAACTTAATTACATTCCTGTTAATATATTTGAATTTCTGAAAGTTCTGAGCATTTTAATAGACATTTGTCAAGATACAGTGAGAGAATAAAGAATAGAGATTTTATCACCTAAGAGTAATTGCTTGCATTAACAGCTTTGCTGTGGAGTGCTCTTGTAACCTGTCTTTGGAACTGTGTTGTGCAGACAAGAACGAAATGTCAGCGTTTTGCTTGTGCTGTGGCAGCCTTAGAATGAAAAATGGAGATCTAACAAGTATCTCCCAAAGCACATTACAAAGAAGAAAAAAAAAACAACAAAAAGAAAAAGAAACAAGAGGCACAGGGTCACACAAGAGATGGAAACCTTTTTTTTTTTTTTTTGTTCTTTTTAAATTAGGTGGAGCAGGAGCTGCTAAGAAAATAACTGGTATTATTGCAGTATGTAGAGAAATGGTCTCATCTATATATTTTGCACTTTAATGAAGTCTAGGGCAAAGAAAATCTCTGTAGTTGTTGAAAAGGAAACATCTTCAAGGCATGTTTCTTCTTTTGTCACAGTGGTGATCTGGTTTCCATTACATGGTGGCAACTGTCATTCCCACAAAATCATCTTTTCAGCTTGCATTGAAACTCTATTAGCCATAACAACTCACTCAGTAACATACTGAGTATCATAGTATCATAGTATCAGTCAGGGTTGGAAGGGACCACAAGGATCATCTAGTTCCAACCCCCTGCCATGGCCAGGGACACCCTACACTAGATCACGCTGGCCAGAGCCTCATCCAGCCTGGTCTTAAACACTTCCAGGGATGGGGCCTCAACCACCTCCCTGGATAACCCATTCCAGGGCTTGACCACTCTCATGGTGAAGAACTTCCTCCTCACGTCCAGCCTGAATCTCCCCACCTCCAGCTTCATTCCATTCCCCCTAGTCCTATCACTCCCTGATAGCCTGAGATGTCCCTCCCCAGCCTTCTTGTAGGCCCCCTTCAGATACTGGAAGGCCACAATGAGGTCACCTTGGAGCCTTCTCTTCTCCAGACTGAACAGCCCCAACTCCTTCAGTCTGTCCTCATAGGAGAGGTAAGAAAATGATTACCAGGTGTTCCATGGTAAAGTGGAATAATGCCATTACCTGTCCTTGAGGCCCTCCTTGGTCTGCCACAGATATTAGGGTCAAGATTCCAGCAACTTTAAAGAGAATGCCACAAATGACAAAATACGGCTGTTCTCCATAGAAGACATTTTCTTCCCGGTGCAAGCCATGAGGGTGCCATGGGCAGTGCTCGGAGATGATACGCAATCTGCTGCTTACCGTGGCCAAGTGCGAGCCGAATACGGTTTCTGTGACAACTGACGCTTTTCATCAGTGGAGCATGGCTCATAAAGGAATTTCCCTTTAATATTTTCTAGAAAGTAATGCAGAAAGAAAAGGTGAAAGAATTTCCCAGAGGCTGCAGGACTGTGGCTGAACAAAGAGAAGGGATTTCCAGTTGCAAAGAAAGCTGGAGCGGTTGTCGTAGGTTTAGTGGATCTAATTTGCTTGTTATTTACCTAGGCTGTTCATAAGACTTACTTGGATTTTAAGAGTTGTAGTATTCAATGTCATTTATTAAGAGTCAAAACCTCACAAAAGTCAACAGGCTCCATAATATGCTTAGATACTTTATCAGCCAGGAAGTAACCTCATATAAGAGCAGGCAGAAAACAGTTAGAGCCCTCAAAATCCACCATTGTTTAGTAATTGGATAGTTATATAATTACAGATTCAACAGCAGAATTCTTAACAGCCAGCGTGATCCATGATCACCTTGTAAAGTTTCCACTCAGGGGGCTCTGCAGAACAGAATGTGCCTTCTCAGAGGCTTTTGAATATAGCATCACAGTATCACAGTACTACTAAGGTTGGAAGAGACCTCAAAGATCATTGAGTCCAACCTGTAACCACAGACCTCACGACTAGACCATGGCACCAAGTGCCACATCCAGTCCCCTCTTGAACGCCTCCAGGGATGGCGACTCAACCACCTCCCGGGCAGCCCATTCCAATGGCGAATCACTCTCTCGGTGAAGGACTTTCTCCTTCCTTGCTTCTCATATTTTATATTCAGAAACAGATCCATTATGGCAAAAATAGGTGACTTTAACACCAGTTTCTTAATGTAGAATTTGAACAATCATAAGTTAATATCAGAGTCATAAGCTACAGCATGAATATCATTGTAAGAAAATAACAGAGCTGAAAACTATGTATAGAATCATAGAATCAGTCAGGTTGGAAAAGACCCCTGGGATCATCAAGACAACCCTTAATCCTATCCTACAAAGTTCACCCGTAACCCATATCCTCAAGCACCACATCTAAATGACCCTTAAACACATTCAGGAATGGTGACTCAACAACATCCCTGGGCAGCACATCCCAATGTCTGACTACTCTCTCTGTAAAAAAACCTGTTTCCTAATGTCCAGTCTAAACCTACCCTTTTGCAGTTTGAGGCCATTGCCTCTTGTTCTATTTCAATTACCTGTGAGAAAAACACATCACCAACATCCTTTCAGGTAGTTGTAGAGAGCTGAGGTCTCCCCTTAGCCTCCTCTTTTTCAAACTAAACGTAGTTCTTAATAAGATTTATTCTTCAGGCCTTCACCAGCTTTGTTGCTCTCCTCTGCACTTGCTCCAGCACCTCCGCATCTCTCTGGTATTGAGGTGCCCAAAACTCAACACAGTACTTGAGGTGTGGCCTCACCAGTACTGAGTACAGTGAGAAAATCACCTCCCTAGTCCTGCTGGACACAGCATTTCTGATACAAGCCAGGATGCCATTTGCTTTCTTGGCCGCCTCAGCTCGCTGCTTGTTCATATTCACTTGCTTGTTGATTAGAACCCCCAGGTCTCTTTCTGCCAGACAGCTTTCCAGCCACACTTCCCCAACCCTGTAGCTTACTATGGGGTTGTTGTGGTCCAAATGCAGGACCTGACCTTTGCCCTTGTTGAAGCTTGTACCCTTAACATTGGCCTATCGATCCAATCTATCCAAGTCTCTTGCTAGACCCTCCCTACCCTTGTGCAGATCAACATTCCCACGTAACCTAGTGTCAAACTTACTGATGACACACTCTATGTCCATATCAAGATATCAGCCAAAGTGTTAGCAAAGGTTATTAACATTTGTGCTAGCAACAGTGCTACCACACAGGAATAAAGTTGGTAATGAAAAATGCATAATATAAACATTTCTATTTTTCATTTTCTTTACTCCATTACTTCTCACTATTTCCCCTTGAGCATTATTTCTTTTCTGCTTACCTCTCAGTCCCTATTTTCAGAATGCTATATGCTGTTGCAGCTAGAGCAAAGTAGCAAACCATTTGTCAAATAATCTTATCCTATCCAGGCATCCTAAAAATTCATTCTTTTACCTGACCTTCCACACTTCCTTTTAAGAGGAAAACAGAAAGCAGCAGAGCTCTCACTTCAGTTGCACCAGTTCCCTCTATTCTGCCTATTAGTTTCAGGAGGTTGTTCTAAATTTCCACCAATGAATCAGGCTTGCTGGCTTTTCTTTAACCTCAGTTATGCAGCTGTCTCTTATACTGTAACTGCAAAGACTTCAAACCGAAGAGACGACAGCGAAACTGATGCAAACGTGCTTCCTAACAGGGTAAGAAAAATGTGTGGGTTGACTTCAAATTAAACTAACAAGTGAAGGCGAGAGAGTATACAAGTGCTAGGTCAAATTAAGCAGAGGGAAAGGACATTAAGGAAACTTCTCTAACTCCTGTAAATTAGCCACAAAAACAGCTGGACTGCTTATTTGAGGACTCAATCTGCTGCTAAATTTTGGGGTTTATTAGGTGGGCAGAGTCAGGAAAGGAGGCTAGAAAGTATTCCCATGGGAACTTCCTGAGGAGCCAAGCCTCTGAGGAGTGGTACCAAACACAGTGGTCCAAATGTT